>OZ030021.1:34950000-35350000 GCA_964023405.1 Apodemus agrarius | reverse complement strand
CTGTCTCAAGGCCATCCTTACAAGGCTGTTTTGTGAGGACTTGGTTGCTGAAAGAATACTGTCACTTTTTCATTATCCAGTATGTTTCATTTGCCTTGTCTTCAAATGACACGCAGAATTCTAGGTGGTCATACAAATGCCCCTCCAGCTTTGGGAGATTCACTATAGGACCGCACTTCTGCATTTGACTTTTGAGTTTGCTTTGATCTTAAGCTATTGAGATGCCTATCTAGATAAAACAACTTTTTCATTTGCTTTATCTTTATTATGCTTATTCTTTTACTGTCCAGCTGTTGCCCCCTCCTGCCCCTTACCCACCCACAGTTCCTCATCCCATTCTTCCTCCCCCATGTGTCCAAGAGAATGTCCCCCCAACCCCCACCAGACCTCCTCACTCCCTGGGGCCTCTAGCCTCTTGAGGGTTAGGCACACCTTCCAGAGGGATCTGTTTGTTTCTGCCAAATCATTTAAATGTTGATTTCTCCATGTGAGGTCGGGTAAATTCAAAAGCATACTGGAGTCAACCTTCAGTTACATATTCTCCGAGGTGGAAAGTCCTCTATCCCTCCAGCCCTACAAAGTGCATGCCCTACTCTGACTGGGAGGGAGTATGTTTTTGTTTGGTTCCCTTTTGTGGTAGTAGGTTTAACATTTGGCCTGTTCTCTTACCGAAGTGTTAGAGATATACCCTATCTGTGCTTCCCTTGTCCACACTGAAGTTAATTTAGTACCCTGGCCATGCATGAAGCTTATCCAGGGAATGGTGATGTGGTTGATCTGTTTTCTCTCATTTTAATTTTTCTTCTCTCTTCCTTCCTTCACTCTCCACTCTTTCTTTTTCAGAAACAGAAGCTTTCTCTGCAGCTCAAGATAGGCTGGCACTCCCAATGTAGCTCAGGCTAGCTTAAACTCAAGAAGCTTCTCTTGCCTCAGCCACACAAGGGCTAGCACAACGCGCCACACCCAGTTGGGAAACTTGTAAAAATCCTGATTTCGAGGCTACAACTCCAAACCTATTAAACCCAGACTCACTGGAATAGGGCTCGGGCAAGTATGTTTTTATAATCTGCCGATGGCCTGATAAATGGAGAGACTGAGAACCATCATCTTAAACAGCAGCTGCAACGAAATGCATCACAACACAACAGGATGCAGAGCAGGCCAGCATGCGTCTGTAGTGGGAGCCATGCATGCTGCTACAAAATCTGTTCTTCAGAGGTCTGTGTGACTGCATGTCATGTTCCAATACAGACCACATTCCTTATGTTATTTCCTTGGGGGAAAGTATAAAGCTTCTGGCATTCAGATCAGGGGAAGCTTGGGAGCCAATGCCAGCACTCCTGCTATCTTAGAAACATGCATTTTTTTTTTTAAAGGCACTTTGTAAGAGGCCATTAGGATATCAAGCCTATTATATCTCTGAATATCCAATCCCAGGTTTAATATACTTCTGCCTTCTCTGAATATTATTATAACATGCCCTATAATGTCTAATGTCTACTTTTATCTTTACAATTCGTGGGAATTATACTGTTGACGTTAACATGTTCTACAGTGGCATCAAGGAACGTATAACATGTCTCCTTATCAACAAACTCACTGCAGCATCTAAGCTGTTAAATGCTTCTTCAGAAAGGGGACCAGAGTTCTGCAGTTTGGGCTTCCCATTGCTGGATAGAGAAATAAGAGAATCAGACAAAAATCATCAGAGAAAGATGAGGAACTAAGGCGTTCTTTTTTAACCAAGTGCTAAGGTAAGATGGCTAATAATGATAGTGTCGGAGTTCTAGGGGCACTCCTGACCCGTGGTGCCATTGCCAGTCCTTTCAATAAACAAGGACAAAAAAAGGCATCGTTAAAAAAAAAAAATGTTTCTAGTAGTTGCTGTAATTGGTGAGCAATCAGGCTCAACTGCTCTGTAAAACACTGGGGCACCTTCCCAAAGTTCTAAATAAATAGTTTTAAGCGGGGAACAAGATTAGGGGTTGTAACTGTTAAGCCCTTTTAATGTTCTGTCCCCAACACATCAAAAGATGTAACCAAAATATGTTTTTTTATTCCTGCCATGTCTTGTCCCTGGAATTTTACACTTTCTCCTCTCTCAATCCTTCTTAATGCCGCCGGACTGAGCCAAATTCCCATGCAGACATGTGGAACGACAGGTCGCCAGCCATGCGGCAGTACCCTCCCACCAGGCTGACACTAGCCATCTCATGTACGCTCTCATTTTGCCTTGGTGTTCCAACTGCAGCTCTCCTGTACTGTAGACTGCACACGCAGCTTGTACGTTCTACTAGAATCGTTACATCACACCCAGACCCCAGCGCTCAAAGCTGGCAGAACTCTGCCAGTCTGTTTTCGCTCTCCAAGGAAATAAACAGCTACACAGTTGCTTCAGTAAGACTAAGGAGATAAAGGTGAGAGGAAACACATGAACAGATTGGCTGAAGGAACAGGCTCGGAGCTTTTTCTTGCTATAACTGGTCAAAACACTTAAATATCTTATTTTGCTTCTAGTCCTTCAGAATTGGGAAACTACACAAGAAGCATAACCACAGAAAAGGAATAGTATCCAAGACAGAAATAAACCTAGGAGACCTGTCGTTTCACTGACCATACAGAAAGCCTAAGTACTCTAGCATTAGCCACACACATACTCATCTGCACTTTGACGTCCCCTCCCTCCCTCAGACTCATGGCCTGTTCCCCTCTCTCAGTACCACAAAAGTCCTTACACCAAAGATGGTGCAGAAATGTTGATTCTTCTAACTTTAGCTTCGACCTCCTGCCTCTATATTTCCTTTCTCTTTCCCCTTCTTTTCTTCCAACTAACACCATTTTCAATTCCTAGATTATCATTCTACTATTTCACGAAAGGAATCCACTTAAGTCTCTGAGCCTAATTCACTACATTTTCAGTGCTTGGTTGATAATTCTTAAACACTCTTTATATGCCCAATTTGATGGTTTTTGCACATATTTTTCTCCTTGATGGCTTTCCTTAAATAAAAAATTTATACTTAAAACCCTAACATTTTTATGCTCAAAATCCATTCATGTATGACTATGCACACACACACACACACACACACACACACACACACACGTGCACGCATGTTTAAAAAATCCAAATAACCAATAAACAAAAATCCAAATATGTGTTGTCTAATATATCACTACAGGTACACGATTACTGACAGGTAAATAACACTAAGCAAAATATACATTCAATACTAAAGTATCAATAACAATACCTCAAAGGCTCAATATCACTCCCTGTTAGCCCTGACTAGATTGGATGGTCCAAAAACATCATTGCTAGCACTGAATATGGTTCTGTTAGATAGTACAGATTTCAGGATCTGTTGATCTTGGGGAAATGCTAGCAATGGAAATATACTTGTCATTGAGTCTTTTCTCTCATGCTTGCATGCCTCCATTTAACAAAATAAAAAAAAAATACAGACACGCCTTTCATGAAATGTTCATACTAGATACAGTCTGTACTGGCTAGTTTTGTGTGTCAACTTGACACAGGCTGGAGTTATCATAGGAAAAGGAGCTTCAGTTGGGGAAGTGCCTCCATGAGATCCAGCTGTGGGGCATTTTCTCAATTAGTGATCAAGTGGGGGAGAGCCCCTTGTGGGTGGTACCATCTCTGGGCTGGTATTCTTGGGTTCTATAAGAGAGCAGGCTGAGCAAGCCAGGGGAAGCAAGCCAGTAAGTAACATCCCTCCATGGCCTCTGCATCAGCTCCTGCTTCTGACCTGCTTGAGTTCCAGTCCTGACTTCCTTTGGTGATGAACAGCTGTGTGGAAGTGTAAGCTCAATAAACCCTTTCCTCCCCAACTTGCTTCTTGGTCATGATGTTTGTGCAGGAATAGAAACCCTGACTAAGACACAGCCCAAAAGATGGGAAAACAGAGCTTCATTGTAACAGAGAACAAACCCCTTGGCCATGTACACTGAGGTGGAGTTTCAAATTCAGTAGCATAGGCCAAGTCAAGTCTTACAATGCTGACTTCTTAGGGTTGATTTTTCTAAGGCTATAGCCATCTAAAGGCATTACATACAAGTAAAGCCAAGTCTGTCTATAGGCTGTAACTTAAGGGTAGGATTCTTATCTGTTCTCATTCTTGCTGTCAAATAATTGACACAGAGACCTGGTATTTTTATTAGCAAGCTGCAAGCCTAAACTGGGCTATTTAGAATAGGTCCTGACCTCTTCTAACCAGACTAAGTTGTTAACACCCAGATAAATGTGCCTTTTCTTGCCATCTGGTCTTAGCCTGGCCCACTCTGTCCACAGGTATCTATCTTCATGGTGGCTCTCTCTTGGAGACTTCATAGCGAATTCTTCATGGTCTCTCCATGTGGTCTCTCTATCTTCTCTCTTCCTGGTCCTTCTCTCTCTACCTGAGACCTCTGGTGGAGATTGGAAGTCCAGCATTCCTATCTCCTCTGGCCAGCCATAGACTGATTAGCTCTTACTTAACCAATCAGATATAACTGGGGAACATTGTTTACACAACAAGTATACAGGAGAGATGGCTCAGTAATCATGACAATGCTAGCATCCTTACTGTAACCAGATCTCAAGGTAAAGAAATCACCATCTGAATACACACTGCACCAGACAGACCTCTCACAACTATCCAACTCAGGAATTCTCTATCTTCCTAATTTCCATAGTTTAATGGTTCCATAAGACGAAAGAAGAGAGTCATTTGAACATTATCATACCATTTGCATATAAAAGAGTCCAAAATAGTACCAGCAAGACTATCTCAAGGGTGCTGAAAAAAAAAATTCTTATATTTCAATGAAGTACCTAAAGCCCAAGAAATACTGCAAAAGCCACTGTGCACAATAAACATCATGGTAACCACTTGGATACTAAAACCCAAAGCTGGCAAAGCCTGTCCTAAGATCATCAGATAGAAAATGGTCAGCTGCAGGGTAGCGTTTCATATTCCAACTATAATGAGCTGACCTTGACTGTTCCCTGTGAGGACACAGCATGAGAGGCAGATTAGCAGAACAAGGGCTGAGGATCCAAATAAATGTGCTGCTCTGCTCACCCACTCCACATTCCCAGAGCCAAGAACCCACAACAGAGGAGACCAGGGATTGGCCAGATCTCAGGGGAACCTTACCCTGAGCTCAGCCCCAACAAAATCCAGAGCTCTTGGCTTGAATTTTGTGTGACTATGCCACCCCGAGGACAACCCCTGAATAAAGATAATTTATAGAAGGAATGCCTAAATTTCACCATAGTTAAAATTAAGAATCCCCAAAATGATTGTATGAGCTCCGAGTAACATTTAAATAAACATTTACTCCTCAAAGTGTGGAAGACAATGCCTAAATGAGAATCTAAATGTGTAATTTAATTACAAGCATCTAAAAGTCATATGGATTGGGGGGGGAAATATAGTTTAACCCAGAAAGTTCTGTTATGCTTATACCTAGATCTTTGATCAAACCAGATTTTCTTCTTTCAAAACTAAGGCTTTCAAGAGTTATATATTCAGCAGCTGGTGGTGTACTATGTTGGAACTGAAGACAGGGCCTCTGAACCATGAACTTCGGGTACATAATATATTGATTTCAGAGATCACCATGTTTAGTCTCACAGCAAGAAACAAATAAGGGACGTGAAACTGAGAATCAGGAACTGCAGTCATAGGATGAATCCTGACCACAAAGCTAGGAACACACACAGAAAGGTATATTCGGCCTCAAGGGAAATGCACTGCCTTTATAGTCAGTTTTAGGCTGCAGTACTTAGCATGTGAGTACTGGGTCTAAGTGTGACTTGGCCTGAAGGAATGAAGGAGAATCACTGACTCCAGGCTTCTTGGTTTCACCTGGTGGGAAGTAGGGGAGACATATGTGAAGATCATAGTCCAGAGACACATCACAGGGCAGAGCCCTTTTCTGCTTCCTCAGAGCAATCGGGTTCCTATATAATACCAAGGATCACACTATGAAGGGAGGACAAAGAAAACCCCCACAAACACAATCCATAGCCAGAAAAGTTATTCTTCAAAGGTAAAAGAAAAGAAAGGATGGAGAAAGGCACACTGGGCCAACACTAATCAAAGGAATGATTAACTTACTACATGTGAGATCTGAGCTCAAGGGAAGAAAAACAACAGCCATCGCCATTGCATGCTGATAAAAGGGTCAACAATGTAACAACAGGAATTGCAGAGGCTGAAAGGGTCCATGCTCCACTAAGGCAAGGTCACTAGTGCAGAGAGGCTCACAAGAGAAGATCAAAATGTGGGGCGTGGAAAACCTATGTCACTGTAAGGTCAAGTGGGCCAAGGCACCATTTTGGTGGGAGACTTCCGTCCCAGTGAGCAGAAAATCAGTAAGGACAGAGTTGAACTGAATAGTACCATTGATCAATGTGTTCTAGTCGACATTTAAGGAACACTTTCTGCAATGGTAGCAGCATATACATTTTTCTGAAACTCACATAGAACATTCATCAAGAGAGACCACAACTGGGGTCTTTAAACATACCTCAAGGCATTTAAGCATGGGTGTCAGACAACCGGTGCTTTGGGGTTACAGTGGGAAAAAACTGCAGGCGAGCCGGGTCAACTTCTTAGTGAGTGAACATTTTCAAAATAAAACAGGACTTAGAGTAAGTCTAGAAAGCTACGCGGAAATATTTCTAATAAATGAATATGTACAAAGTTTATTGAAATGTGAAAAAAGTGGTAAAGGCTGAGTTCAGAGGAAAAATTTCAGGCTTGGATACATTTAATAGAACAGAATAAAGTTGCAAAGTCAGCCATCAAAGCCTCTCCTTTAGGAAACTCTACAAAAAAAAATAAAATAACCCAAAGCAACCAAAACAGAAAAAGCAACTTTAGAAATCAGAAACAAAATTGAAGATTAAACTAACAAAAGCCAATAGAGAAACTCAAGAAAGCCAAAATTTGGGCCTTTAAAAATATCAGTTAAAAACTGATACATTTCATACCAAGAAAATTAAAGAAAAAGAGAGGAGAAAACTCCAAGTAGCAGAAGTAGAAAAGAACTCATTAACCCACAGATTTTAAAAAAGTCTAATAAAGGAAAATAACGAACAACACTTTCACCACATATGTGATAGACTTGATGTATATAGATCATTTTTCCAGAAACAACACACACACACAGAGATATACTTAATAGACATATACCTAATGAAAGGCATCCAGGGAGAATCCAAAGGCCTCTCGGGACATGAATTGCTTCATCCAGATGAATATGTTGATGACTCCCGATTAAGCTTAATGAAATGATTCTTTACAGTGTCTTCTAGATAGTAGTCCAGATCAGTCCAACACCAAAAGCAAAAGACACAGAAAAGTAGAACAACTATGGACGATATTTTCATGAATATGGTTTCTAAACTCCCTTCAAAACGTGATATGAAGTGGGACAATGGATAAAATGAAGAGAGGACTTTAATTGGGAAGGGATCAGTAGAGAGAGAGAAGGAACAGGGCAAATAACACTAAGAATCCTTTCTAAAGTATCCTTCAAGTATTCAAGGAAATACATGATCTAATACTTTCTTCCTCAAGAAGAAAATTACATCACACACACACACACACACACACACACACACACACACATTGCTCCATACAAGAGCCACAGACCATCTAGTGAAAATCCTCCAGGCATGAAAAATGACCTTTTAAACTGTTTGTTGGTCAATGGAATCCAAGAGCCTACTAAACAATGTTGGCTATTGCTGCTGTCCTTGGTTGCTTCCCACTGTCTGAAGATAAGTCCCTATTGTTGAAGAAACCACCCATGTCAGACACAGGTCCCTCCGATCACAGCTGGATCTTGCTTGAAAGCCTCCTCCCTGAGGAACAACTTGCATAATTCCAGAAAGTGCCATGGAAGCTACCAAAACAGGGAAAAGATAAGAAGTCCTTCCCAGCTTAAGCTTACTGTCTTGCTTAGGGTTTCCATTGCAGTGAAGAGACACCGTAACCACGGCAACTCTTATAAAGGACAATGCTTAATTGGGGCTGGCTTACAGGTTTACAGGTTCAGCCCATCATCATTATGGCAGGAAGCATGGCAGTGTCCAGGCAGGCATTGCTACTGGAGGAGCTGAGTCCTACCTCTTGTTCCAAAGGCAGCTAGGGGAAGACTGGCTCCCACATGGTTAGGAGAAGTGTCTCATCGTCCACCCCCACAGTGAAGCACTTCTTCCCACAAGACCACACCTCCTAATGGTGCCAGCCCCAGGGCCAAGCATTTTGAAATCATCATATTTGCTTACTGGGACAGTGACCAGCCCTGAAAGATACTCCTATAGTATGGTATTCGTATGGTATTATCCAACTCTAGCTGTACTTACAGCCAGTACAGCAGGAGGAAATCCTTGTCTGGAAGACAACTACCATGGGCCAGTTAGGTCATGAGTCTTACCTAACTGCTTTGCAATATTCATAACCACAGATAAATGTAGTTCTCAGTCCCTACCACAGTCCCTACCAGAGAAGGTTTTCTTTGCAGCAGATGGAGACCATTTCATAAAACTACACCTGGTCAAAATACAGAGAACAACTTATTATGAGGTGTCTAGACCTGATGGATATAGCTATAATACAACCCCCGCCCCTAAGGCTCAGGAATGATCATGGCAGAGGGGATGGATGACTTTGAAGAGCTAAAGGATTGAGAAGTCTGCTATTCCACTGGGTTTTCTAGAAATGACAGGGAAGCTACACCCGTGATATTGAATAACAGACTGCATAAGCAAGACCTATACAGTGACTTGGAATCAAGTACATACAATCTACACTAGAAGGAATCAGCAGGTTATACGTATACATTTGTGCATTTAGATATGTAATAAAAATAAAGAGAAACCATGCATTTGAGGGGAACTAAGAGGGATAGGGGTTAGAGAGAAAACACACAGTAAAGGTTGAAGGGATGAAAAGGAAGGGATGAAATTATATAATTACATTTTAATTTAAATAAAAATTAACAAAAATAAAATGTAGGCAAGATCAACTTAATGGTATATAAAAGGAGTTTAAGTCTACAACTAAATTCAATTTATTTTGAGTATACAAGGTCAGCTTAATGCTTGAAGTCAATTACTGTAAGTACTATTTTGCTACAATTTGCCTATTGGTTTTACCTTTAAAGCATTTATTACAGCTTATATCTGTTATTAAAATATATACTTGCAGCCTTCTGAGAGTAACATCCACACACAACCCAGACAACAAAGTGGAAAACCACAGTTTCATTAGATTACTTTGTAGAATTGACACTACACAGAAATAGATTAAAGAGCTATCACCTTTTCATTGAATAAATGTGGGCGATAGAAAGAGAACAAAGAGAAGCAGAAATGTAGACTAGTCTTTGAAGGAAACAAAGAGCATGGATTATTGCTGACTGAAGCAGTGATAACTCACGAGTCTCATTCATTGCATTGTTTTATTTTTTTCCTTTTTTTAAAAAAATGAACATGGGTGTTTTGTCTGCATGCATGCCTATATGCACCATATGAGTGACTGGAGTTACAGATATTTCTGAGCTGCCATGTCAGTGCTAGGAATCGAACCCAGGTCCTCTGGAAGAGGAGCCACTGCTTTTATCCCCTGAGCCATTTTCCTGCTCTATCTTTTCATCTTTTAAGATATATTTGATTAATATTCATATTGCTTTTACCTAAAGGGAGATGCCCATATTGTGTTTCAGTTTCATAAGCAATGAAGACACATAAAGAGTTTGAAACAGTGCCTTGATATTAGTGCTCCTAATTTAGCTCTTCATGGATAAACACTCCAATCACCTGTGGTGGACTGACTCTGTTGTGATGTCAGACGTAGAAGGCCAAAGGTATTGTTAAACTATCACACAGACTACGCCTTAGTGACTAAAGGTCTGTGCAACATTTAATTCATCCGTGGCCTTATTAATGAGCATTCTAAATCAGATTTCAAAGATTTTTTTCTAAGGAAGAAATTACTTTAACTCCGGAAGACCCCATTTACTAAAAGCTGCAAGGAAATATCCCTGGAGAAATTAACAGATACAGACAAAGAACATCTTCTATCCCTTATTACCAACTGGAGCCAAGCCTTCAGCATATACATGTTATAAACCCCAAATAATACGAACATGAATCAGAGTTGGATACATGAACAGGAAGCCAGGACATCAATATTTAAAGAGACAGGGACTTCTATTGTCATTGGGATGCATGATGTTCAGTCCATAGAGTAACTCTGATGCTGGTCAACTTGCTTTCCCTCCATCCAACTTCATTTGATTTACATCTCTTCCCTTCTCCTCCCTTTCACTGTAGATAACTTCTACTGCACACACATGCCCAATGTTATTCCAAAGGACATGGGTTCAATTCCCAGCTGCTACGTGGTAACTCCATTTGTAATTACAGTTCCAGGGGATCTGACACCCTTTTTTGGCCTCCTTTGGGTGCTGTACACAATTGGTGATGCACATACACATAAAAAAAATTAGAAATCTAGAAAGCCTTTGAAAGTAATGATCAGATTCTCGATGCGCTTGGAATGGAGACAAGAGAGGAGCTGGTGAGCTAGAGGTCAAGGAAGGTCTAGGCTACGGTTGATTTTAGAAGGGAAAAGGTACACGATGCAGAGGGAGTGGAACACACGTGTGTAACGGGGGCATGGAGACAATTTCATGCTTTGGCAGGTGGCAGGCTACCAACACATTCCCACTGCTTACTATAGAAGGAACGACATAAACATTCCTTGTTCTATAATGAGCAAGCATCTTTTGATCTTGAAATGTGAGGCTTTCCATTCCTCAGACTTCTTACACGTTGTCCCAGGCAAAGACTTAGAGTGCTATTTGCTTCAATTAGAGGATCTGTCTTATGAAGCAAGGGAAGGGATGGAGAGCAAAATTAGAGCTGAACACGAAACGCCATGAACAGGGAGCCTGTCCCCCCGCCTGTATAACCACTCTGCACACAAACCTAGATGAGCTCTTTGCGGGCACCTGTCCTACAGCAGTCAAAACTACAGCTTCAAAATTTCAGCTAAAAGTGAATGAACTCAGGTCACTGAAGAACAACAATGCTCCAGATATTCATATGCAGCGTGATCTTAACAGCTTAGAATGAGCTGAAAAACCAGATGGGTAATCCACAGGTTAAAAAAAAAAAAAAGATACTATTTCTAACTTATGTAAATACTCCAAAGTAGAGAAAAAAATAGAAAGGAAGCAGACTCATTCTAGTGCCCAAGCCAATGACACAACCAGAGAAAAAGCAACAGACCATAATTTCTGTATTCTAAAGACACACAATACAGAGCACCCACTAAATGCTGGAGATCCAGTAAAACCCATGAGAGAACTGTGGTATGTCTCCAAATGGGACTTATAGCAGGAATCCAAATTGGGTTTCACATCTGAAAAACATGATCATTTCAGCAGATACTGGAAATTACTCGACAAATTCCAATCCCAATACTGTTTCATGAGAAAGCACACAACAAAGTACAGATACAAAGGGCTGTGCACACCCTGAGAAAGGCCCATCAAGAAAAGCCATTTGCTAGTTTGCTAAACTGCATTGCACGCTGAATAGATAGGATGAATTCCCTCACAGGCGGAAAACACAATGAAGGTGTTTGCTGATGCCACATTCAAGCAACAGTGAGTTCTACCACAGAAACTGGACAAGAATAAATAAACAAAAGGCATTATGTTAGAAATGACAGGTGAGAAGTCTTTATCCTCAAAGGCGACTTTGTCCTTAAAGCAATCCTAATGCATCTGCTAAGAATTAGAATGAACTAAGAAAGTGGCAGGACCCAAGAGTAAAATATCAGCCGTACAACCCAGATCATCCCAGCTGGATCTAACCAAGTGACAGTATCCCAGAAGATGCTATGCAAGCTGGCTAGGGAGAAAATGACTGATGATAATTCTACTATGACAGCCACAACAATGACCAGCATGGCAATATATCCCTAAGGGGGCAGCGGTGGTACTCATATCGTATAGCAACCAACAGATATCTAATTGAACTTGAGCCCACTCAACAGGAGGCAAATCATTCCTAGTACTGGAAATTTACCCAACTTTTCTTGCCAGGGGCCAGCCCCTGCCATGGCCATGTCCCACAGAGGTGATAAGGAGTCAGTGAAGGAGGAGAGAGTCAGCATGGGGATCAGGGGAACCCTGCAACCCGACTGACTGGCGGTCAGAGTGCTTGCTCTTTCCTTTTGGTCATAAGTTTAGTCATCATTGATAAACCATGACAGAACAGTTATATTTTACAATCATTTTCCCTCATCAACCCCATAACCCAACATTTAAGAATCTTGTGGGTTTCAAGGGCTCTAGACAGAATGAAAATCTCCAAGCCAGTCTGAGCAGATTGTTATATCCCAAGCAATATATCATCAACTTTTAAGGGTCGGAGTGCTAATTGTTATTAGGCCCAGAACAGTCTTCAGGCCAAAGCTGCTACAGTTATTTAATTTCTGGCATAATACAATGTTTATTTACATTTTATATTTTTCTAAAGTTTATTTCTCTCTCTAGTCATGGTATTCTTTTGTTTCTTAGTTGTTGGACACCACAGTGGTCTGCAGGTGCTAACTTTTCTAAGTAAGGGAGGCCATTTATCCACATCATTCTCTATCAATATCACTCTATGTAGGGAAGAGATAACGCCTAACAATCTCACTTTGTTGCTATATCTTCTTCTTGATGGACATGCCATTAGGGCCCCAATCCTATATTCCACATAATCTCTTGACTGTAGTAGGAAGAAACTTTTTTATTAATTATTTTATTTATTTACATTTTAAATGTTGCCCCCTTCCCAGTCCCCTCCCCCTCCATGAGTCCTCCACCTCATTCCCCCTTCCCTTCACCGCTAAGAGAGTGCGCTCCTACTCACCCACCCACTCCCACCTCACCCCTCTAGCATCCCCCTTCTCTGGGGCCTCCACTATGTATGTAGCAGAGCAGTGCTTTGTCTGGTCTCAGTGGGAGGAGATACATGTGGTCTCGAGGAAGAGACTTTTAATCTGATCTGCTGCCAACTTCTCTAGCCCACCAAATCTTGTTTACCTTTTTGAGCTTACTGCCTTCTGATTATCTGATTCCTGATTGAGTCCAGCGGCAGATGTTCCAAGAGTATCTAGGAACCAAAGCCTCACAAGGGGATCTCTGGTGTCTTTATTTGAGTTACAACCTCTAAGGCACAAGAACGACCTTTCTAGCAGTGTCACATAAGGATATCTCCCTAAAAAAGGGAGGGGAGTACACTCAGGACTTTCCTGGGGAAGCTTAGAAGCAGTACTCCTGGGAGAAAGCATAAATGAATAATAATAAATTTCCCATCAACGCAGTTTCCCCAAGTTGTACAAATACGAAAAGCCCTGTAAGCATGCGAGCGTGGCGATCAAGACCAGAAGTGGAAGACTGCATGATGGTAACTGTAGCACGCCGCTCAGCCTAGCTGGATCCTGACTGGATCTTTGTCAAGCGACTGGACTGGCTTTATGGCTTTCACTGTTCCTATTAGAAATGGTTGTGCTGTCTCCCCCTTTTTACTGTTAACGAAAGGGTCTGTAGATCTCCTCCTGTGACATGTAGAGCACTTCTCAGATGACTGGAAGGACAGGAATCAAAATAAGCACAACTCCAAGGATTATTCCCAAATGGATTACACTAGACCGAAAATCCTGTCCTGGGACAAAAGAAGTGGGGGATCCTAAGAATCTCTTTGCAGAACTGAGCTAAACTAATGGCTATAATTTGCTGATGTAAAGAGGGCATGTTTGTGGCTAACTCAGAATTGCTCTATAGGTCCTGGGGGTGGGACCTAACCTGTGCCCAGGTCATCTTAGAGGCATTGTATGGAAGCAGAGTGACACAAATCCATTTAAATTGTGATTGACAAGAAATGATTAATCCAACTTTAATATTTTAAGTTTGATTACCCATAAATAAGACTATTTCTTCCAAAGAATTTACCTTAATCCCTAAACTGTTATCATTTTTTTTTCTTGAGTGATAAGTGCCAGGGACAGATTTTTGGAAAGCTGATTACCATGTTCTGCAGGATGCTCAACCGTACTGTTGAACCAGGGCTGTGGGGGAGGCCATGACTGACTCCAAAATTCCAGGTAAGGCAGTAATTTCTCATACAAGGGCAGCAAGATGTCTTTTGGGTCTTCCAGCTCTTACGGTTGTACATCTTAGAGGAGTGCTGTCTACTTCTACTTTACTAAGCCAGCATAATCCTGAATCAGTCTGGCGGTTCCTCAGAAAACTGGGCACGACACTTCCAGAGGACCCTGCTATACCACTCCTGGGCATATACCCAGAGGATTCCCCAGCATGCAATAAGGACACATGCCCCATTATGTTCATAGCAGCCTTATTTATAATAGCCAGAAGCTGGAAAGAACCCAGATGTCCCTCAGTGGAGGAATGGATACAGAAAATGTGGTATATTTACACAATGGAATACTACTCAGCAACTGAAAACAATGAATTCATGAAATTATTAAGAAAATGGTTGGAACTGGAAAATATCATTCTAAGTGAGGTAACCCAATCACAAAATAATACACATGGAATGTAGTCACTGATAAGTGCATATTAATTAGCCCAGAAACTCTGAATACTCAAGACACAATTAACATATCCAATGATTCCCAAGAAGGAAGGAGAGGTCCCTGGTCCTGGAAAGGCTTGATCCAGTATTGTAGGGGATTACCAGGACAGAGAAATGGGAGGAGGGGGGTGATTGGAGAATGGGCAGAGAGAAGAGGGCTTATGGGATTTATGGGGAGGGGGGAACCAGGAAAGGGGAAAGCATTTGGAATGTAAACAAAGAATATAGAAAATTAAAAAAAAAAATCCTAAGCTGAATTTTAAACACCCGTCCTTCTACTCACAGGTAAGGGCAGCTGTAGCTCTCGCTTCATCATAGGTTCTCTTTGTAGCCAAACATAAGGGAAAACCTCAATGAGTCAACATGCAGAGAGAAGGGGTCTATAAAGTGCCCAGAACTAATGGTTGTATCTACAACACAACTCCTGCAGCTAAGGCTCAGAGGACATCATGGAGGAAGGGTAGACTGATTCCTAGAGCCAGAGGACTAGGAAAGTTGGCTGTGAGACTGTATTAGAGAACGACAGGGAATTTTCATTCTTTACCTCAACAGTGTAGTCTGAAGACCCCCGAGAAGCACACCACCAGGGCATGATAACTAGAAGGGGAGAAATATCATCGAACTGTACCCTAGACAAGGAATTACAAGCAACTAAGGATTGCTGAGAGCACTAGTCATTCCAGGAATGAGACCTCTAATTAGTTATCCAATTTCAAGTGGTCAGCCCTGAAGCCGTGTACATACAAACAACACTAAAGAGACTAAGAAGGGTGTTTTACATATTTATGCATAGACACACATCCATAACATTTAAAATTAAAGAAAGAGAGGGTATGAATTTAAAAGGGAGCAAGAAAAGTATGTGACAGGAGCTGTAGGCAGATAAGAGAAGGAGGAACTGGTATAATCATATTTTATCTTAAAACAATAAAAAGTGTTTTTAAAAATTAAAACGCTCTACTAAATATTTTATGAATAGGTAAAAGATAAGATCAAATGCTTAAAGCATAAAGTAGCAAAAAAGTAGTGGTATAGCAATGTTAATTTTCCTCATTAGATCACTACACAGCATATAGACGTATTAAAATATCATATGCATCTTATAAATATGTACAATTATGTGTTAATAAAAATTTTAAGTGCTAACTGTGGCAGGAAATGCTAACTACCCTAATTTATTTGATCATTACATATTGTAAATACGTATAAATTACTCCACTGTACCCCACAAGTGTGCAGACTTAAGATACAAACAAAATAGGTCACAATAAACACAAAAAATAATCACAATGTTTGTATATGTTCATATGCTAATCTTGATATGAATATTATACTATATATAATTATATGTGTGTACTGAAAAATCCCATAGGGTACTATAAATATGCACAATTTAATGTGCCAACTATAAAATGAAAATATTATCAAACTCAGAAATATTACTATGAATAAATTATAGGAACTCAAAATATACACTTTGAAAAGTACCAAAACACTATCTAGAAAAGTAATGAAGATATTAAATGGGGAGACACATAACATTTATTAACCAGTAGATCCAACTTTGTTTGTTTTGTTTTTTGAGACAGGATTTTTCTGTGTAGCCCTGGAACTCACCCTGAAGACCAGGCTGGCCTCGAACTCAGAAATCTGCCTGTCTCTGCCTCCCAAGTGCTGGGATTAAAGGCGTGCGCCACCACCGCCTGGCTTAGACCCAACTTTGTTAAAACAGAAATGCTACTCAAATGTTTTACAGATTCAATACAATCCTAAAGTGTCCAGCTGTTCTTTGTGGAAGCAAAAAAGTTGATCCTGAAATTCTTGGGGAATTGCTCAGAACTGCCAAAACACCAGAAGTGTTTGGGATAGCCAAAGCAATCATGACAAAATGAACAAAACTGTGAACTGGTTTCACAATGAAAACTTACCATGAAGCTCCAGTAACCAAGACAGTGGTAATGCAGTAGCAGAAAGACAACAGGCAGGACTGGTGGTGTACAGAGAGATCTACCTGTAAACCTCAAGGGCTACAGTCTGGCAATGGTGTAAAACCAGCCAATGGAACGAGGGGTTTTTATAAACTGGAACTGGCAAAGCTCTTTAGCTGCTGGCAAAAGAATAAAATTTGAATACTTATTTCACATTGTATATGAAGAACAGATCAATCTTACAAAACGTACAGGGATGAATGTACATGGGAGTGAATGTTGTGATATTTTCTGATGGATTTTCAGGTGTGATATCAACAGTACCGGCAACAGGGAAGAGATGTATAAACTGGATTTCATAAAATTGAAATGCCCATTGTCCAAAAGACATTGTGAAGAACAAGACTATGCTGAAAAAGGAAAAAAAAAAAACAAACAGAAAAGGAAGTCCTGGTTGATCCGACTGAAGACATGCATCTAGAAGAGCTGATACATCCATCACACAACCCAATGTAAGAACATAGCCCGGTAAAATATAGACAACACAATATAACATTTCACCAAGGATATATGCACATAACTAGCAGGAGCATGAACACAAGTTGGTATCATTCGTCTCCTGGAGAATACAAATAAAAACTACAATGAGATGTCACTTCATATAAAACCCAATATGCAGGATAGAAAAATTTGGCCATGTTCATAACACCAAGCTGGGGAGAGACTGGAATATTAACACTACATTCAGCAATGGAAAACAGTACTTGGAATACTCCATTAATTTTTTTTAAAAAAATGATTAAACATAGCAAACCATGTAGCAGAACAATTCTACTTCTGAAGATATATACTCCAAAAACTGAAAGTATATGTCTACACACACACTCACAAAAATGTGTGTTTGCATGATTACAGTAGTAACAGTCACAGCAGTCTTGAGGTAGAAACAGCTCACGTGCTACTGATGAGGGGCAGAACTATCCATGGTATGCCTATAAAAGAAGCACTAGAACATACTGCATAGGTTAATTTTGAAATATTATTGTTGTGCTCACTTCGGCAGCACATATACTAAAATTGAAATATTATTGTATAAATATGAAGCTCAGGAAGACCTCCGGACTCAGAAATTAGATTGGTAATTGATTTTGATGAGGGAGGAGATTAATGGGTGACAGGCAATAGGCCTGGGTTGATGCAAAGCTCTAAAACTATCTCTAATAATGGTTGCACACAGCTGCTATTCTGGGACTTTACTAAAATCCATTAGATGGATGAGCCAAAAGGTATGCAGGTTATCTATCAGTCAGACCGTTCTGGCAAAGACTATCAGTGAACCAAGTGCATGAGTATAAATGCAGATCGTCATTAGTAGGACCCAGGGCGTGAGATGGTGGGCATAGCATGCAATCATACAGATGTAGAAGGCATGGTAGGCAAGTTTCAAAGTAGGGAAAGTATGCAAGAAGCTGGTGCCCCACCTGAATGAAAAACAGGGGCAGTATTTTGGATTTTGTGGGATCAAAATCAGACTAAGCGTTTCAGCACAATCAAGACTTATAGCACCGTAGGTGCAACACAGCAATCAGAATCGAGTGTTGTTTAGAGAAAAATTATAAATTGTGATTTCGAGCTAAGATATTTTAATTACTATAAGTAAAATGTGTTGGTTTGTATTGTAAATACTTCTTGTCAGGACTTTAAAATGTTTAAAAGGGAAAGTGAATACACGATCTATAACAGAATCTAACTATTGAAGGAAATTTAATTAAATTTGAAAGTGAGATTATTTAAAATTTTAATCCGATAAGCTGGAGTTAATCAGCAATTAATAAACAGAGCACAGTGCTACTTATTTTCATTTTACTGTATTTATGAAGAACATATTGATATTTATAGGCTTTCCTTAATTTTGTAAAGGAGATTTTAAATACTTAATATTATATAACTTTATTGAAGTTCACAATCTAACTGAAAAATACTTTTATGAAAAATGCCCCACTCTGACTTTCCTAATAAAACCTTTACATAACTCTATTTAAACAACAAGTAGATGCTTTTAAATACAAAATGTGAGCACAGAGGACTCCATGTTGTTCCCTGACTAAACATGTTGACGTGTTGGAGTACCAGGCAATACTCTAGTAGTGAGGACATGACAGGAATGAGAAAACAAGCCTTGTCCCGCGGGTTTCCATACTAGTTGGACACACAATAAAAAACATACATCATGTATTAGGTAGTTTTTCTAAACATATGTCTTTATGTCGCACATAGACATGGATGGCAGGATAGATAGCAATGTGACTTAGGACACAGATACGTAAGCCAGGGCAGCTGAGTTTAATTTCTTGCATCCGCAGATAATAACTGTGTTATGTCCATGACTGACTCAGCCTCCTGGGCTTCACGTTTATCAGTCTGTAAGATGAGGATACCAGAAGTCTACAATGTTATTACCACAGAGTTAACAAGATTGATATCTGTAAGGCACTTAGAATAATGCCTGACACCCAGAAAACACGATGGCTTCTGTGCTATAGAAAATGTCAGGTAATAAGTGCTATGAAGGGAAATATAGTAGGTGAAGAAGTCTGCAGTGATACAGGGAGGAAGAGGAGGAAGAATTTCAATACTGTCCTCAGGGCCCATCTTCCTGATCCAAGAGCCAGGTGTCAGGAAGGACGGCCAGTATATCACTAAGGCTGGTATTGCAAGGAGAGGGAAGGGCCCCAAGGCGAGAACAGTCTGGCTAATTGTGAAGAAAGATCACTAAGACCTATAGCCTTTGGCTTGTTCAAAAACATAATAGGAAAGAAGAAGTGGCTTTGATTAGAAACACAACATGATCCTATTCATAATCTTTAGAGGTATCTCATCTGTTAGTGACCCTAAGAAGTTCAGATTGACAGCAATTACAGAAGAGTTTTTATACCCTGTGCCCTTATGGATGAGAAGTAGTAGCAACTTGGACAAGAATGGTACTAGGAAATAGATGGATTCAGTATAATTCTATAGGAAAACCCAATGGAGTGTCTAGTAGGAAAAACGGAGAGCCCTGCAAACAAGTTACATATGTTTTCTCCAGCCAAGATCTGACGCTGGATACAGATGTAGGTTTAGGTAGATGGTCTGTCTTAACCAAGGATGGAGATTTGTTATATGGCTCTGATGGAGAGAAGGTGCTATGAATGTGTCCACAGGGGGAATTATCACCACAAATCATAGTGGCCAAGCCGGGAGGTTGGTAGTATGGAACTCCCTACGGGAAAATATTTTTAAAAAAGAGTGTTTAGACCCCAGATGCATTGAGCTAGAGACTCTGGAGTCTCAGGTCGGGCAACAGCAGTGTTACTTGGGAGCCCATAGGAAATGCTATCTTAGGCTGGATAGTAGCCCTGAGCAGGAACACCCCCAGGAAACCTCCCGTACCTCAAAGTATGGGTGAAAGGCTAGATTAGTTCCCGAGTACTGGAGCCTCCGGTGGAGCAGCAAAGGCAGAAAGGCTAAGGACCCGAGAGACTGGAAGGAAGACACACTGTCTACCCGGGTACCAAAACTGTCACAGTGATGACTAGAGTGGAGGAGAGATGCTGAGAAAAGTCCACGGGGTGAGGGCAGGTCCTCCAGGACCTCCAGGAGCAAAGCAGAGAATTCAAGCAGGGCACATCTGCACATGTTGCCAAAGGCCTGGGGTCTCTCAAGAAGCAAGAAAAGAATACAACGGGTCTAGAAGCAGAACAGGCAGCCAAGAGACAAGTGAGATGTTTGAGTGAGAAGAGCTACTACCTGAGAAAGCTTCTGGAAGAACAGGGCCCTCAGGGGCAGCCAGTGTGGGTTACAGAGTGTAACACTAACACACCATCCGACCCAGGGCTCTCAAGGAACCAAACACACTCTAGGGAGCAGGTTTTGTTTCTCAGGATTCTCTTGACAGTGCAAACGTGCTTTGCAAATACCTGAACCTCTGAGCAGGAAATGCTTTGAAAGCACCCTGTTTACGTAAAGCATTTTCTCTTATGTGGCGATTTGTGTATGCCGTTTAAAACACTCTTAAGTTACTCAATGATGGTTTGTTCTTTATATAAGGTCCTTAAGACCTTTTATTTAATAAGTTCATATCTAGGATGTTAAAAACACCAAACTACTGAAAGCTGGGTGTGATGGGGTATTATTGTAATCCTAACATTCAGAGAGCTGAGGCAGCTGAGTGGGGTGTTTGAGACCAGGTTAAGCGTTAAAGAGAGACCAGGTCTCAACAAAATACAACAGACAAACAAACACAAGCAGAATAGCTGTCCTGAGAATGTCCATAGAAAGCAGGTGTCCTTTCACAGCCGCTTTACAAATAAGTAGGCAGAAGTACAAAGAAGTCTGGTTAAGTTCCACAAGGTCCCAGACAGGAGGAGAACAGATTCTAGGCCATCATTCCACAGTGGGATCTGTGATCTATGCTGTTTCCCATTAGCTGCAACTTTCTTTTTGTTTTGTTTTTTTGTTTTTGTTTTTTTCTATATTCTTTGTTTACATTCCATATGCTTTCCCCTTTCCTGGTACACTCCCCCCCATAAATCCCATAATCCCTCTTCCTTCCACCCATTCCCCAATTAACCCCTCCCATTTCTCTGTCGTGGTACTCCCCTACGCTGAATCAAGCCTTTCCAAGACCAGGGACTTCTCCTTCCTTCTTCTTGGGAAACATTTGATATGTGAAGTGTGCCTTGAATATTCAGAGCCTCTGGGCTAATTAATATCCACTTATCAGTGACTGCATTCCATGTGTGTTCTTTTGTGATTGGGTTACCTCACTTAGGATGATATTTTCCAGTTCCAACCATTTGCCTAAAAATTTCATAAATTCATTGTTTTTAACTGCTGAGTAGTATTCCATTGTGTAACAATACCACATTTTCTGTATCCATTCCTCCATTGAGGGACATCTGGGTTCTTCCCAGCTTCTGGCTACTATAAATAAGGCTGAGACGAACATAGTAGAGTATGTGTCTTTGTTGCAGAGGGGAATCCTCTGGTTATATGCCCAGGAGTGGTGTGACAAGGTCCTCTGGAAGTGTCATGCCCAGTTTTCTGAGGAACCGCCAGACTGATTTTCAGAGTGGTTGTACCAGCTTGCAGCCCCACCAGCAGTGGAGGAGTGTTCCTCTTTCTCCACATCCTCGCCAGCACCTGTTGTCTCCTGAGTTTTTAATCTTAGCCATTCTGACTGGTGTGAGGTGGAATCTCAGGGTACCGAGCTAAACAAAGAATTTTCCCCTGAAGAATTTCAGATGACTGAGAAGCACATTAATTAACAATGATCAACATCATTAGTCATCAGGGAAACACAAATAGTTGCAACTTTCAACCCAATATTTTAAAGATATAAAGGATGCATAAGAACAAATGATAAGCAAATACCCCTCCCCCTCTTTCATCACTCAAAGATTCCTGAGCCTAGGAAACCTTGGGCAGTGTGTGTTTGCTCCCAAGGTACAAAGAAGTCAGCCTCACTGTAAACAGAAGAAATTGGTCCTTTTTTTTTTTTTAAAAACAAGCAAACAAACAAACAAAAGCCTTAGAGAAGAGGGCCACATCCAGACTCTAACTGATCCCCCACCTCACCCGCCTGACCCAAGGCTGTGCTGCTGCAATCAATCCCATGCTCCTGTTGCAGTGAGTCTACGAATGTCCCTCCTGGGATCTGAAATTTAAAGCCCACCACATTCCAGGACATGTCCCCTTTCTCTGTTTTCTTTCATGTTCTAGGTGTTTCCTATCCTGAATGAATCATCACATTCACTAGATGAAGTCTACAATCAACCAACTTTAGTGTGGCTCCAGATCCTTTCTTATCTTGGAGGATTAGTAGTATCAAAGGGTGTCTGAAAGCAGCGTCGTTGGTGGGAACAGAAAACTCCAGCGTGGTGTGTCCTTAGGGACAAGTACCCAGGAGGTTCATGGACAAGGGTCTCAGTCTCAGGAGAGAGATGCCAGAAGCTCTGACTAAATGCAAATGAAGGACCTAAATACCACCAGGACTTACAAATCACTTCCGCTTGTGCCATTAGCTGGTTACCACATGAACGTGTGCAGTTAATGCAGTCATTAACTCAGTAAGAACTCAGCGGTTCCGGTGTTGGATATTAAGAGTCTCATAGGCTAAGAACTGATGTCTATCAAAAGAAAGCAATGAGAATAATGACTAACTCACACAGAGGTGGCTTGTGTCTACATCATAGGCCAAAAGTCTGTGAAAGAGTTTTAAGTTTACAGTGGGGTAGCCGTTATAAACCCTGGAATTTCTTCAATTAAAAAAAAAAGTTCAGGGAGGTGAGAGGCTCTCAAGACTCAAAGGGAAGTACCTTAGATGAAATGCCCTATAGTGGGGAGAGGGAACTTGTAGAGTCTATTTCCAGTAGAAAGACAGGGCATCAAGTGGAGGGAAGGGGTTTCCATCCCACAATCAAAAACTCTGACCCAGAACTGTTTCTGTCCAAAAGAACTGCAGGGACAAAATTAGAGAGAGAAGAGTGGAGAGAGCCTTATTGAGGTGCCATGCCACCTGGCAGGACCTTGACATCAACCAGTGTGAAGTTCCTTTCCCAGCCTTTGAGCGGGAACTCCTGTGTTAGCCATAATCCCCACCACGTAGGGTGGAGTGCTCAGACCAAGGTGAAGCCCAATGTTCTTCAAGGACCTGCAGTTTCCTGAGAAACACTAGCCACCTGTGGAGCAACTGAACCAGTTCTGCTGAGAAGCTTCCTGCCTTTTCCCCTGCCTATATATTGGGAGTTCTTCCTTGAACAGCAATGTTGTCTTGGTCTCCATCTCTTTTTGCCACCTTCCCATACATCCCCAGCTTCCCTTCCAGGTAACCCGTTCCTTTGTAACTGGGAAAAGAGGTCCAGTGACAGACCCAAATTGGGACACAGCTCAAGAGGAGGCTCCAGGGCCTGATACTATGACTGATGATTTACCGATGCTTACAAACAGGAGCCTAGCATGACTGCTCTCTGAGAGGCCCAACATGCAGCTGACTGAGACAGATGCAGATACTTAAACCCAACCAATGGACTGAAATCAGGGACCCCTGTGGTTGAACTAGGGAAAGGCCGAAAGAAGCCTTTGGAGGGTGACCCCATAGGAAGACCAGTAGTCTCAACTAACTTACCCCAACCCCAAAATCTTGCAGACACTGAACCACCAACCAGGCAGCATACCCGAGCTGGCTGGAGATCCCTGACACATGTACAGCAGGGGACTGCCCTCTCTGGCCTCTGTGAGAGAAGGGGCCCGTAACCCTTGAGAGACTTGAGGTCCCAGGGAATGGGGTTGGCCTGGTGGGATGGGTGGAATAGAGGATGAGGGGACATCCTCTTGGCGGGGGAGGGGAGGAATGGGACAAAGAACTGTCAGAAGGAGGAGCAGGAGGGGCAAAGAAGACCAAAGTAAAAAGAAAAAGAATTTCAACCTGGTTACCAGAGAAATCAGCAAACAGAATGTTACACATTCACCATTGCAGGGCATGTGTGCCTGGTACGGCCTGCTTAGAAATGCTGCTGACAGACCCCTCACGATTCCGGCACTGCGCTTCTCAACATTTGATTAAAATTTATGAGCACACTATACGCTTTCAAGTCCCTCAAGTCTGCCTTCCCGGCGGTAAAGAGAGCCTTCTGGCATATTAGCGGTGAGTTGAGGTTTTCGGGGTCATTCAAGCTCTGGGCTGAGGCCCAGCCTCTTCCTACCTCCCAGGTAACTCCACCTGCAGGCTCCCTGAACCTCCAAGCCTCCGGCTCTGCACCTGAAGCACTGGGATAATGCGGAGCTACCAATCTTTACTAATTCTTCATCCCCAAAGGAGCATTTTTAGTCCTGCCAGCGACAGCACATTTCGGTGCCAAGGGATGCTCCGAACCTCATTTTGTCCTTCATATCTATATTTAATACATGAAGTATAAACTTTGTTTACCACCTCTTCTGGATCTATGTTTGCCCGGCTGCGTGTGACTCTGCTCCCCCCAAGGAGGCAGAGGAGAATGACTTCCATTTTGGGGGGGGCAGTGAACATGAGGTACAGTAAAGCCGGTTTGCTTTTTGTTCTCCTCATGGAACTGACTCATGTGGTTTATACACATGCTAAATGTCCCTCTGGGTCCCACATTTTAATGGCTTGGTCCCTGTCAACTCTATTGGGAGGTGGTGAGAACTTTGTTGGGTCTAGTGAGAAGTGACAGTGGATTAGAACTGTGCCCTTGAAGATGACTTTGGGACCAGAGCACTTTCTTTTTTTTTTTTTTAATTTTTATTTTCTATATTCTATGTTTACATTCCAAAGGCTTTCCCCTTTCCCAGTTCCCCCCTCCCTATGTCCCATAATTCCTCTCCCCCCCAACTATTCCCCAATCATTCCCCCTCCCCCCACGGTTTCTCTACAAAACTGAATCCAATCTTTACAGGCCCAGGGTCCTCTCCTTTCTTCTTGGGAATCATTTGACTTGCTAATTGTGCCTTGAGTATTTAGGGCTTCTGGGCTCATTAATATCCACTTATCAGTGATTGCATTTCATGTGTATTCTTTTGTGACTGGGTTAGCTCACTCAGGATGATATTTTCCAGGTCTAACCATTTACCTACAAATTGCATGAATTCATTATTTTTAATTGCTGAGTAGTATTCCATTGTATAAATATACCACATTTTCTGTATCCATTCCTCCTTTGAGGGATATTTGGGCTCCTTCCAATTTCTGGCTATTATAAACAAGGCTGCTATAAACATAGTGGAGCATGTGTCTTTATTGTATGCAGGGGAATCCTCTGGGTATATGCCCAGGAGTGGTATGCCAGGGTCCTCTGGAAGGGACATGCCCAATTTTCTGAGGAACTGCCACACTGATTTCCCTAGCGGTTTTACCATTTTGCAATCCCACCAACAGTGGAGGAGTGTTCCTCTTTCTCCACATCCTCGCCAGCACCTGTTGTCTCTTGAGTTTTTAATCTTAGCCATTCTGACTGGTATGAGGTGGAATCTCAGGGTTGTTTTGATTGCATTTCTCTGATGACTAATGATGTTGAACATCTCTTAAGGTGTTTCTTGGTTATCCGGATTTCTTCTGGTGAAAATTCTTTGTTTAGCTCTGTACCCCATTTTTTGATAGGGTTATTTGGTTCTCTTGTGTCTAACTTCTTGAGTTCTTTGTATATATTGGATATTAGCCCTCTGTCGGATGTGGGGTTGGTGAAGATCTTTTCCCACTTTGTTGATTGTCGTTTTGTCCTTCTGACAGTGTCCTTTGCATTGCAGAAACTTTGTAATTTTATGAGGTCCCATTTGTCAATTCTTGATCTTAGTGCATAAGCTATTGGTGTTCTGTTCAGGAACTTTTCCCCTGTGCCGATGTCCTCCAGGGTCTTCCCAAGTTTCTTTTCTAATAGTTTCAGTGTGTCTGGTTTTATGTGGAGGTCCTTGATCCACTTGGAGTTGATCTTAGTGCAAAGAGATAAGAGTGGGTCAATTTGCATTCTTCTGCATGTTGACCTCCAGTTGAACCAGCACCATTTGTTGAAGAGGCTATCTTTATTCCACTGGATGGTTGTGGCTCCTTTATCAAAGATCAAGTGACCATAAGTCTGTGGGTTAATTTCTGGGTCTTCAATCCTATTCCATTGATCCACTTGCCTGTTGCTGTACCAATACCATGCAGTTTTTAACACAATTGCTCTGTAGTACTGTTTAAGGTCAGGGATATTGATTCCCCCAGAAGTCCTTTTATTGTTGAGAATAGTTTTAGCTATCCTGGGTTTTTTGTTGCTCCAGATGAATTTGAGAATTGCTCTTTCTAGATCTATAAAGAATTGAGTTGGGATTTTG
Source organism: Apodemus agrarius (assembly GCA_964023405.1). NCBI lineage: Eukaryota > Metazoa > Chordata > Mammalia > Rodentia > Muridae > Apodemus > Apodemus agrarius. The sequence continues at coordinate 35,323,528 of OZ030021.1, read as the reverse complement.
ATGGGGATCGCATTGAATCTGTATATTGCTTTTGGCAAGATCGCCATTTTTACTATATTGATCCTGCCGATCCAGGAGCAAGAAATATTTTTCCATCTTCTGAGGTCTTCTTTGATTTCTTTCTTCAAGAACTTGAAGTTCCTGTCATACAGATCTTTCGCTTGTTTGGTTAGAGTTACGCCAAGGTACTTTATGTTGTTTGTGGCTATTGTGAAGGGTGTTATTTCCCTAACTTCTTTCTTAGCCTGCTTGTCCTTTGAGTACAAGAAGGCTACTGATTTGCTTGAGTTAATTTTATAACCAGCCACTTTGCTGAAGTTGTTTATCAGCTGTAGAAGTTCTCTGGTGGATTTTTTTGGGTCACTTAAGTAAACTATCATATCATCTGCAAATAATGATAGTTTGACTTCTTCCTTTCCAATTTGTATCCCTTTGACCAGCAAACCAGTAGCCAACATCAAAATAAATGGAGAGAAACTTGAAGCAATCCCACTAAAATCAGGGACTAGACAAGGCTGCCTTCTCTCTCCATATCTTTTAAATATAGTACTTGAAGTTCTAGCCAGAGCACTTTCTTTCTCTTTCTTCTTCCTTGTGGCCCTGTGTTTTTGCAGTATATTCCTCTGGGCCACTGCCCCAAGGGAACCAGGCCAACCGTCCAGGGACTGCAACCTCCAAACTGAGAACCAAAATACACCTTTTCCTGTCCACACCCACCACGACGTATTCACTATAGTAACGGGAAGCTGAATGAAGCTCATTAGAGTGATTGTATCGCATGACAGTCCTGCACCAGCCTAAGTACGACGCAACTGCGCAAAACCAGTATACTGATTAACAAAACGTAATCACCGTACTAAGCATACTTCTCCAGAGTACCTAAGAAGAGCTTCCAAGTCAGGCGTGAAACCACAAAGACAAAAGCCACTGAGCTAGGCAGGACTGACCTACCAAGTCACCACTTTCATTTAACAAATGAGTAAGCCAGCAACCACTATTAAACAGGTGCTCAGAGTCTGAGATGGGTCACTTAGCAATACTTCCGTGTCAGCTTTTTTAAGGTCACAAGAAAGGGAGATGGCCCAAAGGGAAAAAGTCTCACTGCTGCTGTCTCAAGATCAGGTGTCCCTTAAAACATCTCTCAGTAATGAATGTTTCACCGCTAGTTTTTCTTCTTGATAACATCAAAGGCACTGCTGGCCAAGAGTCTCTCTGCGGGGAATCCCATTCTCATCGGACAGAGGTGAAGCCAGTCTGAAGGGGTCGCTGACTGTTGGGGAGGATGCAGTGAGGAGAGGCCATCAGGGCATGTTCTTTATGCTCTGTCCCCCTTGTCTGCTGCCCTCATCTCTCATGGCAAGGAACATGGCAATCCCTTCCATATTAGGACGAAGCAGAAGGAAGAGTGCTTACACTTGTGTGTTTACCTAGAGCAAGTCACAGACGTGTTATATTTGCCTAAGTCACAGTAAATGTTCTTTTCCCATAAAAGCATTAAAAAATAAATTCCGATATAATCAATGCTCTGGAAAGTCAAAGAAACAGAAATGACACCACTGATACAAACAAAACCAAAGTGTTTAGAGGTGACCTTTTAGGCTAATACGTAGGCTTTGGTTTGCCACACATCAGCCACGGGTTGGCACAGTCACTAAGAACCATGAATTCTTCATGTAGGCAGACATGGCCTTGCCCCAGTACCAACCATGTCTATCCCTTCTGCATACTTTCTTTTCAGTCTGACTGCCCTGCCTCACTCTTCGGCCTTTTAAAATACTCGATTTCAATGTTCCTAATCAAATATTTTCTTCTGTACAAAGCCTTCCTGTAAGTCCTGAAAGGATAATTGAATGACCTCACCACAAGGCCCTCTGGCCACAGGCTTGCTTCTCTCTTACAATTTAGCAAACATACCCTCTTCCATTTGAATTCCTGGAAGTCAAGGAATATGTGCTGTCTGATGTCCCACGGCACCTAGGAGGCTTCTATCTCATTCCCTGTCTTGGACCTGTGTAGACGATCATTTTTTTTTCATCCCATCCCCAATGCCACTGTATGACTACCTTCAGAAACAGGTCTTAACACAAAGCAAGGCAACTCTAAATCGAATGGAAGACAGTATGAAACTCCTTGATAGCTTTTTCTAGCCTCCTTAGTAAAGTGTCTATCATTGAGCTCGTAGCTTTCTTAGGGATACAAGGGAGACATAGATCTGCATTTCAATTTAATTAGATATGACATTGTGATTAAGAAAGGTTCTTAAAAGATAGCGAACAGCATTAACCACCGACTCTCTGGGCTTCCTCTTGTTGACTGATCACTGACTTTGCTTCAGTGTTCCAGTTGAGGATGGGCAGAGAAGTGTTGGAAGAGCCTTCTTCCCTGCACTCAAGCGGTTCAACTGGGATTACTCAAACTGTAGTCCATCATGACTTAGGAAATTAAAAAAAAAAACAAAAAACAAGCAAACAAACAACAATAACAACCACCAAAAAACCAAAACACCCAATAAGATAGGTTTGTTTCAAGAACCTCTCCACAGACAGACACTCATTGATACCAGCTTCACGCCAGCTCACTTGCTGGGTCCAGAAGACATACATCCTCCTCTGTTCTCCCTTCATTTGCAGACAGTATGATGTATGACCTTTACCTTTTTAAGGTAGTATCTGGACCACCAGGAATAGCCACAAGGATCATAAAATATATGACACAAGTGTTAATCACATTTCCAGCAAAATGCCAACAACTAATATTAAGGGACTCTACTTTCTGAGACACTCATATCAGGCGTGGGCCAGTCCTCCATGAGTCCATAACAACGTTCTGCCCAAATAAAACAACCCATGGCTCTGCTTAGAGCAAACACCAGGAGAAAACATGGTGAGTCTTACCAAGAAGTGTGTAGAGAACGACACTGAAAAGGCTGGACCTTTTCTTCCTTTTGGATGGCTAGCTATTTAGAGTCCTCAACATTCTTCATGCACAGTCTCTTTTATTTTGACAGCTAAGTGCTGTCACTTCTTTAAGGTTCTATAATAATTGAACAGTGATTTACAAACAGCAGCCATGGTAGGCTGGGAGGTCCTAGTTCAAAGCTGGAGGCAGATTCAGTTGTTATGACCTGCTTCTGGCTTCACAGAAAGCCATCTTCCCTGTGTCTTCACAGGGCTAAAAGGAAAGAGGCAGTGTCTTAGGTGTCTTTCTCAAGGGCACTAGCCCCACTAAAGAGAGCTTTGTCCTCCTGACTTAAGCACACACATCCAAAGTCTCCATCTTTTAAAGCATCATATTGGAGGACAGATGTCAGCAAGTTGATTTTGGGGACATAAATGTTGTTTTCTAACTTTAAGCAGCTGAACATGCCTATACAATCCCACAGATTTGTATAGCCCTCCCCTGCCTTTACAATCTAAGTTCTCCTCTAGATAGAGTCATATTCTTCCTAGTGATTTACAAACAGCAGCCATGGTAGGCTGGGAGGTCCTAGTTCTACTCAGTCTGCTTGTGGTTAAATGGCCCTAGTACTAACAGCATGTCTGCTTTTGTCAACTATCAATGAAGAAGCTAGATAACATGATGGTAGTTCAAAACTTTGTCTTAAATAAAAGGTCCCATCAAACTTGATGAATTTTCACTCAAATTTGTGCAAAGTATATGTACATTCCCTTTAAATGTAATTTAGTTCTCTTTATATGATTTGACCCATTTTATTTAGTTTGTAGTAGTTTTATGTGCATGAATGCTTGCTGTACATACAAGCACCATATTCATGCAGTCCCTGCAGAGGTCAAAAGGGGGAGTCTAATCCCCTGGGACTGGAGTGATAGAAGGTTGTAAACTGTCATGTAGGGGCTGGAAACTAAACTCAGTTTTCTGCAAGAGCACCTAGTGCTTTTAATAATCAGGGCATCTCCCTGGTCCTTTAAATGTAATTTATTTTAAGAACGTTTAAGACTATGTTTGGTTTGGGCTTTTTTTAAAAAACACATTTACCTAAGTATGGCACTGCATTCAGATTTCTACCTCAGAATGTTTGCCTTTCCAGCAAAGATCATTCATTAATAACTGATCTGTCTGTCTTTTTGTTGTTCTTTGTCTCTCTGTCTCTTTCTCTCTCTGTCTCTGTGTGTGTGTGAGAAAGAGAGAGACAGAGAGACAGAGAATGTGTGTGGGCTTAGATCAAGGATACCCAGAAGTATATAGAGAACAGATTGAACACTAGTTAAGACAACTTCAGTCTATACTGGAAAAGTACAGAAATCTGCAGCATTTAAAATATCTGGAATTTTGAGAAAGGAGCAATTTCCTACCATATCGTGATCTATCTCTCTTCAGTATGGAAAACATGCTCATCAAAAAGAAAGAAGCAGGCATCTAATAGGTACTAATCCCCTACATGACTTAGGAGACTGACCAACATCCATATAAGCCCCTTGCATCCATCATCACTTGTACTAATGTTGGTGTTTGATCAAACCTTATCGAGCATTTATATTTAGTTCTAGAGATAGTATCATTGGGAGGGAGGTCTCCTATGTGATTTAAGCTGCAGGAATGTATAAAACCACTGCCTAACACCCCCCCCCCCCAATATATATAGTACCACACTCTGCTTGCCACAAAATATCAACAGATCAGAGGTCAGTGAATTTGCAATATTATAGGCTGGTAAAGAAATAGCTTCTGCAGACTCCATATGGTCTCTGCTACAAATTCTTTTCTCCCCCTTCAATTTAAGAATGCAAAAACTATTCTTAGCTTATGCACTTTTCAAAAGCAAGTAGTAGTTGAGATCTGGAGATCTGGATAGTTTGTCTGCCCCTCAATTAGCTATCTCAGCACACTGAGAATAAAATTTTCATTTCCTTAGTTTCTGCTGTTTGTCCCCCCCAAAAAAAAATCCATAAAAAACACAAATTAAGACAAAAAATAAACTTGGAAAAAATCTCTTTTAAAGAGTAAAACCAGATTGAGAACAATGTGCTAAAATTCGTATCTTTCAAAGATACACGGTCTGCTTCTTCCTGTGGTCACTTAAAGATATTCTTGGATGATGAAGTTGTGGTTAAAACCTCAGGATGGTTTCTTCCCTCCAGAGGCTTCAGTGGGAATTCTAAGGAGGTTTTATTTTGGTGTGTGTGGGGGCGGGGTTAGAGCTCTTTTTGAGATAAGTTCTCTCCTTATACTATATAGCACGGGCTAGCCGTACTATTCCATACTCCTTATACTATATAGCAAATAATAGCCATATTATTCCATACATAGTCTAGTTTGGTCTCCTCTCTCAGCCTCCAGAGTCCTGAAGTTATAGCCACTCTCCTCCACACCCAGCCTGATAGTCTCAGTTCTGCGGTACCAGGAGCAGAGCTTGCACTGTATGTTCACATCAAGAAGCACTTCGGAGTGCCTGTTACTGCTGTTGTACTCTGGGAATTACACGCACAGGAGGCTGGGGTGAGCGCAGAGGATACAAGGCCAGTAACCCACAATAGGCAGGTTTAAGAAAGGAAGAGATAAGGGTGGCACAGGGTCACCCATATCCATCTGGGTATTCCTTTCTGCTTTGGGACGGTCACTAAAGCCTCCTCAGAACAGGGTCCCCTCTGTCTTCCCTCTGTCATCCCAGCACTGACTCCAGCTGCACTGAGTTGTCAGTCCCCGAAGCAAGAGCCAGGATAAAAGACAGAGGAACTCTGTCTGAAGACTGTGAGCTCCAGCAGACGAAATAGAAATTCTTCGTACTGAACACAGGGCAGGGCTTCAAACAGAGCGGTACCCTGCTTGCCACATTTCTGTGAGGCCTCTTCCTGCCAAGCACAGAGGGAGGCTCCAGATACTCAAAGACCAATGCGTCCGCAAGCTTCAAACATTCAACAGCTGCCATTCCTACCGCATTCTAAATTAACACACAACTCTTCATTAACCCACATGAACTCACTAAATCAAGAAACTAATTACTTGCAAAGGATCCATTTTCTAGAAGATGCTAACCACTGGAACATACGCATTTAACAGAGATTCTCATTAGTGATTCTCTTCATAAGAACCCTACAGAGTGTGATTTTTGATGCATAAGTTCCTCAGGCTAATAGACATCCTTCTACCTGATTGGTACATCTGTACAGAGCATTTGCCCACAGATCCTAACTGGGCTACACTAGTTGCTCTTGCTCTTGGCCTGGTAGAGGACAAGTCGGCTGAAGAGCTCCGTGAGGATCAAGCTGGCACCAGGTAAGATTCTTTTCCCCAGGGAGCTTGATGCCGGTATAGCTTTCTGCCTAAGATAAACACACTACGGGCACTCAAAGAATACTTCCAAACTGAACTCCACTAACCTCGTAGCCAGCGGAAAGGGTATTTTCTAGTACATTTATTTACTAGGTATCAGGAGCATACCATGTTGTAACGTGTGCAGATCGGAGGGCAATTTGTGGGAGTTGGTAATCTCCTTCTCCTACGTCAGTCCCAAGATAGAACTGTTGGTGGTCAGTGCCTTTATCTCTGGCCCATCTTGTGGGCAGCACAAGAAAGTTTTTAACACATGCTCCTGACTACTCACTACAGCAATCTCCCTTGTTCTACAAACAACATGGGGTCTTTCCAAAACAGCATCTTCCTAATTTTTCCTATCCAATCATCAGTTACCACACGCCAACCACATACCTTCCGCATTAAGATAAACCAATGACCTTGCTGGGGCTTAAAGACGAGGGATCTGGATAATAAAATGAAGGGTGAGTAAGAAAAGCAACACAAACTATTGTAGGATATTATAAAGATGGAGAGAATTTAGGTAGGAAAAGAGAACAGGACTGTGGATTCTTGATTCACGGAGACCTCGGAATTTCTAAGAATTTGTATTTTAAATAGAATACTATTTTTCTTAATGGCTGCACAGTATGCTATTGTTCTGTGTAGCACATTTCTTTACATCCTCTCATCTACACAGAAACATCATTTTCCCCATGTGGTAGTGAGAACAGGGCAGACGATACATCAGATACAGTAAACAAACTACATGTTCTCTCCCATGCGGAGAAGTGGCAAACATCACCATGAACAAAGCATGCCAGTAACTGAAGGCTGGGCAGGACGCAGGCGGGCATGTCACAGGGAAATTGAAGTATACGTAACAAAACACAGATACAGACATAGATTTTGTAGCATTTCACAGTCACTGTGATCCCCAGGAATTTACTGGAACCTTAATAACTAGAAGGAGGAGCATGAGGAACACACTGCACACCAAGGAGGGATAAGAAGATACAAGCATTCACTCCTTTGACTGACAAGTACATATTATATAACTGTGCTGAAAATGCCAACACTGTATCTCACAAACATGTGTCACTAACCTGCAAATCAAACTTTAGAGAAAATATTTAATACGTGGAAATTTGAACCCCCTCAATTGTCTCATTATGTAATACCCATGTATGACCCGATCCCATAAACGTGTATAATTATAAAAGCAACAACGGGAACACAGTTGGCACAGAAGTATAACAACATTAGTAAGTATCATCAACTTTCAGAAATAGAGCACACCAGAAATTCTAAGGACGCTGTTGGTATTGCTTTGCATAAACCTTTCTCGGCTGAGCTAACAGTGTGTTTGTTTAAAAAAGGAATGCTTAATATGTCTAATAAGCATGATCATATGGATTACTAGAAACTAATTTTTATAACTCCAGCCTCTCCAGTGTACTTGTTCTCATGAAAAAAAAAAAGTCCTTGAATTCAACATTTCCTATGATTACTGACAGAAACACTATTTTCTGCTAACCACAATGGCTTTAATACTGTTTGCCCTGCTTTGTGGCTTTCAGATTAACACCCTGGGACTGCTACATGACTTTTCAAATGAGATTCTAAAGCTGTAATACGGACACCAAAAGCTTCGCAAGAACTTATTCTTAAATTGCATTTTTTTTTTTTTTTGCTAGAGTATCAAGCAGAATTTAGTAAACTAAAACAGCACATTTTGCTTAACAGACGAAGTCTTCAGAAGACAACTTCCAGCAAAGAGCTCTGAAAGCACAGGCACCAGATGGCAATCATCCAAGCATCCATCACCCAAGCCCACACGGAACCAAAGCTACTGCATGTTTAAAGCATATGGTACGTTTGTCTATAACATATATGCAGATTTGTTACTGAGGCACGCTGTGCTTCAACTAGCCAAATGGTGGCCCCGGGTTGGGGCACTACCCTTTTAAAGTTGTAAGCATCTGCTGTCAGGAGCTCTGAAAGGCACACAGCAAGAATGGAGTCCACGGCTATTCACAGTGTCTAACTAGCTATATCTTTGAAGCACATTGGATGTCCAGAGTTTGACCATGAAAGCAGAAGACAAACCAAAATAAATGACTGCCTCAAACGGAAAACAAAACAAAACAAACAAACAAAAACACATCCCCCAGGAAAGGCGAGAGGAGAGTATCTCTGTCCCAAGTGATAGTGTGACATATTCTGGCTTCATTTCTCATGCTTGTCACCATCGTCAATAAAATGGGAAGAGTTTTAGTTGTATTGAAAAGACATCTTTTCTGTTCCATCCTCTCTTGTTTTTTGACATTAGAAAATGAAGGGGTGGATAAAGGGGAGGGGAGGGGAGAGAGAGGGGCTGGAGGAAAGGAGGGAGAAGAAGCTACGATCAGAATGTGGAGCAAATAAATAACTGAATTAGTCAAAGAAAGGAAAGAGGGCAGGAGAAGGAAAGGGAAGCGAGGGAAGGGGAAGGAGGGGAAGGGAGGAGAGGAAAGGGGAAGAAGGAAGGGAGGGAGGAAAGAAGGAAGGAAGGAGAAGAGAAGGAAGGAAGGGAGGAAGGGAGGGAAGGAAGGAAGGAGAAGGGAAGGAAGGGAGGGAGGGAGGAAGGAAAAGAAAAACAAGAAAATGTGGCTTCTAGGAACATTTAAATGAGGAAGAGCCACCCAGGGAAATAGATAAGCCAGAACTTAACGAGAGAGTGTGCTTCTCCAAAGAGTCCAACATGGGAGTGAGATGCCTCTAAGTCTCTTCCTATATCATCTTAGGAGTGAAGACAAGACTGATTCAGAAAAAGAAAGTCTGGATGGCTTTGTCATATGGCTTTAGCAGTAAGAAGAGAAATTAAAAAAAAAAAACCAATAATATGTACAAACCAAGTTTCTGATGAATGACTGGTAGCTAAACTACATAAAGAACTCTTAAATTTAATAAAACTAGGAACCTCTTAAAAGCCAAAAAGCAAAATGAAAAGTTATTTCCCCCCAAATCTACAAATAGCTACTGTTCACTAAAAGGTATTAAAAATCACTATTCACTAGAGGGCTACAAATTATAAACATAATATCATGCCATTTTCTATTTTTTTAGGATGGTGGTCATATAATGTAAGTAAATGTATTTAACTTATTATGTGCACTTTCATTTATAATTCTCTATTTATGTATGTGTGCATATACATGGCTGCCAATACAAGCTAATATGAAAGTATATCTGCTTACACATAAGATATTGTCATTCATATGACTAACAATATTGTTAGGGAACGTCATGAATCTAGAAACCTCATATACTCACACAATGCTCCCCCCTCACTTTACCTGGGGGCGGGGAACATGTTCACTGAGAGACTTCTGTACAAACATTCACAGAACCCTACTTATAATACCCAAACCAGTAAACCATCTAAAGGTGCATCGACTGGATAAAATGTTCTTAGAATAGAACACTTTTCACCAATAAAAAGGAGCAAACTGTAAGACATGCTACAACAGAAGCAAGCATTAAAGGAAGCCAGATATAAGAAATGACACACTCATCTCTGGTGTCTATGGAATTGGAGCTTGCGGATACCCATAGTCCATGGACGCTCACTGGCCCTTTACATAAAAAGTCATAGTATTTGTATATCTCCTATTTAACCTATATATTTTAAATTATCTCTAGGTTACTCTAAACACTTAATACAACACAAATGCATATGAACAGTGAGGTAGTGTTGATAAAGAATAATGATGAGGGGGAAAAATTGAACAACCATCCTGATACAGTTTAGACAAATATTTATGATCCACAGCCAATAGAGACCTGTATAGAGGCTTATCAACTGTGTCACCTGACCTTACTGATATAAATGCTTCAGAAAGGCAGATCTGTTTCCATAGACTGTATCAGGGTGTGACTGCACTGACCCACATAGCACTAAACCATCCAAACACTGGTAGATTTTATTATACATAAATTATGCTTCTTTAAAATGAACACCATGAACACTCATTTGTATATATTTTAGCCAAAAATTGTGCTGGGACTCTTGATAATTAGGTTTTATTTTCTACTATTCCATACTTTTCACTAAACATTAAATAATGGCCAGGAGATCAAAGTGCCTCTGTCTTCAACACCACACTAAATTTCCGTATCTCATTACTGGGCTTTCTCCAGCATCCCTGGGAATTTGGCAGTGATGATGGTATCTATTAATCCATGGACGTATGTGAGCCAGGGGCAAAGAAGAGTTGTAACTGGCAAGGTGGGACTGTTCAAGCACTATGGTTGCCCTTCCTGGATCTCAGGAGATGCCCATGAAGTAGATTCTAGCCTGCCAGTCCAGCAAACTAGCCGAGAGGAAGTCCGTGCCTCTCTTTATTGGAGCAGAGCCAAGGAGACCTCTGGACACCCAGTAGGTGCTTTATTAACTAACACCAGCTCTGGGATAGAACAGCAAGGCCTCCTTCTCTACCTATTAGTGAACAGATTTGTTAACATCTATTAAGGTTACAATCTGAGGCAGATTGGTCTAAATTTGGTACGTGCCCCAAAAGTGCATATTTTATTGCATGGATTTTCCTCTTGTTTAATATAATTTTGCAGCATAGAAACATTAAAAATAAAAGACTAAAATGCATGGGTACAGGTATAGACACCACTTGGACCACAGAGACTTGGGATTGATGCCTAGCACTTAAAAACAACAACAGGCTGGAGAGATGGCTCAGAGATTAAGAGCACTGACTGCTCTTCCAGAGGTTCTGAGTTCAATTCCCAGGAACCACATGGTGGCTCACAACCAATCTGTAACGGGATCCGATGCCCTCTTCTGGTGTGTCTGAAGACAGCTACAGTATACTCATCGAATATATCAAAATAAATAAAATCTAAAAACAACAACAACCCCACAGAAATATAATATAGAAAATCTGTGGGCAAATAATAAACAGTGTTTCTCCCCCTGCCCAGAGAATCCAGCCTTGAGTCTAAGGTATAAATTTTCTTAAAAACAAAAATGGTCCAATAAAGATGAACTCTATGAGTTCGCTGGCCAAGCTTTCATATATACACTGTACACAAACGCTGTATGTGGAGAGCCTCAGGAATTTCTCATAGCTGGGAAGTGGACAGAGCTCACACTTCATAACATCTGGGCTTGAGTGTAGCTGGGAGAGTGGGAAGGCTATGAACTGACTATGATATCAGGTTGCCTGCCAAGGTTGGATAACTATGCCATTCAACTTTGAATTGTCTTGCTCTAAGAACCACTGAAGATGGTTTTCAACCCTCATTCTTGAGACAAGAATACCAAAGCCACCTACCTGCTCCAAATATTACCCTTAGTTCTTCCCTTGGAGGTAGACCCTCCCCCAAATAGATGTAGACAGGAATGAAGAGAAAACAGAGCTCGAGGCCATGCTTTTCTTTTCAAAATAATTTACTGACTAATTTATTTGGGAAGATAACACTAAGCACCACGGCTTTGCAAGTCGCTGACTGCATGCTGAACTTCTAAAGTGCAGACTTTCCTAACTTGAAAGGGACATTTTAAAGCTGTGACTCATTTAAGAGTGTGAAAATGCTATATCTGTATTGTGTGAATCAGACCCTGGAAGTATACGTTTACAAAGTATTAAATTACCATCAACCGCAGATTACAAATCCATTGATGAAATGCTTGGTGTTGATTTGGCAACAACTCAAAGTTGGAGAGGTGAAAATAATGTTATCATCCAGGACTCTGTAATAAACCCAGCCCGCAGCATGTTTGCTTAGCGTCACAATGCATAGTTAATGACACTTTTGCAAATATTAATGAAATTCCATCATAAGTGCTATGTCTCAAATTTAACCAAATCAGATAGAAACAGACATCCCTAAAGGGCAGGGTTTAGAAGAAACCAATCCTCTGAGTGAGTCATCTGAAAATATAAGGTAAATCTTAGCTAGAGGACTGGGAAAATGAGCTAACATTGTAAAATGTACAACTCCATCACATTCTTCTGCATGTAATCCAATATTAACAATAAAACCCACAATACAATAGGTGAGACATCCACATGACCTTTGTCCTTCATCCTCCGAAAGTTGGTATATGTCATGTGAAAAGGGAAAATACAAACTTTTTTGAAAAAAAAAAAAGTGAAGCGGAGGCTTGAACAGGTCATGTATGTACGCCAAATGCAGTCATCACACACTGAAGTCAACCATGGTGTTATTGTAAGGCATGCTCTGCAAAGGGCAAGAAATGAATAGTCTTAAAGGTACAGAGTAATACGGTCAGGAGGTGGTATCAGTGCAATACTAAATTGATGTACATGAATTAATAACAATAATGTTTGGGATTTTCCTGAAAAGAGATTCTCATTTGAATGTATAAATGAACATGATTCAGAGCCCATAATCCACAGAGTGGAATCCCCATATGCTGTCTATGAGTTAGGGCTAAAAGGATGGACTAATTATAAAACACTGTGCTCTTTTATTTCAGGAAATACTATTGGTATGTGAATCTAAACCCGAAGGTATTCTATTTGATAGGAGATTCCTCAAACAACCCATTCGGTATATTTCTGATATCAGAAGACAGCTATTTATGTAAAAATTACTCTGTGTGCAATTTTATTATTGAGTATGGTTTACCTGTAATATTCTACCAGATGCTATAGAAGAATAAAGATTCAGATGTATTTCAGAATTCATTGGATTGCAAACAAAAGTTTTGAAAATATATTGTAAAGGGATATTAGCAAAATTGTTGCTCACAAAGAGGAATATAAATAAATACTCCACTGGGCAATATTATAACATAATTATTAACATATTGAACATATTGAAATGGAAGTCTCTAATTCTCAGATTATGTTTGATAATTGGAAAAGCAAATACCACATCAATTTTCATCTGTTGGGCTTTAGTGTGGGTACCATTTCCAATGCAGTTCCAGAAGATCCCACACCCAGGCTCTCTCTTTTCTTCTTTAACCATACCCCTTTCACAATAAAACCATTTCAAACTTATTTTACAAAATATTTCCCTCTCAACTAATGCATCTGAATTAATTGACTTAAATATGCTTACAGATAAAGCCAATGGAATAAACCTGAACATGAAGTTATTTGGTGTTGATATCCTAAATACATGACCCTTGCCCTAATGGCCAAAAAACTCCCAACCCCTCCAACTGATTACAGTAGCACAGTGTGACTTTTGCTTGGAAACATTGTCACCAGAGTTCCTAGCTCTTATCTGCTCTCTTTTCTCTACCCTCAGCTTGGCCCTCTCTTCCAAATTACTAAACTTTGGTCTAAAGAAGAATATATTGAATGTAGGAATATTCCATTTTATTAACTGAAACTGCAAAAGGCCGCCATCCATCTTGGTATGCTGTAAAATTTCAGAATTAACATACACCAAGAATGTGCCCCAGAAGTTGCAGCCAAACAAGATATCACTTTCCCTCTCAGAATTCCTGGTACACTATCACATTCTAATCATTCTTCAAACTGTGCTGGTGATAATAATAATAATGGAACAATAAAAATGAAAAATGAACAAAAGATAAGTTTCCCAGTATGATGTAGCACTAGCCCCTATATACACGCTTGCCAAAGACCACTACCACCACCGTCTTAGGAATACTATCTCTTGACACGTGTCAATTTGACTATGGAGTAGTCTATTTCTACAAAATTAGAAGTCTATGAAGGTACAAATAAGGACTGGGGACTCCCCAAAGTCCAAGGACTTAAGCCATTCTAGTTTCTTCTGTGTCACAAGCACCCCTACAGTTTCTCTTAGCCATATCCTGAGGAGATGTCAGGACTTGAGCCATTTTGAATGGAAGATCATTTACCAGTATAATGTCACACTTCCGGGGTAGCTTCAGAACAGATGTTCCCTTGGACACAAGCCTACACCAGAGCCAGAGTGTGGTAACTCATTTAGCCAAGGGCAAATGTTGACCAACCAATGGACACAAAAAACTGAAATAATGCTAGAGCCCTGCTTTCTCTGTTTTTCCTTTTCACTCACCAAATAAATAAATGAGTCAATAAATATGTCAATAAATAACTATATATATAAAATATACAATATAATTTTGTAACTATAAAATTATATATTATATACACCATTTCCAAACCTATGTAGCAGAGTGATCCTTTCATAGGAGTTACATAACAGATATCCTGCATATCATATATTTACATTATGATTCATAACAGTTCAAAATTCAAAACAGTTCATTCAAAATTACAGTCATGAAGCAACAAAAATAAATATATGGTTGGAGGTCACCACAACATGAAAAACAGTATGAAATGGTCTCAGCATTAGGAAGGTTGAGAACCACTGAAATATACATACTATCTATATTATACACATCTCTATAGCATGCAGAGTATATAGTACTATATATACATATACTCACAGGCATATAAATGTTGGGTAAATGATATGCCAGGGATTGAAAAATAGATGTCTCCAATAGGATGTCTTCCCAATCAATAGAGAACACATTAAAACTAAAAGTAAAAACTCTGTGCTTAGTAAAAAAACAGTAATAAGTTTGCAAGAGAACCTTCTCCAGAAAGACACCTGACTTTCTCAAACTTCTACAAAGTAGTTTTAGCTTTGTTTTTTCAAAGATCCTATAACACAAGATGAGTTTCCTGGTGTGGTACAGCACTAGCCCCATTCACCAGTTTGTCAAAGACCTCCTATAATAACGTCTTTTATTTTGAATTACGTGTATATGTGGTTATCTGTGTGTAGATAAGTGCAGGTGTCAACAGAGGCCAGAGGATGCGTGTGTGTATATGTGATTATCTGTGAGTGGGTGAGTGCAGGTACCCATAGAGATGAGAAGAAGACTTCAGATGCTCCAAAGCTTGAATTAGAGATGTTTTGAGCCACCTGACAGGGGTGCTAAGAACCACACTTAGGTTCTCTGTAACATCAGTACATAGTATACTTAGTAGCGAAGCCATATCTCCAGGCTCAAAATATTCCTGGAATGCTTATAATTAACTAGAAAGAGAATTTCTATTAGATATGAGAATCGTCCCCTTGAATGTATCAAGACTACTTAGACGGGCCAATGATAAAACTGTGTGGCTCGCTCAGATCAAACAAATAAGAGAGTTCTGCTTATATGAAAACAGTATATACTTATGAAAGAAAAGAAGGATGGAGGGGAAGGAGGGAAGGCAGAAAGGAGGGGAGGAAGTTAGGAAGAGAGTAAAGAAAGGAGGGAGGAAAACGAGAGGAAGCACGGGAAAGAGGAAGACAAACTGACCTCAAGAAGAAAGGCAGGCAGGCTTGGGTCATAACACTTAAAAAGGAAACCTGAGTGAGGTAATCCAGTCACAAAAAGAACACACATGCACTGATAAATGGATATTAACCCAAAAGCCCGAAATACACAAGACACAATTCACAGACCACATGAAGCTCAAGAAGAAGGAAGACAAAAGTGTGGATGTTTCAGTCCTTCTTAGAAGGGGGAACAAAATACTCATAGGAGGAAATACTGAGACAAAGTGTGGAGCGAAAACTGAAGGAAAGGCCATCCAGAGACTGTTCCACCTGGGGATCCATCTTATATACAGACACCAAACCCAGACACTATTGCAGATGCCAACAAGTGCATGCTGACAGGAGCCTGATATAGCTGTCTCCTGAGAGGCTTTGCCAGAGCCTGACAAATACAGAGGTGGATGCTTGCAGCCAACCATTTGGACTGAGAACTGGGTCCCCAATGGAGGAGTTAGAGAAAGAACTGAAGGAGCAAAAGGGGTTTGCAACCCCATAGGAAGAACAACAATATCAACTAACCAGAGCTCTCAGGGATTAAACCACCAACCAAAGAGTGCACATGGAGAGACCCATGGCTCCAGCTGCATATGTAGCAGAGGATGACCTTGTTGGACATCAATAAGAAGAGAGGCCCTTGGTTCTTCAAAGGCTTGATGTCCCAGTGTAGGAGAATGCCAGGGCAGTGTGGTGGGAGTGTGTGGGTGGGTGGGTGGGTGGGGAGTAACCTCACAGAAACAGGGGGAGGGGGGAAAGGAAGTTTCCAGAGGGGAAACCAGGAAAGGGGATAACACTTGAAATGTAATTAAATAAAATATCCAATAAAAAAATAAAAAGGAACTTTGTGAAATAATTTATATATCTTTGCATATTTTTGAGATCATAATACAATTATATAATTTAACTTTCCCTTTCTTCCCTCCAAATTCTCCCATACACCCTTCCCTGCTCTTTTTCAAATTCCTGACATCTCTTTGCATTAATTGCTGATTCATGCAGATCTATATACACATAAACATTCCTAAATACAACCTGATCAGTCTGGAAGATAGTGCTTCAAAGTATGTGTTCTGGAATAGCCAGTGTTCTTGGGTAACCAATGATTGTGCTCTTCCCTGGGGAGGACGCCTGCTCTCAGCATTCCTCAGTTGCCTGTGGTTCTTTGGATAGTGTTGAGGCTTCTGGGCGTTTCCCATGCACAAGAGAAAGTTAATTGCTATCTTGTTCAGCTCAGGTTCAAAGAGCCATGCTGATGAGACTTGATGGGTGTATCTTCTGACATTCAGGGAAGACACACAATCTTGGAGAAGAACCTACAACTGCCACTTTACTAAACCAGAATAACCCTTGAGCTCATTCTAAATATTTGTCTTTATACTCACAGATAAACATGGTCATCTCCTAACATCAAGGAAACTTCTCTTTCCAACAGACCATTACCGAAAACCACAACCAATCCAAATGCACTGTTGTGGAGCCCAGTCCCAACAGATATGTATTTTTGTACCTTAAAGTCACAATCTGAAGATTTTTCCAAAGCAAAATGCAAAATTTGAGGTAAAGAAAAAAAAAATCTAATGTGGAAAAATCTGTCACTATGTTGGGTAATGATTTTATTTCTTTTCACGTTTGCGTAATTATAAAGTGTTAAGCTAGATAATGGCTAATCAAACCATTTAGCTTGCAAATGAAGACACATGAGCAAGACGAAGTAATGTGCCTGGCCTGAGGTCACCCACACTCGAAATTGCAAACTGTGACTCAGCCTGGCGGTTGCAATCCTGAGCATCTGTCTCTTTCCCACAAGACCACGGCTCTGTTGACTCATTTCTGTTACTCCTGGCCACAGACTCATGTCCCATGTGTAATGGATACTTTCTCTTTTCGTTGTCTGCTGATGAAGATAGGAATGGCTATGATCTAACAACCCGAGCATGACAAACACATATCCTTTGGGCTGCTGTAAGCTGGTACTGTTTGCCTCAGAGTTTCTATATCTGGGGTAAAAGGGTGGGTAATATGTACCATTTTAAAAAACAGTTTTGAGGTGCCTTAAGTCATTCTTTAGAAACAGTCACTCTAGAGACCACCCAAACAGCTGCAAATATTACTCAGGATGCTTTTACCCACCTCAGTCACAATGCTAGGCAGAGATGTTGGTTTAATCCTTAGAATCTAAACAGGTATGGCCATCCCTGAGGCTTTCAGGAAGACAACAGAAGATTAACATGAGGACGGAGTCATACTGTGGGACTCTGAACAGAAAGGGAAATGAAATTCTTCACTGCTCGAAGGAATGACTTCCCAATTTGGAATTTTTATATCCAGCCACACTATTCATAACCACATGTGAGACTACAGGCTGCCGAGTTGTCAAGGTCATTCTCTTACACACTGCAATTTCTTAGAGATTATCACAAAATGGAATCAGCCACAGCCAGTAAGTAAAAGAATAAGGGAATAGAGAAAGGGGTACCCCCCACGCACACACATACACATAAATACCCATACGTACACACACATAACACATGCACACACATGTATACAGGCGCACACATATACACATGCACACATGTGTATACATACACGTACACATGTATACAAACACAGACACGCCTACATATACATGTATACACGCATGTGGAGACATACAACACACACATACACACAAACACACATACATGTCAAAGAGCCCCTCCCCATCATGACAGCTGCAAGAGAGAGGGGCTGTAAAAGTTACAGTTGAAGAAAGAAATGTAGGAATGCTTAATATGTCTTAAGAAAAGGAGGGAGGGTTATAGAATGGGGAGAGTTTCCAGATGATTCTGTGGTAAGAATCACACATAAAAGTGAGTCACAAGCAAGCAAACTCCAAAAGAAACAAAAACCGAAGCAAGCAAACAAACCCAAAACAGCAGCAAAAACCACTAAGTAAAGGAAGGAAGGACTATTCATTCCAGAGCGGGGGGTGGGGGGTGGGGGGTGGGGGGGTGGGGGGAGAGTTCTAAAATGAG
This sequence comes from Apodemus agrarius, assembly GCA_964023405.1. Taxonomy (NCBI): domain Eukaryota; kingdom Metazoa; phylum Chordata; class Mammalia; order Rodentia; family Muridae; genus Apodemus; species Apodemus agrarius. Next base: position 35,304,938 of record OZ030021.1, on the reverse strand, counting down.
GTTTATCTAGTCACATTGTGGATAGTGAAATTGTAAAATTTTGTTTCTGTGCAAGAGAAAGAGCTAGAACCCAGTCTGATCTCTCATGTGCTAATTTCACCTTGGATTTTCCTGCCCAGAGTCATATAATCAAAGTCAGAGTCACTGTTAAATAGTTCTTTCTATGAGCCATTCATAAATGTATTTTGTTGATTTTGTTATCCAGAGTGAACATTATTGATGATGTAATTGATTGATACAGATTCTGTGAGTAGCCTCTGAACGCCAAGAACATGTGTGCACCCCTAAAACACCAGAGCTTTTCAGACAAGAAACACACACACTGTCTCTTTCTATTCATTCTTGAACATTCAACAGAAACCAACTCATGCACCTGTCAAATCATCAACAGGTAATCGTGCACACAGTAGTACAGATTGGTGCTACAGTTAACAAAATACTTTATCAGCTCCCCTAGAGTTTAAATATGTAACAGCAACACTTTTCTAAGACTTTTTGTTTCAACAATCATCAAATACTTAAACCAGAAGTAGCTTAGCGATATCATATTTCAATACAGAGTCACCGCAAAAAAGTCCCAGTCTCCAAATTTTGATAGATTACAAAGACAAACCTCTATGGAAAACTGATCAAGTCAGAAACACAGAATACACAACCATTAATGCATTAGCTCTACGCAGGAAAAGTTCGTGAAAGACTTGTGACTGTTACGTAAGAGACAGTAAAATTCTCAAAACTTGGGCGCATCATGTTCTTTCTCTCGCTTCTGAAGATTCTATATGGCAAATTATTTTCTCAGGAAAAGAAAGAAACTTACCTTTCACAAGCTCGGACAGTCCACGCGGCAATTATCCATAATGAGATACTAAAAACCAAGAGCACAGTTCCTGGGCAGATAGTCATTAGAGTCTTCATAACAAAACGCGTATTGAAGTTTATCTTATTAAGTGCCCCAATGCTTCTGGAGGAGGCATCGGTGAAAAGCTTGCTATGTAATAGCATGACTCTGGCGATCAGATAGAGTCTTAAGAACATTGGTATAGATAAAATAATATCCACATCTGCGGTGGTTGTGGAGGGGGCATAGGAGAAGGCAAGTCGGGCTGTCCATGTGAACGTATAGTTCCCAGGTATGGGATGGATAGCACACACCAGTATTTCCAAGCAGATGAAGAAAATACGCTCATAAGTCATGGCTATTCTCCAGTCATCTGCTCCATTGTCCACCATGAATAACTGAAAAAATAAAGTAGAAAAGCAGCTTCAGTATGGCATGAAGGCTCCACAAGGGTTAGTGCAGAACGCAAAAAGACATAACAGGTGAAGCTTAGCGCGTAAAGTCTAGCTAGGTATACTATTTATAGAAGAGGGCGATAGTATCCTGGGGGGGTGGGGCAGGGCTTCCATTTCGTAAAACTTAAAATGAACAGCCTGCTACGTAGGAACTCAAATATTTGGGAGTCTGCATTACTGAACAATCGTATCGCGGACTTTGGTTTTTAACAGACTGCTCTCTTCTGGAAGGGACGGTGTTTCAACCCATGCATGATTATTTAGGGTGCCTCTGTAGTCAGCTCCATCCTAAAATGCAGTGACCCATGAGCATTCTTATGACAAATCATACTCTTGGTCTCAGGAAAAAATAAATCACAAGGAACCACAGAAAAATGTGGTAGAATCGTTTATCCTAGTTTCCTTTACTATTGTGTTTTTATATCTTATTCAATTCTTCCTTAATAAAGACTACCTTTTCTTACTTTTGCCATCTCTCATACCACAACTGAGAAAAGAATGCCTCGCTTCCATGGCTATAAACACAGAGACCAGACCTTGGCTGTCTGTGAACTACCAAAAGCACTTGGAAGTATGTGTGTACTTTCCTGGCTGCCCATGACGACTTGTGGGGGCTCCTGGCATCTGAGTCCAGGAATCCATGGGTACCAATCCTGCTGTGATGCTGTAGTCCCATGTTCTAGGAAGACCCATGTACCCGATGCCAACGATGTTCTCCAAGGTCTTTCCCTTCTGCTAAGCTAAGCTAAGCTAAGAATAAAAAAGGGCACATTTGCTTTCTCGGGGGGGGGGGGGTGAGCTGCAGAGTGGAGGAGAGACGATTCCCCGTGGCCACATCCTATGCACCCTCCTCTAGAGGGGTGAACTTCTCCACGGAGGAGGTCACGTGGATCCCTGCTCTTGCTTAGTTACCCTTGTACGTGTTTCTTCTCGTCTGTGACCCGGGGTGGTCCTTGCTTTACTGTTACTTGACAAAAATACTAATTTGAGGACAAAACTGCCTCTTCTGTGTGATCCTTGAGTCAAGGATATAGAAAACTATCAAACCTTTTTTTTTTTTTTTTTTTTGCTTATCAAAAATATATCAGTATTTAGAAGGTTTACTTTCTTTACAACTTGCTTCCGAGTGACAGGGCAGACTAGAAAACCGAAACCTACCTCCGAAGGGGCTGAGAATCACACAACTCCAAAGGATCTGTAGAAGACTCTAAAAGGCCTCTGTTTCCGCTCCACCCCCACTCTCACCCCACCCCCACATTACCCTTTTCTCTTAGCTTTTCCCAGGCTGCATGTGTTTGAGGTAAGGTCACACTGAACTCCACTTTCCCTGTGTGCCTTCCCACTTAGGGGAATATTCCCAAAAAGTTCACACCACTACCAAAAACAATGCGGAAGACACAAGAGAGAACCAAGGCTAGCGGTCTGCACTCCACAGAATGGCTTTTTCTCAGGGCCCCTTCAGTTCCAGGAGGATTTCCCTGCCATCGGGCCCCTGGCCACTCTGGTGGAGGCCAACACGATCTCTTCATTATAGAAAGTAGACTTCGATGTTAACTTTCAGCTTACTTTTCTGTCATCCCCCCACTTCAGGAAAATACAGTTCATTCCCTGGGCTTCCACACTGCTTTGCTTTTTTTTCATCTCTACTGTTCTCAATGACCTCAGTGTCATCCATCACCCACCACTCCTGGCCACCAGAATCCATATCTAATTTTCCCTGATAGACCCTCTCTGGGCGATCTCATCCTTTACCTTCCTACCAGATCCCTCTTGGTTCATAATCTCCATCATCTAAGAGTCACTTGAAAGTGTACTTTATAGAATCCTACAATATCATTCACAATCTCGTCATTCCCTGATTATAAAGCCGAATCTACATCAGCAAGCAGGCATTGTGCATACGGTTTTGCCCATCTCCAAGCTCACTGCTTACGGCCCTTCCTTATAGTTCTTACAGTTGCAGATCACAAAACCCGCTCCCTGCGGTTCCTTCTGTGTCTTCTGCATTCTGTCTTGTAGCCTAGAAAGTCATCATGTAGCAAACTCTCACTTATCAAAGACTATATTCCATAGTATCTCCACATCTGAACACATCTTTGTTGCACGACGGTTGCTTCTGTACCTCCTATTGATGTTTTCACAAAGGACAAGGAGACTTTGACCCCTCCATGTCTCTGAGGTTTGACACAGGGGCTGCATCTACCTATCAGAGGGGAATAGATGCTCATCGTAGCAGCTGCTTTGATGCTTCTACCTCAGTAAGCACTATCCTGACTGCTGTAATGGTCCTAGTGTTCTTTAAGCACACTCGTGGAAGATGAGAACAACAAAAGCCTGACCTAAGTTTAACTCAAACATTTTGCAGATTTACACCAAACATATCCTCCTGACTGATAAGTCACTACACATGTGTGATTCTGAAATCACACAAGAGATCCAGATAATTTTCTTCTCTGGTAACTTCCCCGAGGAAATTTCTCTTTCATTTCTTTTTATTAACTATCTAGTCTATTCATAGTTCCCTTTTATTATTAGATAACTCAACTTATTTTGGGCTTGATAGTATGCATCGAAGTGTTGTCAGGAAGAAGTATTTTTCTCCTCCTCAGAACAAAAATAATGTTGTTTTTGTTCATTCATTTAATTGTCCATGCCAAATTCTAAATACCAGGTGCCAGGGCTCTGCTAACTTCCTATGTTGCAGAATTCACAGCAGACAGAGAGCGTGCCCAGAGAAATTAATTTTGATTCAGAAAGAAAAATGTCAAAAAGATGACTTGAAGCAATTGAATAAAGTAATTAAGCCTTTGGATGTTGCAACGATGGAAACAAACAGGACAGGAGATGGGGACGGATAAATAAGGAACAATAACAGATGAGACCGTCAGGGAGGACTTCAGGGAGCCCCATGTAATGCAGGAAACTGATAAGGAAAGCAGCCCATCCTGTAGAGGACATCCCTGGCAGGGTGAAGAGCACAGGTGAGGGCAGTGGCTTTATAACACCTTAGCTTGTGTGCTCAAAGAAATAAACAACACTGAAGGGGCTGGAGTTAAATGCCCAAGAGGCAGAGTGAAGGTAGGTGGGCTTAAAAGGACAAACAGGAGCCCATCAGAAAGTCCTGAGAAATGGCACTGAGTCTGGACTCCATTCATCTACCTGGGAACGCACTAAGACCTCTAGGCAAAGTAACATCAGGATATGACCTGCAAGCCTCATCCTCCTGCTGTGGAGGACTTGGAGAGGCAAATACAGAAAGATGCAAGTTCCACAACACCACTGAATCTGACTGGTTGGAGTATCCTCGAAACCTGGACTAAGGGTTGCCATGGAAATGCTTTGATGGGCATATTGCTTGAGTCTGCTGATGTACTTAATGTGGGAATGATAAAACAAAGAGCAGGACTCGCAGATGGTTACTGAGTTTCTACCATGAAAAACAACACAATACAGAACAAAACAAAAACCAACCAAACAAAAACAAAAAATAAAAAAAAAATGTAAAAACAGAATGAACAGTGAGGCCACTTTCTGAGAATATTTCCTAAACTCTGCAGAGTACAAAAGTATGAAAGAAAAGCCCAATTTTGGCTACTGATATCCAAGTATAGATGCCAAGAATACATTAAGTTATACGAGTCATACTGAGAAACCTGGAACATGGAAATAAATTTGGGAGGCATTTGTATTTAAGTGGTTTATTAGATCAGATGAGGAATACAAGAAAGCAGAGAGCAGGACATGACAGTTCTCAAGGTCAAGTTTGAAGAACGTAAAAGGTAGAGCCCATAAAGGGGATGTGAAATGCAGGAGTCTGCAAAGGAAGGAGAAAAGAGTAACGTTCTGAACGCCAAGGACTGTGGGCTGTCAATTACAAACTGTAAAATGGTATTTACTATGTTCAGAGAAGCATTAATGTACACTCGATAATCTCTAGAGAACACAAAAGCATTCTAAACATTTACAGTCCCTCAAAGTCAACATTAAAGTCTAACTGCAGAAATATTCTATTTGAATTTCGCATAATCTCTGTAATAGGTGTGATCTCTTTTCCACTCCCAGGTAACTCACAGGAAGTTCATCAGAAGGACCTATAGTGAATCAGATCTCCGTTCCTGTTTGGTTTTTTTTTTTTTTTTAATACTGATATTCTTAAGAGAAACAACATTTTGGGGGATGGTTATTTCCTTTTATTCTGAGTCTGAAGCTAGTGTTCTTCACAGACTATGAGTCCAGAATACATCCCACAAGAAACTTTAGTTTCCCAGGAGAGCTCTTAATATATTTGCTTGTATGGCCACAACTAGATGCATGTCTACCCCACTAGGATCTGGAATACAGTGGAGGGGCCAGCAATGCAGTCAGTGACCTGCTGTGAAGGAAAGAGGAGGAGCTGAGGAGGCCCTACTGACCTCTTTATGCATTCCTCTCAACTATACTGCAAGAGTCTGGGCTCTCCCTGGAATAGCATATTACACATCCCCAAATCCTTTACTAGACCACAATTGTACTGCTCAGGAAAAAAAAAAAAAAAAAACGAAACTCCAAAATACTCATTGAATACTTAAGTCATATGGTCATTAAGGAATCATGAAATGTAGTCAGGTGTGGTGGGTGGTATACACCTTTAATTCAAGCACTCTGGAGGAAGAGGCAGGCAGATCTGAGTACCAGGCCAGCCTGCTCTATAGAGTGAGTTCCAGGACTGCCAGGGCTACACAGAGAAACCCTGTCGAAAGAAAGAAAGAAAGGAAGGAAGGAAGGAAGGAAGGAAGGAAGGAAGGAAGGAAGGAAGGAAGGAAGGGAAAGAGAAGAGAAAGAGAGAGAGAGAGGGAGGGAGGGAGGGGAGGGAGGGAGGGAGGGAGGGAGGGAGGGAGGGAAGAAGAAAGAGAGAGGAAGGAAGGAAGAAGGAAGGAAGGAAGGAAGGAAGGAAGGAGGGAGGGGGGAGATAAAAGTAATAACTAAGAAAGACGTATTTATACTCAATAAAATGTAAAAATTAATATACCATGTGGCAGTGACAGAAATTGCAAAACACATCTGGTACATGGGTGCTTCACAGCTGTAAAGAACTAGACCATCAACAGGAAAGCACAAGGTGTTGTAAAGTGACTTGCAGACAAGTGAGTGGCTATCAAAAATAAAGTTGGGCCCAGGACTGAGATCTGAGCTCCCCAGGAAAGCTGCATGCCTATGAAAGATCTGGCCATGAAAGTGAACCCAAGAGAACACTAAAGGAAGCAGGTCAGAATTCTTCCTTAAGTTCAGGGAGCGGAAGGCCTTATGGCTGTTCTGTAGGCCTCAGCTGTAAAACAAATGAACAGTAACATGGATACATCTCATTCCCTGAAACTAACTTTTTTTTTTTTTTTTTTTTTTTACCAGAACAACAGCAAAATGAAATGGGCAAAAATAAAAACCAACAACAAATTATGGGGAGAGGGGGTGTTTCCATCTCTATCACAAAGGACTTTCTGAATAGAGAAGTTCCTATAGAAATCAGCTACACAATATAAAAATCAGTAAGAGACACAAGCATCAGGAATGACCCTTAATCAGGAATGACCCTTAAGCCCTTTTAAAGTAAATAAGCTTAGCCTTAATTGTAAAAGGGAAATTAGAGACCATTTCTTTTTTTTGTTTTTAAACTTAGATTTAAAAAAGTAGTCAGGCCTGGTAACACGGGCCTGTAATTATAGCTAGAAAGGAAGCAGACACTTGAGTCGAAGCCAGTCTGATACAGGGAGAGCCTGTTCCAAATAATAATAAGAATGCTTAGGGAACAGCTCAGTGAAGAGCTCTTGTCTGTAGCATAGCAAGATCCTAGGTTCGATCCTCACTGCCAGGAAAAGAAAAAAAAAAAAGTTGTAGAAGTGCATGCTGCACTTCTGAGGAGAGGAAAGAACAGCACTTGACAGCACTTGCATGCATTGCAAGTGCAGCTGTGAATCCCGCCAGCTCCTGAGGATGGCAGTGCAACAGGCTGGGTCTTCTTCGAGGGTCGTGCACTTCCAACTCCCTTACATGCGTGCATTTACAGCATGCTCAACGGCAAGCGCCTGGCCATGTGTTGAAGCCCTGCTTTTATAGCTGCAAGAGGCTGAGGTATGCTGAGTAATTTAATAGTGAGATGGGTTAAAGAAGTTAGGGATGTCCCCAAAACAGAACAATGCGCCTGTGGATAAAGGATCAAAACATTTTGTCTTAAAGCTATTAAAGAAAGTGATACAGTAAGGGCTAAGTTTCTTTTGAAACAGTGTATCTGCTGGCATTTATGCAGTCTTCTTTAAAGCAGAAACATATATTTGTTTTTCATGTGTATAAAATACTTCTGATAAAAGGCTAGAAATTAAGGCTCAGAGCCACGTAGGGAGGGAAAGGTCTGAGGACTGGAGGGAAAAGAGTGACAGATGACTACGTAAAATTAAGGACTTTTCATTTGGGGAGTGTGTGAACAAAGTGAACTACTAATAAAAATTAAGGAAAACCATTGAACACAAGGAAAGAGAAGGATAAGAATGAACCAGGTCATCAGACATCCAAACATTTTTCTGCCAAAGTCTACCTGGTCAAGTCTAGAAAGTAACGGCTGCTGTTAGGAGCAATCGGATATGGACTCAAACACAGAAATCCGATTTATAGCCGGGCGTGGTGGCACACGCCTGTAATCCCAGCACTCAGGAGGCAGAGGCAGGTGGATTTCTGAGTTCAAGGCCAGCCTGGTCTACAGAGTGAGTTCCAGGAAAGCCAGGGCTACACAGAGAAACCCTGTCTCAAAAAAAAAAAAACCAAAACAACAACAACAAAAAAAAACAAACAAACAACAAAAAAAAAACCAGAAATCCGATTTATAGCTAAAATATTCTTACCAAACAAAATCTCGATTACATTTTATAACTACTGCCAACAGGATGGACAAAAATTAAATCAAATAATAAGAATAAGAATAAGAATGTATAACAATAGTGATAATATAATTATCACTATTATTATTATTTATTAACCATTAAACAAGTATTCAGTGAGACCCCTTTATGCAGTGAGACTTGGGTGCCTGCTTCCTACATTCCAGTCAGAAACATAGGCCATGCAAGCGTTTTTCCACGGCTTTCCCACAATTGGCAAGGACAAACGATCACTGGTCTTCTGTTATGGGCAGTGGTGAGCCAACCACGCTCTCATATTCCTTTTGCTGTCCTTTCCCACTCCAGACAGAACCGCTTTCCTAGACTTCTTCGCACTGCGGCCAGCATTTTCTCTCTCCTACACTCCAAACATGATGAAGCTCTGAACTCCAGTCACAAGTACAAGGTTACTAGACAGCACAAAAGAATTCCTTGGGTTTCCTTGTTTTGTTTAAGTCAGCTACAGCTGACATAGGCATCTTCCCTCTCTCCTTCTATCTCCCCCTACCACCCCGATTTTTATTATTTACGCTGCTGAACACTAAGATGCCATTTAACTTAGTATACTTAGAACTTCGGTGTAAACATCTCTAAAAGAAAAAGACTATTTATTTACAAAATATTATTTCATGGAGGAAAGAGTCAGGAAATCATCAAAAGGAATGCATCTCAAATACCGAAATGAAAATCCAATAGCTGCTGAGTGGTGGAGCCGTTGGTGGGCGGACGGCTCTTGTTCACGACTTTAAAGTGCCAACTAACTGCTCTAAATCTCGTGGTGAGTCAGTCATAGGAAACACGACTCCTAGTGTCAGAGAGGCTTGTACGTGGCTGGACCACTCACTGGCTGCCTGGTGTGGGGTAATGTATTTAAACTCTCTCAACTTAAGCCTGCTCATTTATGACAGGAAATAAAAACACCAGCCTTATATGGCTAGTAAGAGGGAGGACCCACCTCTCTTGATGCTGAGAAGGCAACCCTCAAATGCAGAAATGAGAAATGGTGTTCTATGGAGCCTCAAGAGAGGTAGCTACATGAATTAAATGAGAACTTGTACTCCGAAAGGTGAAATATTAACCGTGGAAGACAAGAATCTGACAAGGAAGCAGAGTCGACTCAGCCTTGAGAAGAAGTCCACAGGCATCGCTTCTGAAGGAATCCTCATCAATTGCTGAAACAGGAGCCTCTGGGCACCCCCCCCCCTTCTAATCTAATCAAGAGCTTCAGCCACAGATCAGGCCTTAGAGCCATAGGCCTGATCCAGAGATAATTGAGATTATCACGGGGTTGGAATCTGCTGCCCTTCAGACCTACTGTAATTAAAATCAAATCTTGACCCCTTTCACATGGGGCTTCTGGCAACTGTGCCCACTACTGGTGCAACCACGTTACCCATAATCCTTCTCACCTCTGCTGCAGCTCATGCAAGCTGTCTATACAAGAACTTGAGAGCCTTTCCCAAAAGACAGCAGGCTCATTCTCCCTGCTTCTTTCCTCTCAATAGAATGGACACCACAGAAAACACTTAAGTCTGTGGTGTATGCCTTCATTCTCCAGAATTCAAGCAAAGCTCAGTCTCAATGTGATCCACTACCTCTCTCAACTCTACAACCTCACCTTCAATGTCCTCATCTTCAACTTGACAATGTGTGAAGGAAGTAAGATATTGGAGTTGACTGTCAGGGAACCAGCTATAGGTAAGGCTAAATGTGCAAAGCCATAATTAAATTCATCTCATTCTAAAAACCTAATGTACATAAGAATAGAAGGCTGTTTATTTTCATTTGAAGCATTGCAATAACTGCTACATGGATATAATATAATATCATCACCTTTGTTATTTTAAGCACTTAAACGCTAGCTAAAAGGCAGTCCATGGTTATTAGCAGATTTGCCCTTTAAGAGCTGAATTAAAGGACAAGCACTTGAAAGCATTGGCCATGGTCACGCCATGAGTGAGTGAAAAGCCCAATGCTAAAGTTCAGGTCCTCAAGCACTCACATCATTTGACTCGAGCCTCAAGTAGCTCAGAAAAGGTGGAAGAAAATCAAATATTTATAAAGCAAATGAATGTTTACCCCCTAATTTACATTATGATTTCTGCAATGTCATGTCTAACTCCCCAATGCTCTCGGAAAAACCTCCTCTTCTCTGGCAGAAACAAATATTGAAATAAACTTCCACATTACACCCCGTGCCCTGTGGGGACAGAAATAGAATGCATCCCAGTTCGGGCTTTCTCGAAGTTCAGCTTATTCTTCTATAAAACATTTAACTTTCATGGTCTGGAACTTCATATCCTACACAATGTTTGAGATGGAATTTGAAAGATCTCGCCCCATTAAGCTTGCTATGTTTTAGGCAAGTAATGATTAATATCAAATGGGCAACTACTTAAGACAAGTGTGTTGTGTTTTTATCCTCATTGTCAGAGAAAGCTAAGGTTCGAAGGTTAAGGAACTACTTAGGGTAGTACGGACAGATATGGAAATGGGCAAGAACGCAAGTGACCTCCCCGTAGAAGCTGTCCACAGGAAGGAAACTGGCGTTTGTTGTTGGCCACGTACTTAGTAGGTATGAGACAGATTTGGAAAGAACAAGGAGATGTTGCCAATGATGATGCCAATGAAGTTATAGGTGTTTGCCCAGTTTGGTGGGAAATACAGCAAATGAATGGAAGAAGCGTTCTTACATGCGAGTTAATCAGTTGTGTAAGAACTGACAGACAGATACACACACACACACACACACACACACACACACACACGAGAGGGAGGAGGAGAGAGTTCTCTGAAGCATGGCTCTTAACACTTTTAGTGAAGGAATACCTGACTTCGCACACTTCTGTCACCAAAGAGTATCACTGAATCCCCAACCCAGTACAGACTCACGTTCCAAAGAACAGAGCTGACCTCAGTAAAGACAGTGGGATTTAACTGAATATTTCTGTAAGGCCAGTGATATGTACAAGTACAGCACCTATGTCTAAATTGAAGAAATATTTTATCTATGTTGCTAAAATACAAATTAGGATGAAATCATTGCATGTGATCTTCAAACTATTCCAAGAAAACAATGGCCAGGCTCGCTTTCAAGAAGCCTAGGATAGCTATTCCCCAGACATGGACCATCCCACCTCTACGCTGCTTCCCACTCAGTGAACGAACGGCAATTACAAAGATTCAGGTCAGCTCATGAAACCTGTCAGGCTGTGGGAGACAAAACGGTCCAAGATTTCTAAGTGCCATCCCCCCCAGCCAGACTAGAAAAGGATAGCTGGAGGGAAGAGACTCTTCCATGGGGTTGACTGCAAGGTGTGTAGGGTCATTCAAGGCTTCTGTGAATTCTCACTCATACCGACTTGGGCATGCAACTGCCATTGAGTGAGCCATGCTCTGGTAAGTAACCCCAACAAACTTGCGGGTTCACCAGGCTAAGTTTGGATGGGACCATTTCCTTCGTTTCCCCCCAGTGTTCTGTCTGGGGTGGGTAAAGGCTTACAGGCATCACTCCAGGAAATGCACCCAATGGGGACGTGCGAAAACTATATTCACACTGAACGTGCCGAAATAAGAAACAGAAATCAGAAAGAAGGCTGGATCGTCAAGGGACTATGCTGGGAGGCAAATAAAATCTAAATAACCATAACCACCAACTATCTAAAAAATCATTAATTTGGAAGAGATAGAAAAGGTAAGATGTAAATAAGATGCTGGACATCAATAATAATAATGGGAGAGGAAATGGAAACCAGAAGAGAACCTCAGAGGTGTGTCATCTTGTATACAAGGACGGAGACTCTACCATACCTTAAACATTGTTAAATATACATGTTTGCTTAAAAAGTAAGGGTGATCACTAAAGGGGAAGATATAAATTATGTAACCTCCAGACTACTACAGAGGGAAATGAATTTTAAAAGTCCTCATGTTACCTACAACACGAACGAGAATAAACAGGAAAAGTACAGATTTAAAATTTGGTCTGAAATACGTACAAAAAGAACAGTGCCATACAGAGTCAAACTAACTCAATGGCAACTCCAACTCGAAGTGTTAAAAGCAAATTAAGGGGCACAGTGAAAATCCCTGGGGGGAACAATGCACTGGCACAAAGCAAGGCGGCCAGATCAGAGCGTTCACAGACATCCTTTCATTCGGGCACCATACACAGCATGGACTGGAAGACCACGCACAAACTCTTAACCATCGCCACTGCCAATAGATGGCGGGGAAGCAGACTTGGAAAAAAATGGAAGACCATTTTAGTTTTTAATTGTAATGTTCTTTTTCTCCTTTGATAAGTAAAACCTAAGAGAGAGAGAGAGAAATGGAAAATTCGCCACTGTCATGAGCTCAAAGGCTAGAAGCGAGAAGTATTGGGAGCTGTCGGGGAGTCCAGCATCAGAGGCCACAGCACAGTGCCTGGGCCTTTCTTCCTGTCTTTTTCATGTGTAACAGAAAGTCACTGTTGGGGCTGGAGCCAGTGAAGCAGCTGTGAGGAAGAAAGGCAAAGCCCCCAGAATGGCTCTCGAGCTCAAGTCCTGCCTCTGGGAAACACACTCCAGAAGCACTTCCTGCAAGGTATGGAAGTCTACGAACCACCCTGATCAAACTTCTTTACTTCTTTTCAATTTTTTTCTGTGCTGAGCCCTTGAAATTAGAATAGAGAGTCTTATGAAACATGTCAACGCCACCTCAATGAGAGTTAGGGTTAAGCAAAAATACACTCAATTGTAGTTACTGTTAAATTTTTCAAACTTTCCTTACTAAAAATATTCTGTTTAGCTTCTTAATGACTGCAGTGGTTGTTATATTAATACTTCCCTGCTTAGGAAGAAATGACAAAACAGACATTAAGTGGCAATTCTGTCAAAATTCAAAAATGCCTGTAATTAAGCCCAAGTCACTGCGACTAATTCTGAATACTCATGTGGTAGGGCTAATCAAGACGAGTGTTGGTTATTTTTAATATGTGTTTCCAATTTCTATACTTTATATTTTAAAATCAGAAAAATGTTCTCTTCAGTGGTCCACTGAAGAAGCAGTAGCGTGTCTTGGGGAGATGTCTCAGCTGTCAGGAGCACTGGAAGCCCTTCCAGATGACCAGGATTCGGATCCCAGCATCCACATGGCAGCTCACTGAAACTCCACCTGAAGGTCAGCTATCTGAAACTTCAATTTCAGGGGATCTGATGGAGAGTCGTCTCTCTGGCCTCCACAGTCACCGGCAAGCACGTGGTCCACAGACATGCATGTAGACAAAACGCCCATACACATGGGATACTAGGAATAGAGTATGCACAGTCGCAAAAACCTTGCCAGAGTGGCAAGTGAGATGAACACCAAGGCACACAATAGTAACATGTACAAAGTTCAAAGCACAGCTTGCATCCAAGTACAGAAACCTGAATGAATGGCATTGGTTAGTCTCTCCAAACAAATAAAAGAATATCTAGTAACATCCATTCACTAAACCTGCTGTCAAAAAAAAAAAAAAATCAGACCAAAGGAATTGGAGACAGAAAATGGAAAACAAACAAACGAACAAACGAACAGACACAAAAGAAAACAACAACAAAAACTGCACGGCACACAGGAAGAAGTTGAAGTCAGGTTTGAGAGAAGACTTCCTGGGTGTTTTTAATTCAAACAAACATGTTTAATGTTATTATGGAGGTTATTAGAGCTTTTGTTTTTCTGAACTACCACCTGCTTAACTCCTATGGGAATGTAGTTATAACAGAGGAGAATGCAGAAGCTGTCACCCCTAAACAAGGGAGCTTACGTAGACGCCCAAGAGTAGAACGCCGTCACCGCACAGCCTCAGACTCATCCAGATCTTATTTCAGTGGTCAGCATTCTTTTCTACCCTGTACTTGACTTTCATGGGTAATTGAGTATTGGCCTCCATCCCAATACCGTGGACATCCCTGGAGACAGATGAAAAGACTAAACAAGACATATTTTATGGAACACTTAATTATGGATAAAGATTATTCTACTACAGTTTTCTTGAATCAAGTCTGGTGAACTTTGGGTAACCTAAAACACAATTTGGAGCAAAGGAACTCCTTTATCTATATTAAAGTAAACTAAATGTTTGAATATCATGTTTTCTAGAAGTGGTTACTTTTTGGTAGTAACTGAAGTGGAAAAAAAATGGAACAACTTTCCTCACACATTGCAGATAAAATTATATCTAACCATTCCCTTAAAAAAGAAGCTCTGAAGTTACAGATCTCAAGGCATGAATTTGATTCCCAGTTTTGCTACTTGCTAGCTGAGTAGAAATTGAAATGAAGTCATATGTATAGAGTACTTGGCACAGGGCTCTATACCTACTTCCACAGGAAGTATGTTAGTTATTCTAATACGTATAACTTTACTTTCCCAATGAAGGTCATAAAGCCTGGAATAACAAGGCCAGAATGATCAGTCATGTCAGCAATTTTTTGTCCCTTATGATAAATCAACCCCAAAGACTTAAGGGATCTATGTGCTTATAACATTTTTCCTCACCTTACATTTCCTTCTCAGACCATACCAATATGGTCAGTTTTTACACAATTCCTTAAGGAACAGTCCCTTCCTTTCATCAGTCTTTGCCATCACATAAAAGACATGGAAAACTCACCCACTGGATACCATCTAAAAGAGAAAGCAGTAATAAAGGGAAGGACTTGGTGCCAAGACAGACTTAGAGGCAGCTCTCATATGATGCCAGGATTGAGAAGAGTGAGGGGGGAAAAAGGGCACACTTTATCCTGGATCCGGAGATGAAGAGCATCCCAAACTACAAGTACAACCTGTCTAGATCCCTAAGTGTGATCCCATTGTCGCGGGCTCAACTAGAACGTGAACCATGAACAGTGTTAACCCTGCCATTCTACCCAAACCAAACAATGCTGTCAGAAATGGTGCAGCTTGACTCCTTCCCTGTCTCCCTCTAGTTCAGTCACATGACAACACTGGATGGCAGAATTGCATGGCATGGTCAACTTAGGGGTCAAAGGAATGTGCAAAGGCCCTTGGAAGGATAAAGCAGGATCCAGAGAGATTAATTCAGTGAGTGATAAGGGCTCAGTTATTCAGAACCAGAAACACCCATATATGCTGCTCAAGAAAAGGGAAGAACAGAGTGTCTGACTTAACTGAACAAGGCTTCACTGAAGAGGAATCACCTGATTAATGAGTGCTGAAAAAGCCAAGATAGTGCATTGTAAAGATGAAGATGTCCAAGAGGAGACACCACAGTCATCCAACAAATAGGATTTAAAAAACAACAACCAAAGAGATGACTAAGGAGAGGTCTCCACCTTCTGTTACATGATCAGAACTATCTAGAACCAACCCGTCACTATCTGGGCCTTGATTTCCATGGTCCTTCTGAAATAACCCACAGCGTGTGCATAGATCCATTTCCACAGTCCGTCAAACCAAGTCTAACAAAAGCTATCTCTTTTCATAGAGGTGTAAAAATGAGAAACAAACCCATAGCTCTGATTTCAGCCCATGACAGCTGACTTTAAGGCCCATTCATCTTAATTATTTAAATCCAAACTAAATACAAATGGTTCATAAAGCTAAATTTCCTTAATGATCCCAAACATTATGGCAGAAAAACACGAAAGCATAGAAAGAGCTTTTGCTGAGGAAAGGCATGTTTGTTAAACAACTCTCCATACATTAGATTGTCATCCCCCCTCCTCTGAGCTGTCAGAATTAGCCTAAACCAGCCTTTGATAACCTAAAGCAAAGGGGCACATGTGGCTGACTGACTCTACTTTATAGATGAAGCTTTAGAGACCGTTTGCATAGCACCCAGGCAATGACATGGAGGGAGCATGGGCGAAGCTACTTCTTGGATGCTAACTATAGAACAGAGACATGGGAATGCCCATCAGGTTCACACGTGATATCGGTCCTCATGGCACTGACAGTTGAGTTAGGCTGAGTCTGATAAGTCCCGTTGTAATAATGACCTCCATGAACTGAACCTGGAGGTCATTGTTGTATCCTGAATTTTTCATCACTCTCTTACCTGGATAGTCCCAGACCTAGCCATGGTACAATCCAAACAGAGGCTCACGGCACCTCATCAACAGATACCCTAGAGAAACAGATCATGCTTGTCGTGGGTGATAATGGTTATAACACAAGTGGGGTAGTTTTTGTGACTGCTGTGTCCAGCACTGACCTTGTCTTAGAGTTTCTAATGCTGTGATGAAACACTGTGACGACTAACAACTTAAAGAAAACAAAGGATCGCTTCACTCACAGGTCCACGTAACAAACAGTTCATCATTGAAAGCAGTTAGGGCAGGAACTCAGACAAGGCAGGCATCTGGAGGCAGGAGCTGATGCAGGGGCCGTGAGGCAGTGCTGCTTAACAGGCTTGCTTCTACGGCTTGCTCAGCCTGGTTCCTTTTAGAACCCAGGACCACGTAGCACAGGGGTAGCCCCACCCACAGGGAGCTTGCCCTCAGATTCCACTGATTAAGAAAATGTCTTGCAGGCTTGCCTACAGCCCAGCCTTACAGAGGCATGTGCTCAATTGAAGTTCCCTCCGCTCAGGTGACTCTAGCTTGTGTCCAGTCAATATAAAAACTAGCCAGAACGGGACTAAAAGCAAAGTGATTTCTAAGTAGCTTTGCGAGTTAGGCTACACACATCGCAGGGTTACAGAGGACCAACTAAAGCTGTGAGATATAAACAGGCTTCCACGAATCGCTGGGGCAACGTGCTTCAGTCAACTTCTGTTTCACCTGGAGTTCCCCTATCCCTGCAGAAACCATTTGTTTGTTCGTTCGTTTGTTTGTTTGTTTGTTTGTTTTTGGAGAAGAACTGAAACACAAAGGATGGTGAGGTTAGGCAGAGATGGCTTCCTGAAAGAAGTAACTCCAAGCAATTTTCAAGGACCAGCAGAATTTGAAGAAACGAAGGAAGGAAGGAAGGAAGGAAGGAAGGAAGGAAGGAAGGAAGGAAGGAAGGAAGGAAGGAAGGAAGGCATGCCAACCTCCGAGGGCATGGGACGGTGTAAAACCCTCTGGGAATCGGAAGCAGCTACTGGAGAAGTAGTGAATGAACAGGGCTGGCTGGTGTCAACGGGCATCCAGTGACCCGGTCTGGAGAGGAAGCTCTATGCTATGCTGTGATGTGTCACAGGGAAAGTGCAAAGCCAGGAGTCACTGTCAAATTGTTGTGACATCAGATTTGGGTGTGTGTGTGTGTGGGGGGGTCAGAAACACTAGGGACTGTATTAATACAACATAGGAAAACCAGGGAGTGAAACAGCCAAGAGGAGCTCCCTATAAAAGCTTTACATACCCCTCTGAGACGGAGCCAGACCATGCTGGGTATGTATAATTCTATTTCACTGTTTATTAGAAGACTCAGCAATTGTATTATCTGTACCTCCCTGGATACTGGCTTTGAAAAATATTTTGCATTGTTTGACAGTTCCATACATTTATATAATGAATAGTATTTGTTTCTGTCCCTCCTCTCCCGTCGGGACTCTTCTCAGCAAGTATCCCTCTCGTGTTGGCGTCCCCTTTCTGTGTCTGACCCACTGCGTTTAATTAGAGTTTCTTGACAAGTGTGGGTGGAATATAATTTACTGCAGCAGGAGCAGTTCTTACTCCATGCCTGAAGAAAATGATGCCCTCCCCTAACAGCCTGAAATTGTCAATGATCCTCCAGGGAGGAATAGGGCCCAATGGGATCCCCCCATACATGGTGAAGGTTGAGGGGCCCATGTCTTGTGCAAATAGAAACAACTGTGGTGAGTCCATGCATTCAGGAGCTGCAGTGACTAGGGCATACCCAGAAGACATAGTCCGTGCTGTCTTCTGTCTCTTCCCAGCCCTTCCCCCACAAGGTAGCCTGAGCCTTAGAGGGGTGATAGAGCAATCCTATTTAAGGCGAAGTCCTCAATGTACTCTCTGCACTCTGGCCCTATTGTTACTTAAGACGAGGTTAAAAAGAAAAAGTCAGTTTAAAGAGAAATACGAAGCTACTGTAAAATGCTAGATGAATACTGATGTATGTAATAAAATTTGGCATGTAATAGAGGATGCCATATGTAATGTATAGAAATGATGGAATTAATATATATTCTAATATGTAAGAATGCACTGTACATCATATATAAAATATAGTACATATTATATATGCTTGTACCGGGATGCAGGCTAGAGGAACAGCATAGAATATAAATAGTACAAATATAAAATTCATGTTGGATATAAATTCAGTAGAGGTTGCAGGAGAACCTGATGGCAAGCAGGAAAGTACTGCCACCTGTTTGCAGAAAGCAGCCATGACGGCCAAGGATACCACAGGGGAAGCAGGCCCAGGAGCCAGTGGTGTGAGAGAGGACACAGAGAAAATCCAATGGGACAGGAGGAAGTCTCCCGCTCCGAGGCCCTAAGCAGTGGGTGGTGGGGTCCTGCCCTGAGAGCAAATGGAAGAGGCAAGGAGGAAGTCTAAAGGAGGGACCAGGCTAGTTGGGGACATGGGAAATGCCCCTCTAGGACTATGAAGGGGAATGTCCAATAGTCATCGAAAAGTGGGAGATTCTCTCTATGAAATATGCCTTTAATCGGTAGGAACACAAGTCAACAAGCAAACTAATAAAGTACGTGTGCTGTCAGAAACCCAGACCTCACGAAATTAGACACTCTTCACTACTTCCTACTTTGCGATTGGAAATAAGTCAACCAGAAAAGAGTTTCTGAATCTAAGCACGGGAGTTTCCCTTACCAAATGAAGCCAGCTATAACAACAGTGGCACGGACATTTTACCTAGCCGGAGACATCAGCTATTGCATGAATGAATGACACAATATCGCATAAGACTGCTCTTCCCTCACGGGCCTCTCTGACTGGAAATTCCAGTGCTCCAGAAGCCCCTTCACACAGCCACTGTATTCCTGCTTGCTGGTATCAATTTAGTTCACAATAGCATCTCACCTCACATCCGGAAAGCTTGAGAACTCCCGGACATGGTAGAGGCCTGATTCACAGAGACTTACATTTTATAGGCTCTGTACTCCTGACCCTCAACCCACTAAAGAACAAAACAATTTGATGCAAAAGCAGAAGCCACTTGGCCACATTTCTCCTGGTTTTTGTTGGTGTTTCTCTTCTCTAACCTAGAAGTTGGTGAACTGTTTCTTGTGAGGTACTAGAGAGTAAGCAGTTTTCTATTTTGCCCACCATGTGGTCTCTTTTGCCAAGAGACTGTTATCAAAACAAAAATGCAGCGTTATTCTCTTTCACCTAAATGTGCAGGGCTATGTATCAGTGAGGCTTTAGTTTTAAAAACAGGTAGGCCACATTTATTGAGTTTGATCAAGGGCTCGAGTTTGCCAGCTTCTGCACTGATTAATCAACCGTTTGCTTTCTTTGCCCCTATCCTTGCCTAAAGGAACTCGTATCCCATAATAAACCTCGTGTTGGCTCCTCCAGAACTTTAGACTCTAGACTGTGTTTGAAAACAATGATGGGAGAAGAGGAGGGGGGGATGTATGAACACCAAGCACCATGTCAATTCTTCCTACGCACTATCTCGTTAAGTTTCTAATACAATCCAGTGATAGGCACAGCCACTCCCACTTTACAGATGAAGAAAATAAGCCCGAGGCCGACAATCCCTTCTGATCACACAAGAGTGAACCCAGATCTTTGGGGAGCCAGAGCCAAAGTCCTCAGTGTGTTGCCACCCAGAAGCACATGGGAATGTCCACGTGAAAGGTTTATACTGGATCTCTCCTCCTACCCAGTCCTCTGGGGGGTTCTGCTTAGTGTTGCTACCCACACCCTGTTGGGTAGAGGCAGGTGGTATCTCTCACTTCCTAACTGGGTCTCACAAATAGTTTAACATCCACCGTCCATGCAAGTACCAAAGACAGATGCAATCCACCGTGACTGGAACACGTTATGCTTGTGTCTGCTTTTCTACCCTTTGAGGATGGTGGCACACCCAAGGGGATTGGAGGCCACAGATCACCACGCATCCTCGACAAGTCCCTTAAGGACCAGAGGCAGACTGAGACTCCTGACGTGGTTGGTAGGCTGGAAACACAACATGTGTTTCCCCAGAATATTCCCCAAAGAACACAAGTCGGGAGGCTGAACGCAAGCAGGCCAAGCGGATGGTCTGTGGAGAGCTGTGCTAGGCAGGGCTGCTTCTCAAAGGATCGCTCGGATAAACAGTTTCATGGTTTTTACAATGTGTGGGGCGGGAGGGTGGGGAGGAGGAGGAAAAGGAGTCAGAGAGGCAGAAGGAGGAGATGGAGAAGAGAGAGAGACAGAGAGATAGAGAGACAGAGACACACAGAAAGAGATAATGTTTGTTTTTATTTAATTATTTAGAAATAGGAACTGATCCTCAGGGCTCACAAGGCTAGGCAAGCATTCTATCACGATAGTCATACCCCTACTCTTTTGACTTATTTTGAGACAGCGTCTCAATTAAGTTGTCAGGGCTGGCCTTGAACTCACTCTGTGACCTTGACAGGCTTTGAGTTTTCACTGCTTCTGTCTAGTCTCCTGAGTTCTTAAGAAGGTGGGGGTGGTCGTCAACTGCTTAGATCCCACAGGTCATTACGTACCCCACCAGAAAACAAGGGAGATAGGGACAAATCACTCGAAGCTTGCATTCAGCCTGGCGTGCAGCCAGCGTGTATCCCACGTTGGTACGTGAGCACACCATGCATCGCAGCAGTCTTTGTTTCCAGGCAGCAACACGTCACGGCTTGGAGCCTGAAGATGCCCTTACACTCTCAAATCTCAGGCAGCATCTTGCTGTGGGCCACCTGACCTCCTACTATTGTACAGAGGTGGCTTCTTGCTGCACAGCTCAGGCTAGCCCACTGACTACTCACCACATTCCTTGAAGGTTGTTCTAATATGGGGTTCCAGGGACTAAGTCCAAAACACATGCCTTCCTTCCTTCCTTGGCTAGCTGGATAAATCCTCAACAAGACCTACTTAACAGAGAAGATACTGCTAAATGGTGAACATGACAGCAGGAGTGTCGGATCCTGGTCCTCCGATGTAAGGAATACACAAGGGACATATCCTAAGATGAGAGGCACAGTGTGGTCAAAACTCAACCGCTGAAGAGGGTAATCATTGTCAAGTGGGATAAAAGAGACTATAAAATAGATAACCTAAAGGAAAAGAAGGAAATGAATAGGGAAGATCGAGCCTTGATAAAGGACATAAATCCACAGGAATATGTGAATACCAAATCAAAGAAGGAAAAATAAGATGGCTTTCATTCATGAATACAATATTGTTCATAACTTTCCCTTTTTTTTTCCTCAAAATATAAGCCTATCAGAGATTTCTCTTTATATCACTACTGCTTAAATCTTGGTAGTTTGCTCAAATACATATTCATTAAATATTCCCTTTGATATTGCCGAGAATAGTTAAGTACTTGACTAAAATACTAATGAGGAAAAAAATGGAAACTTAATTCAAAATATTTTCACAGCAATGAAATTCACAATGTTACCAAGATGCAGACGCTGTCAGCTAAAGTTTCAAACAATAATATGCAGAACATACCTGCATGAAAATATACGTTTGTATACATGTATGTGTGGGTGTGAATAGACACCTATATGCACGGGTGGATAAGTACTTTTTCAGATGTTTTAACTCAAAAGACAGGGAACAATTTTTGCTCTTTGATATGAGAACTTGATCCATAGATGGGATTCATTTCCCATATGAAAAGTTACCTGTAGTGAGAAATGGTGGGGTGGTGATTGGGGAATAGGTGTGTGTGTGGGGGGGGGGGGAGGGACTGGGAAAGGGGAAAGCCTTCGGAATGTAAACAAAGAATATAGAAAAGAAAAAAAAGGAAAAAAAAGTCAGTGATTCCAGTATCAAAACTTCATAGCTAATTCTACATAAATTGAATTTCCTATCATAAGAACTGATTAAGTAGATATTTACCAGTACCAGATACTGAAAAGCATAACTATTACAAATTCCATGCCCATCAGTTTTATATTTTACTTCATATGCATACAATCTCAACAATAATAGGCTGTTCTAGCTTGCATCTTGGGGTCTGTGATAAACACTGCGATCAAAAGTGACTAGAGGAGAAAAGGATTTATTTCAGGTTATACGTCTATGTAACAGTCCATCCGTGAGGGAAGTCAGGGCAGGAACTCAAACAGAAATCATTGCACGCAATGTTCTTTACTGGCTTGTTCTCTACCTCATGCCCGGGACAGTTGACTTATACAGTCCAGGGCCACCAGCCTAGGAATAGTACCGCCCACAATGGGCTGGGCCATCCTATGTCAACTAGCAATCAAGAAAATGAGCCTCAGACATAGCCAGAAGCTAATCTGATTCAGGCAACTCTTCAACTAAAGGGCCCTTTTGCCCACTATGTCAAGTTGACAATTAAAACTCACCAGCACATACATGGGCTAATAATTATTTTTCAGGGTGTAAATATTCTGGGACCATAAACCATAAATCCAATTCATGGACAAAAATCCTGGCAACTATTCAGTAAAAAAATTAATAGTTTAAAATTAGTATTCATGTAGTATTTAACTTTCACAGCAATATATAGTTTTAGGGAAAACATTGTTACTCAAGGTCAAAACCCTAAGAAGCACACTTTCTCCTACAAGTTCAAAATACTTGTGCCAAAACTAATATGCAAATATTTATTAGGCTTTCCTTGGGACATCCTGTCTCCTAACAGAGGAAGACTAGCCAAGTAACTGAACAATCAAAGCCTCATACCCATATCAAAACAGACAAATTAACACTCTCACTGTTACACTAGACAACCACGACAGATAAATACATAATTAGGTAGAGGTGCTCAGAGTATTCAAGAAGGCAAAAGAGAAAGATCTGGGGCATCAATTTTACTGGGAGAACTTGACTACCTGTCGAAGTTCCAGGTTTGCAAAGTTTAAACCCTCAGTGTGTCCCATGAATTAAAAATCAAAGTCCAGAACTAAACCAACAAATGTGCATTGCTCAAAACCAGAGTCTGGCATAATAACCCCTCAGCTGATGACTGTTTGCAATGAATCAAGATCCCTGGTTTAAAAGTAAACCAATTGCCAAAGAGGGGAGGGGAGATTTTGAGGTATCATTGGTCATGTTTCACCAAAGGTTCTCCCTGATTCTTTCGGACTACCAAGCACTTTCTAGCAGGTGGTGACACAGGATATTAAACTCTTGCTAGAAGTAAAGTTGGCACAGGGATAGGGGGTTGGGCGAGGGGGTTTCCCTTAATTTAAATAACTTGTGGACTCCCAAAGTGATTACAGACCCAGGAACTACCAATTGCTGAAGCTTACATGTTTGCCTAGGGCTGTTTTCTACCTCTGTCCTTCCAGCTGGGGGTTTGATGCCAGAATTTTCCATTATCCAATATTCCCTATGCACACTTTTCAGAGTGCCTGCTTCACTCTTTTAAGTCACTAGGGTCTTAATTAGTGGCGAAGAAGATGGAGTCAGCTGTGCAGGCTTGAAGGAGTTAACTCAGAGCTGAAAGATGCTTCCAGGAAGAAGCCAAGCCACTGGTGGGTCAAAACTCTTCCTCCTACTCATTTATAGACTGGAAACCCCAACCTCCAAAGACAGGCTTGCTTCTTCCCTCAGACCGAGGATTCCCTCACAATCAGAATCTGAATGAAAGCCACTTAGACAGACGAAGCCCCTCAGAATGTTCCTCACAGCCCAGTGAGGCAGGTACTCTGTCATCCCCATTTGACTGGCAACAAAGCACAACCTCAGAGAAATTCAGCAACTTGTCCAAGGTCACACAGCTAATGTGGGAATACAAACTGACTGGCTCCAGAGACTAGGACGCAAAGCCAGGAGGCTATGCTGCAAAACCTGTAAACAACCCAAAAGAGATCAGATCGTTCTGTTCACAGGGCAAGATTATTAAGAAAAAAAAATAAAACTGTAGATTGAGGAGGGGGGTGAGGCACATACTGGCTTTATGCACAGTACGCAAAAGCTTGGCCGGTACATTGAGTCAGAACATTGACCATGCCAAGATGGTACCGAAAGAATTCATCTGTAAGTAAGTATTTCCAGTAATAAAGGGATAGAAACTTTTGAGAGGATTATTCTATAAACTAGAGCTGTTTGAAATCACATCCTTTAACTGGATACCTGTTCCCTTGATAATTGATCCTTAAGACATCACTGGAGATACTCAGAGTAAGTTTATCTTCAAGGGTCTTAGGGAAAACTTACTTTTACAAGGTGTTTGATTTCTTTCTTTCTTTCTTTCTTTCTTTCTTTCTTTCTTTCTTTTTTTTTTTAAGGATCCAAAAATCAGAAAAATGATTCAACTGATCACATCTACATGGTAGGGGGGAAGACAGCAATTGACAGCATGTCCTGACAGAGAAATAGCATGAAAAAAAAATACATCAAGGGACTTATGTCTTTTATAGAACTGCATAGCCAATGTGTCCCCATCTACTCCATATGAGCCCAGTCCAAGAGGAAAAACTACCTTTGAGGCAACGGAATGTGGGATCTGCAGCTCCTTTTATATTTTCCCATGCTTTATAACTGCCTAACACGTGAGTATTAATTAGTAGTTATTAATTGTATAGTCTAGAGGCAAACAGGCAGCATGTTTAAGGCGAGAGGCATTAGGTCGTGAGACATATGCTAATGCTTAAAATTAGAAGCAAATTGTCCCCGTGTCCTTGGACATTCTTCATAGGCTGGGCAATTTGTGACATTGCAGTTGACTTGAAATATGTGGCTTTCAGCAGGAGAACAGATGAGTTCTCATGATATTCTTGGAGCAAAAGAGACATTGGGGGCTGGTTAATAGTCAAGACACCCAGAACTGTGCCACTTCACAAACAGGCAGGTGGTGTACAACAAAACGGGGCCCGATTCTAGACCGCACCCTTGGCTCTCCCACGCTACGGGCATGGAGTTCAAAGGCAGGCTCTTAAAACTTTCTGCCAGTCCGAAACTAGGACAAAGAAGGCACACATGTCAGTGGCAAGCATGCCGTCTCAGTAAGAAGCGCTGCCAGGGACTCAGTGCTGCAAGAGAACGGAGCCCCAGTATGGACACTGTAGCCAGGCAAACCCCACACATCATCTGCACACACAAGTCTTTCTGAACCTGAAGATATGTGCGTCCCATAAACACCAGATTTTTTTTCTCAAACGACACTAAAGCTAAACAAAACAAAAGCTAGGACACTGCTGTGGAACGACACGCTACCTAACAACATCTGAAAATACAAAGCCAATCACTTCAGCCTATAATGATTTTATAAGTGTCACGTGGTGACAATTTCCGTGAAGCATGGCCACTTGAGATCAGTGTCAGCCGACAAGATGGGGGCTCCTGACTGGATACCCTCGGTCCTTTCTGACCTCATGTACAGAATAAATTCACCAAAATGGACTACATCCAGGGAAAAAACTGTGATGAGGGGCACTGCAAAGCCCAATGGGGTATACCCAAAGAACAAAGCCAGGACTGGTTAACTGGGAAGATATTTAAAGGGACCCAGGCAATGTTTAAATGTGAAAGAGTCAATTTATTCTGCTACACTGGAAATTACAGTTTGCCGTTCTTTACCGCTCTTCTGCGACTGCAAAGCAAGGTCAGCAGTGACCTTCAACTTGCCGAAGCTAAAAACCACGGCTGCTCTCCAATTAACAGACCTGAGCAGTTCAACAGGGTGCAAAGTGCGGCTCGGCTTCTAGCGGCCCGTCCTGCCCTCCTCCACAGAGGCAGCTCCGTCTCTCTCTCTCTCTCTCTCTCTCTCTCTCTCTCTCTCTCTCTCTCTCTCTCTTTTCTAGTTCCTCCTTTACTCAACCTCCAGATGTCAGAAAAAACAATCTGATCGCCTCCCTGCCTTCTCATCTTACTGTTCTCTCTCAGTGATTTCATCAGTTCCTGTGGGCTTAAACAGTCTATGTTGATGATGACTAAATTTAATTACCAGTACAGGCCTTTCTCCCAAACTTCAGATTCTCATATACATATATGTGTATATATATATATATGGATATAGAGATATGTATGCATGTCTATAAACTAGAATAGTTTCAAATGTATTACACTGATTCCATATCCTATCCTTCAGTGTGAATCTTTGAATTTTGTTTTGTCGTTTTTGGTTTTCGTTGTTGATTTTCTACCGGGTCGTGAAGTCAAGGTGCTGGGGAGGCCAGTCAAGCAATTAAGCTATTGTTGAGCTATATCCCCTGTCTGTTCTTGTATTTTGTAACCCAGGGTATTGCTAAGTTGCCTAGGCTGGGCTCTAACTCTACATTATTACATGTAATAATACAGGCAGGACTCAAACGTGTGATCCTCCTGCCTCGGCCTCCGGCATCCCAAGAATACACCACTAGCTCTAGCTAATCTTTCTTTCTCCATACCATGGATTTAGCTTTTCCAGATAGAGCCCAGGAAGGGATCTCTGCATTGGCCCTTGCCTTGAAGGTACCTCAGACCCATGAATAAGTCCATCCTACTTCCGGTGCGGGTCTTGAGTGACCTCACTTCTCATGTCCACCATTGCTAGGCAAGCCCAGTGAGGACCATCTCTTTCTACAGCACAGCTTGCCAAGATGGCCACCCAGGCTCCAGGCTCATTTCCTCAATGTATAATAAAACAATCCTCCTGAAACATTAAGTTAGAACACGAGACTCCTCTACTTTAAACACTTCAGTGACTTGACCGCTGTACTAAAAATCCTTACCATGGCTTTGTGAGGGTTCCGTATCAGGTCCCCGTATCCCTTCTGATCTTGCTTAGTACTATTCCATTGGGCTACAGTGATTTACTTAGCACAGGATACACCTCCGAGTCCCCAGGCCTTTCATGGGGCTGCACTCACACAGACCGATACTGGCTGCTGCTTTCCCTCTGTGCGACAGTTTAAATGTTTCTTCCTTGGAGTCCTCCCTCATCCATCTGTCTGTCCAGAACATCTTTTAATCTTCATCATGGCTTTTGCCAGACGTGCAAGGAGTTGTTTATTTAATTAATGTTTCTATTTTCTCCTTTCTTCACTTCTTTGGAGTGTCAGCACTACAACAAAAGGACTTTTCCATATGTCTTACCATTGTATTTGCAAAGCTCACTTTTTTATTATTGTTGATTTGTGCATTTTTCTTTTGTATTTTGACATAGAGATTTTCTGTGTATCCCAAACTAGACTTAAAATTCATGACGTGGTCCAGGCTGTCCTTGAATTCAACAGTAATCTTCCTGCCTGTATCCCTATGTGTGCTGGTATAGGCCACCATTCCTGATTGGAAAAAACTTCAATGTATTGATTATGGACTGAATAAAAGCAGACTTCACTTTAACACAAAGAAACCTATCTCTGGCCTCTCCCAAACTTTTAAAACTATTGTGTAATGATAGAACAGAGCCTGCCAGAAATGATGGTCACAAAGAAAATGACAAAATACTTCTATCAAGAAGTCATCATTGACATTCTCAGGGCGGGTAGGGTATGGGGCGGGGCTAAGGTTAGTGCCCTTCGTATAAGCTTCGTTTAATATATTTTTAAAGTAACAAATAACATATGATAAGAGGAAATCCTATCTAAAAGAATCCCACAAACCCACATTCTGACCAAATGTGATTTCTCTGGCATTAAATCAATGCATGCTTCCTTAGTCTACCCGGCCAAGTGTGGTCAGGGACTTGACAATGACAGCCCCTTCCTTCCTCCTGCACACAAAGTGGACCAGAAATGGGACAGATGGTCAGGCAAAGCCACTAGTGGTAAACCTGAAGCTCTACTCTCCATTCATTTGTGATGCTGCTCTGTAAACACACCGGGATCACTTTATTTAGTGCCGCACCCATTAATAATGCAGAGGTCTTTACACAGGCAGGTGGAGAAAATGAGTCCTGAGTGATTTCGTTACTACGGTATACACAGGGTCAAAAGGCTTCAGGGTGTCGTTGCTCCTGAAGGGGAGGCTATGGGCGATACAGACTCAGCCACCAAGCCGCTAGACACAGGGCAGAGCAAGTCAGCTTCCCACCCCAGCAGCTGTGGGGCAGGAGGCCCCGGACACAACAGTAACGAAGGCCAATCTAAGACAATTTCTAACTTTTTCACCTTCTTCACCTTCCTTAACCTCATTCAAACTATTAAGCATGTTACAGAGGAATAACAACATTGGAGAACACAGACACAGAGGGCCTAGTCGTTCTGAAGGGATTTTTGGTACTAAGATTCAAATATAGAATCTTCTCAGTGCTGGGCTCTAAGAGCTACACCTCTAGTGTTAACACTGAGTCAGCAATATTGCTGATGAAATGTGTAATTCTCGTATATATAACACATATATGTTACATATATAATATGGATATGTAAGAATAATATAGATACATTATCCTAGTATATACTACATATAAATATATAATGTACATATGCTATATACATCATGTACAATAGTGTATATATGTATATATATTATATATATATTATATATATATATTAGAAAAAATTTAAGAACTCCAAATTACTCTTCTGCACTCATCACAGGGCTGACAAAGCAACACACAGAACTTCATAAAATAGAAAAGGACCCAACTGGAAGAGAGGACTGAGCCAGGTCACTAGGTACTGATGGGAAAGAAACACCTCCGAAATGCATTACAGAATAAAGCAAGCTATATATGAACATAGTTACATCTACATAATTGATTTTATTGCATCTGAAAGGATACATAAGACAGTTAAAGTGGTTAACTCTCAGGAACAGACTGAGTGTAGATAGAATGTAATTTCCCAGTTTTTCTAAACCCTTCTGTCTGAATTATGTGTTTGTTATTTTTCAAACACAACAACAACAACTACAGGCAGCGTTTTGAGCGTGGTCTGGGAGCATCAGCCTTCTCCCTGTAGGAGTGAGAAAGCCAATGTCTCTTCTGCTTCATGACAGGGAGCACACTACCCTACCAGCTAGTGAAAGTCAACCCTCCCCTGTTGTCCAAGAGACTGGCAGGTCACTGAGACCCTATCCCCAGAAAGCCCTCCTCCTTATGGGGCCATGATTCACAAGGGAAAAGAAATCTTAATTTCAATATTTCTACTTATAGAACAACATAATCCATCTCTGAAAACCAAACTTGGAAGAAATGCAAAGGAATTCCATTACAAATGAGCTAAGGAAAACTGAATGTTTCCCTAGTGCTATTTATTGTGTAAGTATATTACCAAAGAAAAAATACTTTCCAATGTGATATATAGGCCCTGCCAGTCTTCTGCATTCTGTAAGACCCAGAAAGACCATTTAGCACGCCAAGGGGCTTCCTTTCTTGCTTTATAATCTTGCTTTGGCAAGTCTAAAAATACTAAACAGCTTATTTTTATACTAAAGTTGTTGCCATGAGAAAACGGTATGGAGATAAAGTTGAAAAGATTAAATGAAATCTTTATTCAAACTTTCCGAAGGATAAGACTTTCATTTATCTTTATTCTGTTAAAAAAAATATATTATCTCCAGTCCTACTGCAGGGGTGAAGACAAAAGGAAATGTCTCTGAAAATCATGCTTCTGTCTGTCCTGCTATCTAACCTTGAGACATGAGGTAGAAAGCTATTTATTTAGTATCACACACACACACACACACACACACACACACACACAGAGAGAGAGAGAGAGAAAATTTCAACTTGAATAAGTAACAATCCTTATAGTCAATTGCATGTGTCAAAAGATTGGAATTACAGAGGCATGTGTTAAAGTTTAGTTATATATTTGTTTTATTCCTGCACTTGGGAAGGAGGGGATGCTTGGATTTGCTGATTGATGCAGAAAGCGAAGCCAAATATACATTTGAGAAAGTCCAGTATTTACTTAGCTGAATACATTCTCCCACTCTGTTGAATTCCATATAAGCATTCTGACCAAAAAACCAAAACGAAACAGTAATTTCAATTTTGGTTGTGAGGAGTGAAAGTAATTAGTGGAAGAACTACACATGTATAGCTGAGCTGTCTGTGGTACTGAAAAATACTGAAAAATGACCCCAAAGCTGAAGTGTACTATGGTGCAGTATTCTTCAAAACCCTCCCCACCGCCTAACTCTAATCCAGGCACTTCTACCCATGAGTCACCTGAGCCATTTCTTGTTGCCACATCGTGTCTAAACATTTTATCAAAGGTCACACTGAGCCGTGCTTTCCAAGGTTTTGGTGAAAATGTCAGGGCCTCCCCAGGCTTGGAGAAGAGATTCTCACAAGCAAGATGCGGGGACCTCAGAACACTTTTCCTGAGCGCAGTGGAAAATGACATCACGCGCCAGTGGCTGGCCCTGGCTAGCTGACACTCTCTACTTGGCATACTTAATAGGCCAAAAAGTAAGAATAAAAATTGTCATTCTTGATATCTTACACTCAAGGACATGCTCCAAAATGCCAGCACTGTCCCCGTCCTTGCTGCCTTACCTCAGAGATAAATCAACAGATCTGGAATTTCCTTAATCAATATATTGGGAATTTTTTGAACTCTGAAGTGACCAGTAGCCTAAACAATTATATGAAAGAAATACGTGTCCCACAGTGATATGAGTAATGCTAAAAAGACATAAGCACTAATTTTCTATAAGGATCATAACCACGCCCACCCATTTTCTCTGAGCTTCAGGCTAAAGTATTATGTCCATTGGACCAATGGGAAACCTCTGCCTTTTCCTGGTTCTTCTTGACTGCGGGGTTCAGATTTTCCACAAATATTTATCACTTCCCGTTTTGTTAAAAAGAACTTAAGAAATGTTTTTAAATCTTATCTTTGAATTATGTGTGTGTGTGTGTGTGTGTGTGTGTGTATGTGTTTATGAGTGCTGGGGCCGGAGGATTCCCCTGGAGCTACAGGCAGCTGTGCACCTCCAGACATAGGTGCCGGACACCGGGCACAGTTGCCTGCAAGAGCAGCAAGAGCGGTATGGGCTCTTACCTGCTGAGGTCCATTTCATTTAATTTTAAAGAAGCATTGCAGACAAGAATATTGGGGGAGGAATTCCTCCTGATCAAATAATGATTTTTGCAAAAGCTGTATCCAAAATAACTAGACATTATTGCCCAAGCCTCAGTTTTATAGTTACCACAGTAAACACGGCAGGTTAAGGGCTGGCAATAGATCATAAATAAGCCCGGCATTAAAACCTGACATTTGAGTTATGAACAGTAGATAAATTCACTATGTGTACTCTTCAGAGGACCAACCTTTGTCCCAGCCTTCCTCCCTGTGTTACATGGTCTAATCAACATAATAGAAAAATACAAACGAGGGCAGCATTTCAAGCATAAAAGAATCTTAAAATATTTTGTGCTTATTAGTGCCCGTAAATTTCTAGAATTCTTACACTGGATCAAAATTCTGGGATGCATAGGTAATACTGGGCAGTTCCTCTTATACCTGAGTTAGGTCAAAAAAAAAAAAAAACTCTCTAAAATTCTTTAAAGGTTTGTGTTTTTAAAAAGACATTTTGCTCTTGAAGATAATACAAGTGATCCCCCCCCTCCTCAAAGAATGCTTGTTTTTCTACGTGTGTTCAGCCAACACTTGGAAAGCTTAAGATGAATAAAGGCATAGCCGACAAGGTGTCTCATTCCAGCATGGTTTAACCAAACCACTCCGGTCTCCGTGCCAAACATTCTAAGCTGTTCTTTAAAACCTACAAAATCTCAGAGTAGCATTATGAGCTTAACCCTGTTCATAAACTGATTCTTGGGTCTAGAGGGGAAGCCCAGATGAAGTACTCGCAGTGGTGCAGGACTCTTGGTGAGCCTCTAGGCTCAGTGGGGGAAGAAGACTGGAGCAAGCTGGGAAGGCAGGGCCTGCTCTCACGCTGGGCCCCTGCCGACCTGATCTAGCAAGGCTACTCACTTCCTCCTCCGACTCTTTCCATCCGGAAACTAAGTCAAAGAAGCATTTTGTATAGTGACTCAGGCTTAAAGCACAGCAGAGTACCATGGAGGACCTCCAGAAGAATCTCAAAATGCCACCATCGTGAGGACTGCACTATATAAAAAACTGAATCTATATACTGTCCTAATGTTAAGAATGCGATCACCACATGTTCTATAGTCTATCATTACCCACTCCAAATACTTTCATCTCACCCTCCGTCTCTGCACGCATCCCCTCTTCAAGGTTTTAACAAACAAGGAAACAAAACAAAGTCCTCCCCCCCCCTTGGAGTTAGCAGTGTCTTTATTCTGTTTGAACAGTCACTAAAATTGAATTCTTCTATCTTTTCTGCGAACCTAGTAATGACTAACTTGAAATTGACTTAAGTTCACCTGACCGTAAGCTGCCTGACAAGTCCATCGGACATTTCCTGTCCAAAGGCAGTCTAAACCTACAGGTTTCAGTGTCCGACCAAGTCCCATCAATGACTGACTCATGACGGCTCAAAAACAGTCTTATCAATTCTAAGCTTGAAAATATCAATCGTGTCTTGAAGACTCTAGTTAGCTAAAGTCCCGAACTTTAATAGTTATTTGACTGTGGGCTAGAGAAATCCACTCATGAGACTAGCAGTTACATCTTATAGAGCAAAACAAACATCTTCTTGTTCAGAGAGCCTTAACTTTCGAGTGATATTTTAACATGTTGGGACTAAACTAGTAGCTATACAGACTTTACTAACTTGTAAAATGTGTTAGAAGAGAAAGGGGTGAGGGGGGTGGTCTTCCCATGTGGATAAGAAGCAGCGAACTAATTTTCTTATATTATAATTATAGTCAATACAGATTGGCAAGGCCTCCTCCCCTAATGACTTACTCATTTTAAAAAGGTGTATTAAACAAGAACACACATTGCTGCACAGATTCAGGATAGTGTGTCTCCCTCCTTTAAAAAACGTTTGTCTGGTAGAAGTGTACCAACCTAAAGAAGTTGGGGGAAAACCTTAAAACCCTATCAAATATATCTCAGAAAGGTCTGCCTGTGTGCAAGCTGTGTGGACTTGTTTGTTTGTTTAGCTTTCTGAAAGGACAGGTCAGGTGCCGAGATAACAAGGCACACGTCTTCTATAACCTC
Source organism: Apodemus agrarius (assembly GCA_964023405.1). NCBI lineage: Eukaryota > Metazoa > Chordata > Mammalia > Rodentia > Muridae > Apodemus > Apodemus agrarius. The sequence continues at coordinate 35,271,661 of OZ030021.1, read as the reverse complement.
AGGCAAGGACACAGCTGCTTGGTAAAGGCCCCCGCTGTCTTGCTTTTCCCCTATGCTGTCTGCATGGCTTCTGGTTATTCAGAAAAAAAAAAAAAGAAAAAAAAAAGTGGAGCCTGCGTTACCTGTATTTCCCTGGCGTGGTACACGATGATCAGACCAAGCAGGATGATCGTGGAGAGACTGATAAGGCATTTCAGAGCTAAAGAGTACAGCGACGCCTGAAACACAGTTAGATGGAATACTTTAAGAAAGAAGCACTTTCAATCACTTTCCAGGCCGTCAGAGTCAGTTCTGAGCACGTGGACCTGAATTCAAGGTAGGGGACTCGGGGGGGGGGGGGGAATCTGTCTTGGCTCTGGGATGCAGGTTATTTGGCCATAAAGCTCCCAGGAGAGGAGCCAGGAGCAAGGGAAAACTCGGGGGTTGGCTGCGGGCTGTGCACCACCGAGGACTGAAACAAGGTACCTGACTCGCTAACGCCTAGAAGTTGCTGCGGAGTTTAAGTACTTTAGGTTGAAAGGTGCCTCGGAAACATGAGCACAAGGAGAGAAACACACTTGCTTTTCCCCAGCGACTCCAGGAGCCACTTATTAACATGCCTGGATGCGCTGGGCACTCAGGACTCGGAGAACTTAACTCGTCCGAGTTGCCCAGTCGACTACCGGTGTGCGTCCTTAGCTTCTTCTGCCGCTCCGGCAGGCGAGCCTGATGATTCCGGAGACACTTGCGACCTCTCAGGCAAGGGGTCCCCACCAGGACCCATCCCAACTACCTGGCTCCCCCTTCAGGAGTGTACTCAGGGGCTAAAGCCGATACCTTGTCGTAGGCGCCCCACGACAGCTCGGTCTCAATGACCATGACCACGATGCCGAACATGCCGAAGATGAGCGCGTAGTCGCTGAGCCGCTTGCGCTTCTCAAACAGGGCGCGCCGATGGCCCAGCTTGTAGCCGATGTTCTGGTTCTTCTTTTTGCTGGACTTGGTGCCGCTGCTGCTGCCATGCCCGCTGCCGCCGCCGCCGCCGCCGCCGCCGCCTCCGGTGCTGCCTCCGCCGCCAGTTCCGTAGAGCGCCAGGTTGTTAGAATTGTTGTGCTCCGGCTTAGACACCACGATCTCCGGGGCTGAGGATGAGGCGGCGGCGGCGGCAGCAGACGGGGAGGACGCACCACCACCTCCTCCTACGACGGACGCGGGGGGCTGCAGGGGCTGAGCCTCGGAGTCCATCTCGTGCAGGTTCCGGCGGGACGAGCTCAAGTTGCTGAGCGGACGCATGACGCCCCCGTTGTACCTGCAGCTGCTCATGGCTATTTCGGTGAAGGGGTTGCTCTCGCGGCGCGCCTGGGGTTGGTGATGCTGGTGGTGCGCCGGGTGCGGGTGGTGATGGTGGTGCGAGAGCGGGGGCCCGGAGCCCAGGCTGCCCAGACTGCCTGTGGGGCTGGCGGCGGGCTGCAGGCTGTGGCACTGGTGGTACTGGGAGGCGGACGCGGGCTGCTGCGCGTACTGCTGCCGGAGCGCACTGGCATGGCTGGACGGCGTCAGCTCGCTCACATTGAGCTGGCTGCCCCGGCGCGACGAGCAGCAGCAACAGCACGAAGAGCCCGACAGTGGCGAGGAGGTGCGGGTCCGGAAGGCGCCGCCGGGCGATGAGGTGCGGAGCAGCAGGGACAGGTTATCCCCCGCCCCCGCCCCCGCCGCCGGGGCACCGGAGGAGGCGCAGCTGTTGCACCGGAGGCATGGGCTGCTGCCACCGCTGCCCGGCTGCTGGTGCGCGAGGTGCGGGTGGTGGTGAGGGTGCGGGAGGGGCGCGAAGGGCGCGCACGGCTTGTCCTGGCTCTGTTGCTGCTGCTGGCAATGCAGGTGTGTGGAGCGCGGCGGTGGCGGCGGCTGCTCTGGGAAGAAGCCGCGCTGGAACTGCAATGGGGTTTCCATGTCAGAGCTGTTAAAGCTGCAGGGAGACCAGGCGGTGGTGCACCCTGCGCAATGCGTTATGGTCGGGAGCGGGGACTCCTGCTGCTGGTGCGAGGAAGGGCCCATGCCGGCTCCGGTAGAATCCAGGCGGCGAGTCCGATTGGTTGGGCGCACCAAAACAATGGGCATGACATCACCTGCAGGGACCAAGACTGAGTTTGCGGCGCGCGAGGCTTAGGGGAGCGTGTGTGAGAGAGAGAGGTTGGGAGGGGAACCTGCAGAATGAAAGCCCCCAGGGGGGGACTCAGGCCGGCTCCGGCCGGGGTCAGGGCACTCCAGGGCAGGGATTCCACCTGCGGATCGCGCGCATCCGGTAGCACGGTTGGGAAGATTGAGCCCCCCACCCCACCCCACCCCATGCACAGCGGCGGGCTGCAGAGGTGGGAGAGAGAGCGGCAGCTCTCGCTCTACGGCCGCGGCCCCCTGACTGGTGCGGAACATGCTGGCCCGAATGACCTGCCTGGGACACTGCAGCATGTCTGACCACCCCGGTCGTGGGGCAGGCGCCAAGGCAGTGAGAAACCCGAGCTACTCTCCCGCCCTCTAGCCTTGTAGGGCTGCAAGGCAGCACCTGCTCGCCTCACTCCCGCTCCCGCATCGTCCTGCCGAGAGTGGGCTGCAGGCTGCTAGCCAAGTAACTGCGGGGGCACCGGCTTTGGGGAGAAGGAAAAAAAAAAAGTTTGGCGACTGCCTATGCGAATGTATCAGCGTTGGGAGAAAGCCAGAGCCGGATGCCCGGCTTGGCCTCCGAGGGATCACATCCGACCCAGGGCAGGGATCTGTCCCTGTCGCCTAGCTCCCCGAGTCCCAGAATTGGGGTTGGCGGCGCTGTCGCTACTACTGGAGAGCGTTACGGCGCAGACAGGGTTAACCTCGCGACGCCCGGGCAGGGGGAGGAGGGGGCGGGGCCGGAGGAGGGGATCCCCGGCGTCCGGGGAGGAGCCCGCTCGGGCTTCCCGGGTCCCCCTGGCGGGGGCGGAGGGCTTTCCCCGGGAGCGCCCGCTCACATTTGCACGTTCTCCCGAACATGAGGGGCTGGCGCCCCTGGCCGCCAGGTCCGGGGCTCTGACGCTCAGGCGGTCCAGCAGCCTGAGTGGGTAGGTCCGAGGGTTACTTTGGCGGTGTAGACGAGGCTTGTTCCAGGGTCTGGGGGCTGCTTAGCCAGCGCAGACCGCCGGCTTCCCTGTTGTTCCTCTTTCTCGAGACCTGCAGTACAGACACAAAGCAAAGGCGGGTCACTAATGCGCAGACGCCAAGCATCCTTGTCAAGACCAGACTGCAGTGGCTGGGCGAGGGGCCTGGTGCAGGTTGACTGATGCCGGTAGTCAGTCATCTGACTGCCAATTAATAAGGTGGCGATGACTCGACTGAATAATCGCCGCCCTTGGCCAAGGTGTTTAAACTTAGCAATAATGATTAATCGCTCTCTAATAAACCACTAAAAATTACTTTGGATTTTACCGTGGTGTGTCCTTATTGAGCTATGCACAAACAAAACGGTAGGAGGTCTCTTTGAGGGCTCTTGATTAATACTCCATTATTCAGCCTTACAATTGTGTTTCCTTGGGGATGGAAATTCCTATCTTCATAAAAGCAAAAAAAAAAAAAGGATGAAATTGGCCAGTTAAATGTTTTTAAATTTTAAATTGTGAGTTCAGTGGTTTTTTTATGGTGGAGATTACTGTCTAACAGATTAGACCAAGAAATTAAAGAGAAATCGGATCGCTCTCATTAGGTAATTGGAATTCTCAGCTGGATCCAATTTCGTGATATTCTAGTCAGCAGCTGCCCTAAAGTTGCTTACCTGGTATCTGCTTGTAAGTTTGTGTGTGTGTGTGTGTGTGTGTGTGTGTGTGTGTGTTTTCTGTGTCCTGTGTCATTGAGTGAATAATTTATTTCTGGATATTCCTTGCAAGTGTGTTAAGCAATTTAACAATTTTCGTGCATACAATAGATGAAGAAGGAAAAGGAGGGAATTGTATTTAGTCCTAAAATTTACCATAGTCCTTGATAGAAGAGAATGGAAAAGCAGGGCTTTAATTTCTCAGTGGCGCTGGTTGAGGACTGAATTTTAGTAGCTAAAAATCAAAGACATTTTTATTACCTATTATGATTTTGTTTTTGTATCCCCAGAGTAGGAACAAATAGTGCATATGAAGACATGTTGAATTTTTAGGGCAGCTGATAATGCACAAATGCACATGTGAGAGGCATTATTACAAAAAATAAGTCCAGAGAAAGAAGGGCGTGGCCGTTCATGCCTGAGATGCTACACTTGGGAGATGAAGTTCGGGGACCATCATGGCAGACATAGTGGATCTGAAGCCAGGGTGGCCTACATAAGGGTACTGTCAAACAAAAAGGACCTGGGTATGGCGACGGATGTATATGAGTACATTGAAAGCTTCCAAATTATTCATCTTTTAGTCTGAAAATATTAATTCAAGAATAAAATCCACCCAATATCGACTAGTGCACTTTGCAGCAAGCTATATAGACCTCTTTATATAGCTCTTCACTGATGGGTGAATGGAATGTCTGACTCGTCTGTATTTCTAGATGCCTCAAAAAATATATCCAAAATTAATATGTTCATCACCTGTTCCTTCCCAAATATCACAACGGCTGTTACTCATTTTAAATGACACATCAGATCCTAGGCTTACTAAAATGTCATAAGGAAAGCAAGAGAGCTGCGTCCCCTTACTCAAGCTGACAACGGTTTGAATACCACTGTCAAGGCTGCTCACGGGTTTCAGAAACGACATAGAGATATTGAACCCCTCTTTCTCTGTGTGATATATGTGTCTCTGTGTGTGTGTGCTATATATATCATATGTAATGTATATTCATATACATACTTTGTGTGTGTGTGTATATGTATACATGTATGTGTGTGTATGAGTGTGTACTTTGGTTTGGAGTGGGTTACTGAGGCATGCAGTCCTCACTAGAAAGTCACTATGACTAGAAAGACAGAGAACAGGTCAATGAGAAGTTTAATGTTTCACCATTAGAGTTAGCTGGTTACAGTTAACAACTTCTTGCTAATACATACCCATTAGACAGACTGGAAGCCTTCAGTCTGAAAAATGCTTGGGTCTCTCTAATAATTGTGTTAATTAGGATAGGTTCCAGACTAAGACATCCTCGTTATCAATATATTTCTTTTAAAAATAAAATTTGCTGGGTGACTTTTCTAAGTTGGAATGCAAATGTTTAAAATGTAGCTATTCTGACCTTGTTCTTACATAGCAGTGGTTCTCAGCCTGTGGGCAGCAACCGCAAAAGACCATCAGAAAACAAGATATTTACACTGTGATTCATAACAGGTAGCAAAATTACCATTATGAAGTAGGAGCAGAAATAAATTTATGATTGGGGGGTCACCACAACATGAGGAATATTATTAAAGGGTTGCAGCATTAGGAAGGTTGAGAATCTCTGCTATATAGGGTTATAAGGATAAACACAGCAAAGTAAACCAATTAAAGCAGCAAAGACAGTACTTTGCATGTGGGTAGTGCTTTGCAAGTACATCTGCAAGTGGAAAGGAGAGAGGGAGGAAAAAGAGAAGATGCATCAATTAAAGATCAGCGGTTTCCAATGAGGATGAGAAACTTTCATGCTCAGATCTCTTCCTTTCCTCCATTAAGGCGAGCCAGTGCTGGAATTCCCCTAGATTAACACCAGAGGTCACAGTCACCCACAAAATGACTGGCAATCCAATCAATTAAATAGCATCTCTATTTTCGTGTCCTTTCATCTCCTTTTTTGGCTACGATTCTCTATTTTTCTTTCTTACAGCCTGTGACAGTGGTTTTTCCATATTTTTTATATGTAGAACATGTGACCAGGCACACACACCTAACATAACCAACCCCTAAACACACACGCTGATAGAATGGGTTCCCCAAGCCTCAGAAGCCTCGAGTTGGTTTTGCTCCCCTGTCTTATTTTATGCAGATTCCTGTTATATTTCTCTTTATTATTTGCTTCTTCGTGGGATTTGCCTGTACTTTCCCATTTGCTGTCCCTTTAAAAACAAAAACAAAACAGGACTCTCTTGACCCACATCATTGGGGTTTATTTCCAAAGGCAGGAAAGCAAGAGAACATAATATCTGTTTTCTACACTGTGGTTGGAGCAAAACTTCCAACTAAAAAGTAAACACTTTTGAGAATCAGGTTTTTTTATTGCCTGGGTGAGTCAATTATTTGATAGTACTGAACCCAAAGGCTGTGATAAAATACAGCGCCTCTGAACTTGCTTTCCTTAGCAAGAGATTGAGGGCAATCGGGATAGTATCAGTTGTTTCCTTAGCACAATTCCTGGAAGAAAACAATTCAAAGGGCCACAAAACAACATTATTTTAAATCATATGTTCTCCAGTGTCACAATTATTAGAGTATATTTGAGATGAACATTAAGTTAATACATGTGTTCGTGATGCGTGTATGCATACATGCATCATGATGATAAAGTATTAAACCCGTATTAACCTATTTTCCAAACGCTACTAGATCATGTTGGGCTTCAGCCATTAACTTATCAAATCATTTTTATTCTGTTTCCTGTCTTCTACTGTTTCTCAACTTATTAACCTTATTAACCTACTGTTTCTTAACTTATTAACCTATCACAAAAGTCCCAAGAACACTAGCAAAGCACAAAAGTAGAGTCATATTCATCTTGCTAGCAGAATGGACCCAGGTTATTTATTAAATGGATGAAAGACTGAACTTATTGGTAATGGTGGGTTTTTTTTTTTAAGTCTGTGAAATTCATAAACATATCCCTTTGCTATTAGATTCAGAGGGAGGGGAGGAGAGGGTGCCGAGGGGAGGGGAGGGGCCACTCTTTGAAGCCCAGTGAGTGGAACAAAACTGTTTCTTATGTACGGTTACATTTGTATGTCACAAAATCCAGGCAGGAGGCAGAGAAGGTTTTATCTTTACCTTCATTTTGCAGGTAAGGAGAATACCTGAGATAGAGTGTCTGCCCTACCTAAGGTGACACCAGTGAGCTGCAAGGACATGCCAGATCTCTCACTTCTTTTGGGGCTATGTCGTGTGTCATTTCCACATCCTTGGGCCTTTCACCACAGCAGAACTCATGGCTTGCGTCCACTCACTCAAGAATAGACAGTGGTGCCTCTGGATGGTTTCTCACTGGCTCTTCTGTTTCCTGTGACCTTAATCCTCTTATTGCCTTCGTTTGATCAACATAATAATTTGAGACAATTTAATATAAGCGTGGAGGAAGTGGAAGTACTTTATGCCTGCTGGTCTAATGCCTAATTAAAAATATATTATATAGAGCAGGAATAGAATCTGTTTTTGTCTTTTTTTTTTTTAGCAAACAACATGATTCTGATATATTCACCTGTACTCCATACTCTTTTATTGACTTTACTGCCAGTCAGGGCATTCCCTATTTGGGTTACATCCAGGAAAAAAAAGTAGAAGATAGTGAGTGTATTTCTTGGGAACTATAGAGGGCTGTGCTGTTTTGTATTATGAAAATGAAAAGGAGAAGGCGTTGGTTTGCAACTCAGAGGACTTTCCCTGCAGCCGTTCTTGAACCCACACTATACGAAGCTTGCTTCACTTCATGGCAAATCAAAGAAAATGAGAGAAAGGAGCCAAGTTTTACACCACAAGAAGAGACTGTTATGTCTCCCCAAAGGGGGAGAGTCAGCAAAAGTAGAACCAAAGACCATAATAATTTTAAAATAGCCTTAAATATTGAGGACACATTAAATATCTCCCCATTTTTTTCTGATTACAGCTCTGCAAATTACATCAACTTCTTTTATGTATTAACCGTGGATGTGCCTGCTTTCCCTTCCACTCATGCATCAAGCTCATACAAATTCCCAAATTCCTCTATCCTTATATTTATATCCCTTTCTGGGATGATTTGCAAACCGTCATCCCTCAATAACTGTCTTAGCACAGGGAACAGTTGGTTCCCACTCACGCAAAGGAAAAGAACTATGATCTGCAACACTGACTTTCATGTAACAATGTCACCAGGAGGAAAGGCCCTAACATTCACACCTTGTCAATGCCCTGGGCCCAACCTCATCTGCACACTCATGGTTTTCTTTAAAATGATTTAATTTAATGCTCTTGCTGTTCTGTGAATGTGAAAATTTGTATTTTGTATTTATAAAGCCACACTTGTGCTCTTGTTTTCATACCTTGTGTGAAATAATAAAATGATGGAAAATAACTATAATATAAGAGTTGTAGTGTGTGTTATACATGTGGTACAAAATGGTAGCATGAAGAAGAGGAAGAGGAAGGGGAAGGAGAGAAAGAAGAGATACTGGTTGGCTCTGTTTAGAAATATGGTATTTTTATTTCATGGATATTGTTAATATAGATCAGAAATAGGTTCTGATTAATTATAATATATATTGAAAGCCTTAGTAAAACTACTAAGAGACACACACCCGAAAGTTGAGAAGAATGACTACAGGAAGAGAATGTTAGAAAATATCACTCTAATTCAAGGAAACAGTAAAGAGGGGTTTAAAAATCTATACGTCGTATATAAAGAGCAAAAAGACCACAAACACATTTTTCTATGATAAAGTATACTGAGGAAAGTCACGTAGGGGGGAAATGGTTTATTGGACCTCACAATTCCAGCTTATAGGTCATCATTAAAGAGAATTCAGAGGGTCAGGAACTTGAAGCATGGTTATGACCTCCATAACCAAGAACAAAAAGAGGATGAGTGGACGTATACTGTTACTCAGTTCACTGAGTTCACTATCACACGGTTCAGAATCCCCTGCTATGGAACGGTACAACCCACAATGGACATGTATCTCCACCCAATTATCACTCTCAAGATATTTCCCCACAGAGATGCCCACAAGCCAACGGGACCTGGAAACTTCATTGAGATCCTCCTCAGACGACTTGATAATATGTCACACTGAAAAAAGTTACCCATCACACTTAGATAAGCACACTAATAACAGCATTAAATGTGAAAGGATTCAACAACTGAAAAAATATGTATATAGAGGGGGGGCAAATGTCAAGTGTCAAGTTACTTAAGAAAATAAAACAATCATGAATGCACTTGTGTGCGACAACAGATTTTAACAACGTGAGGCAGGACTGACATAACTGAAAAGACAACCAAGTAATTCAACGATAAGTATTTTGTTGCGGCCACGATGCATGTAACTAAGAGGAAGACTTCAGGTCCTCTAAAGGCAGAGTTGCAGCTGGTTGGGAGCCATCCAACCTGGGTACTGGGAGCAGAACTCAGGTCGTCTGGAAGAAAGGCGTGCACTGTTCCACGGAGCCGTTTCTACAGCCCCATGGAACTGAAATTATTGCCCTAGATTCAGCTGGAGAGCTAAGTGTTCTCTCTGCCACTCTGCTTTGAATCTGTCATCCCTATTCCCACTTCCCAACCTCAGAATATACCACAAAATCCTACAATTGCCCGGCAAATGTTGCATGTATTGTTTTTTATTGGATCACGGTTGGAAATTTTAATTATAATAATAGCTGCTTTAAATTTATTTCTATATGCCCAGCAATGATTTAATGTTTATTAGAGATGAAAAACGTTGTATCTTGGTCACTAAATACTGTGAAAAATTCTGTTGTATAGCACTCTGTTACGAAACCCCTCCGGGTCTAGAATTTGACCAAACACTTAAGAATAAACTAAGGTTCTTAGTAGTGCAAATGCATGTCAAGAAACCTGTGGTGGATACTCTTAAGTGAGCCACATGCTTTCAGGAATCCTAATTGATTTTCTGACCCACTGCATATCAAAAGCTTAAAATAAAACCAATAAGATAGACCTTTTGAGTCTGAAAAAATAAACTAACAACAGGAATGTGATTAAGAAACTAACTGCATTTATGAACAATATTTAATGCACATTACAATTTGTAGAACATCAGAACTCACAACACAATTAAAGACAAGTGGTCTTTTATACATGATTAAATTCAAGTGTCATTCCTAAATTCATGATTAAATTAACATATGTGCCAATAGTAATCCTAGGTGATCAAGAAAATCTTAAAATAGGTGAGGTGATATTGCTTATACCCTAGCCCTAGATAGTGGACAAGGCAAGTAGATTTCTGTGAGTCTTGGCCAGCCTGGACTGCACTGTGAAACCCTGTCCATAAAGTCTCACTACCCAGGCTCCTTCCTTAATGTGACCTAAACAAGAGCAAAAACAACAGATGCACTAATATGGACCACAGGAAACCTAGGAACCCTCAACCCCACACAAAGAACCACAGGCAACTAAGGAAAGCTGAGAGCTGCAGAAAGTCTTCCCCGGGAAACAGGACACCAACTGGTTACCCAACACCAAATGGTCAGCCCTGAAAACAAACCTATAGGTAGCAACGTACAGACTGAGCAGGTTGTGCTTATGTGTTTTAAGAATGTGTGTATAACAACAATTAACAAAAAAAACCAAAAAAACAAAAAAAAACAGGCCATGAATTTGAAAAGGAGAAAGGAGGGTTATATATGAAAGTTTGTAGGAAGGAAAGGGAAGAGGGAAATTATGCAATTATATTTTCTTTTCTTTTATTGGATATTTTCTTTATTTACATATCAAATGTTATCCCCTCTCCAGGGGAAACTCCCTATCCCATTCCCCCTCTCCCTGCCTCTATGAGGCGGCACCCAACCTTCCAGCCCTAGCATACCCCTACAGGAATCGAACCCCCACAGGACCAAGGACCACTCCTCCCACTGATGTCCAAAAAGGCCATCCTCTGCTACATGCGTGGCCAGAGTCATGAGTCCCTCCATGTGTACTCTTTGGTTGGTGGTCCAGTCCCCTGGAGCTCCTGGGGTTTGATCAGTTGACACTGTTGCTTCCCCACAGGGCTGCAAACCCCCTCAGCTCCTTCAGTCCCTTCTTCAACTCCTCCATCTAGGACCCTGCACTCTGTCCAATGGTGGGATGCAAGCATCCTCCTCTGTATTTGTTAGTCTCTGGCAAAGCCTCTCAGGAGATAGCCATATCAGGCTCCTGTAAGCAAGCAGTTCCCAGCATTCGCAATAGCATCCTGGTCTGACTATTGTATATGGGATGGATCCCCAGGTGGGGCAGTCTCTGCTTCACAGTTTGTCTCCATATTTCCTCCTGTGAGTATTTTGTTCCCCCTTCTAGGAAACACTGAAGCATCCACACTTTGATCATCTTCCTTGAGCTTCATATGATCTGTGAATTTTATATTACAACTTTTGGGCTAATATCCATTTATCAGTAAGTGCATACCACACATGTCCTTTTGAGTCTGAGTTACCTCACTCAGGATATTTTTCTAGTTCCATCCATTTGCCTGCAAAACTCACAATGTCATTGTTCTAAATATCTGAATAGTATTCCATTATGTAAAGGTACCACATTTTCTATAACCATTCCTCTGTTGAGGGACATCTGAGTTGTTTCCAGCTTCTGTCTATTATAAATAAGGTTCCAATGAACATGGTGGAGCATGTGTCCTTATTACTTGTAGGAGCAACTTCTGGTATATGCCCAGTAGTGATATAGCCGTGTCCTCGGGTAGTACTATGTTCAATTTTCTGAGGAATCACCAGACTGATTTCCAAAGTTATACCAGCTTGCAATCCCAACAGCAATGGAGGAGTGTTTCTCTTTCTCCACATCCTCAGCAGCATCTGCTACCACATGAGTTTTTGATCTTAGCTATTTTGACTGGTGTGATGGTTTGTATAAGATTGGCCCAGGAAGTGAACCTATTAGGAGGTGTGGCCTTGTTGGAGTAGGTGTGTCACTGTGGGTGTGGGCTTAAGACCCTCCCCCTGGCTTCCTGGAAGTCAGTCTTCTACTAGCAGCCTTCAGATGAAGATGTAGAACTCTCAGCTCCTCCTGTACCATGCCTGCCTTGATGCTGCCATGTTTTTGCCTTGATGACAATGGACCGAACCTCTGAGCCTGTAAGCCAACCCCAATTAAATGTTGTCTTTTATAAAACTTGCATTGGTCATGGTGTCTGTTCACAGCAGTAAAACCCTAACTAAGACAACTGGTATAAGGTAAAATCTCAGGATCGCTTTGATTTGCATTTCCCTGATGACTAAGGATTTCGAACATTTCTTTAGGTGCTCCTCAGTCATTTGCGTTTCCTCAGTTGAGAATTCTCTGTTTAGCTCTGTTCCCCATTTTCAAATGGGGTTATTTGGTTCTCTAGAGTCTAACTTCTTGAGTTCTTTGTATATATTGGATATTAGGCTGCCATTGGATGTAGGATTGGTAAAGATCTTTTCCCAATCTGTTGGCTGCCATTTTGTCCTATTGACAGTGCCTTTTGCCTTACAGAAGCTTTGCAGTTTTCTGAGGTCCCATTTATCAACTCTTTATGTTAGAGCATAAGCCATTGGTGTTCTGTTCAGGAACTTTCCCCCTGCATCCATGTGTTCGAGGCTTTCCTCCACTTTCTCTTCTATTGGATTCAGTGTACTTGGTTTTATGTGGAGGCAACATGGCCATTTTTACTATATTGATCCTGCCAATACATGAGATGGGAGATCTTTCCATCTTCTGAGATCTTCTTCTGTTTCTTTCTTCAGAGACTTGAAGTTCCTGTCATACAGATCTTTCACTTGCTTGGTTAGAGTCACACCAAGGTATTTTATATTATTTGTGACTATTGTGAAGGGTGTCATTTTCCTAAATTCTTTCTTAGCCTGTTTATCCTTTGAATAGAAGAAGGCGACTGATTTGTTTGAGTTATTTTTACATCCAGCCACTTTACTGAATTTGTTTATCAGGTTTAGGAATTTTCTGGTGAAATTTTTTGGGTCACTTAAGTATACTATCATATCATCTACAAATAGTGATATTTTGACTTCTTCCTTTCCAATTTGTATCCCTTTGACCTCCTTTTATTGTTTAATTGCTCTAGCTAGAACTTCAAGTACTATATTGAATAGATAGGGAGAGAGTGGGCAGCCTTGTCTAGTCCCTGATTTTAGTGGGTTTGCTTTAAGTTTCTCTCCATTTAGTCTGATGATGGCTACTGGATTGCTGTATATTGCTTTTACTGTGCTTAGGTATGGGTCTTTAATTCCTGATTTTTCCAAGACTTTTAACATAAAGGGATGTTGAATTTTGTCAAATGCTTTTTCAGCATATAATGAAATGATCATGGTTTTTTTCCATGAGTTTATGTAGTAGATTATGTTGATAGATTTCTGTATATTGAACCATCCCTGCATCCCTGGGATGAAGACTACTTGATCGTGGTCAATGATCATTTTGATGTGTTCTTAGATTTGGTGTAATTATATTATAATCATAAAAAATAATGATAAACAATACAAAAGTGAAAACAAGATAATAAAATGAAAAATCTAAAAGAAAATCTTAGGGGATACATGCACACACACACACACACACACACACACACACACACACACATATATATATATGTATATGTGTGTGTGTGTATATATATATATATATACACATATATATGTGTCCACAATTTTAAAAACAGAAATCCTTGAATCAGCCTTTATCTTACCATTTTGATTTGCTATGAACAATTCTAATTTTTTCAGGATTTATGGAAAGTGTATTTGTTGATGCTTTACTGTCGAGATGATACTTAAGGGTCACATGTATTGGCAAACAGAGATTCATTAAGAAATCTCTTTAGCGGAATCTGTCCTTTAAATTCCCAAACTGTCGTGACCGGGGCCCATGCCTGGCACCTACGCCACACAGGTCATGGGGAGCTTAGATGAGCTCCTGCCTGTGCCCGTTCCTGGTGTCTTTCTGGGGAAGCCAGACTTGGCTTTTTTCATGCTTCTTGTAACATTCTGTCTAAGGCATCACTTTAACATGATGTATGATCAAATGATTAAGAAGATTGGTAAAATATAATTCTGACCATATCATTTTAGTGAAGAATTATAAGTTTTTTGGTCTCTGCTTCATTCTCCATTTTAATCAACGGCAGCTTGAAAAGATTAAAGTTTCGTAAAACTTTCTTAATTTGGCCATAAAAGTAAAGCTAAGAATAGCCAGCAATAAACTGTTTCAATTATTATATTCTCAAATAAAAATTTCTCATTAATGATATAATTTATAGAAATCATTCAAAATTTTCTATAGCATTTTATTGTCATGGATATTTCCTTTGTTGATTAGTCCAAGATGTTGAGTTTGTTTCCTGAGTTCTTAGATTTTGGAATGAATAACTTAATGAATCATTAGTCTTTACATAAACTGAAATGATTTAAGCCAGGAGTTGGAGGTGGTTGGTTGTGATCTAAGTTAAGTTTTGACCCTGAAAGCTTTAATTTACAGTTCCCAATCCTCATTCCATGGAAGCTCTATTTTATCCTTTTTTTTTTTTTTTTTGCAGCCCTAACTTAGCTTTCAGAGCTGAATGTTAGATCACCATACACCTTTCTGTAGGAATTTAACATCCATATAAGTTCCCTTTTGAAAGCATACCTATCAACTTCTACAGGCGTTTGTATTAATGATCCTCAACCTGTGGGTCACAATATCCAGCTGCCATTGGCTAACACAGGCGTTTACATAATGATTCATACCAGTAGCAAAACAACAGTTACAAAGTAGCAAAAGAAATTAATTTTAACATTGGGGGTCATCACAACATGAGGAACTATTTTTTTAATATATGAGTATTTTGCCGGCATATATGGCCGTGCACCACATGTCTGCAGTGCTCTTGGAGGCAAAAGAAAAATGCATCAGGTTCCCTAGGACTAGATATACCAACTATTGTGAGCCACCATGTGGGTGCTGAGAGACAACCCTGAGATCTCCAGCAGATCGACCAATGTTCTTAACTCCTAAGCAGTTTCTCTATAGTAACTCTGCTAAGTCATTTCTATGCTATAGTATAAATTTCTTGCTGAACTATTGATAGAGGCAATTTAAATAGGGCACAATTGAACAATAAAAATCTGTTCACTTTTTAGGTCATGACCAATTTCAGTTTTTTTTTTTATAGTTGAAATTACTAAGAAAGAGAATCAAAGAGATAATTTTTCAAAACCATGTTGACTTTCATTTGTATCATAGCATTAATTCTCATTGTGTAGTGGGAATCTTTTTGACTTTGGAGTAGATAGTCCTGAATTGAAAACCTGACTTGAGCAATTTTTTCAGAGGCAATTATTCATCTTTCTAAGCAAAAAATCTTCCACTATTCATGGCAAGATCTGTGAGACATTATTTTGAATGCTGATTTCCCTTTTTCCTTCACACATTCAAGAATAATATGGGATCTGGTATCTCAAACGCAGCCTTATCGATCAGGGATGTAATAATTTGGGTGGTGTGATTTGGAGATACAGGCATTGGTTCCCAATTCAGATATATCTAGGAGCTGTTGTAAAACAAATGAATACGATTGTTTTATTAACGACAGTCTTGATTAGTGGAGGCTTTTGTAATTTGGAAGTGATTTGGGAACCAGTAAGAAGTGAGATCCACCTGACTATTGCCAATACCATCTGTGTGTCTGATATTGACAAGTGTCAACATTTTAGAGAGAACCGATGTTTTAGGAACTAAAACTTCTTTATCTGGGAAAAACGGGATGTTAGAAATAACAAGAAATAAAGCCATAACGTTTTCTGCATGGACAAACCTCTTTTCACAAACACTATACTGGAGAGTGAATGGCAAGATTTCAGCAGGAACTGGTCATCTGGATGATGACAAGAAACAATACTACATTTTTGGAGGTTTTTTGTTTGTTTGTTTTTGTTCTAGTTTGTTTTTTAGGGAACATTTATAATGGTTTCTCTTCTTAGTTCTGGCAGAGGAGAACACCAGTGGGCTGATCATCTCTTTATAGACCAAGGATATTAGACACATGGCAACAGCTGAGGTAACCACTGGAACTGATGACAAAAGGCCCAGCATCTTAAAGCAAGCAGAAGTATGCTTAACTCTAAGGAATCATATGTTCTTTCTAGAATTTTTCTCATTTTTTTCTGCAGCGCATCCTTCAGAGACTTCTAAGAAAAGATATGTCAGAAACTCATGAGATTCCCCCTTTAAGCTGGGCCACCCATCGTCAACTGTACAGGACAGAGAGCTTGGGCTGCTGGCATTCATCAGCCAAAACTAGAAGTAAAGAAAAGCCACCTCCAATTCCCACATAGAAATTCCAAGTGCAGGAAACAATGATAGACTTGCCAACGTTTATCAGAACTTTTCTTTGGTTCTCACACTTATGGCCTCTCTCGCAAGCTGATTCTTGGATCTGACCTTCACCCTAAATGAAGAAACAGAATAGTAGAACAAGCTACAATGGAAGAAACAATATATTTAGATCCAACACCATCCATTTGAGTGAAAGACTATTTAAGCTTAGCATGTATCTGGAATGCAAATATAGTAGCAACCTCTCTGGAGTAGCCACTGAAGGCCCAGCATGTTTGGTACATAGTAAAGGTTATTAAAATTCCTCTTAGAACACAAGCTAGACATGACATAAAAGAGTAACTTCTTTTACATGTGCATTAAGAATACTGGTTTTTTTTGTGTGTGTGCTAGTGAGATGGCTCAACAGTTAAGAACACTGACTGCTCTTCTGAAGGTCCTGGGTTCAAATCCCAGCAACTACACGGTGGCTCACAACCATCCATAATGAGATCTGATGCCCTCTTCTGGTGTGTCTAAAGACAGGTACAGTGTACTCACCTATAATAATAAGTAAACTTTAAAAAAAGAATACTGTTTTTCCTTGGCCCTCAACTTGTGTGCATGTGTAGAAGAGATCATGTTTTCTTGTGTTTATTACTAATTCACAACTCGTCCATTTAGCTCCAAGTAATTTTCTCAATTAGGAGTTAAGATGGAAATTGCATTTGAATAATTTGTGCTCACTTACCAAATTGTCTGTGAAAAATAAAAAGGAAACACAAGAATAGGGAAACATAAAATATGAATGTGAAAGTACAATATTGGCTTCATGGACCAAATTTATTTACTTATTTATTTAAAATTAACAGTCATAATAGGTCCTGTGCAGGCTACTCAGAGTGCCTATTTGGTTAATTTTGTTCAAGGAAATGACTTTAAAGCTTTTGAGAAGGAAAAAAGAAAGAAAGAAAACTTGGGCAACTTCTGTTGCGAGAAAAGTCAATGCATTTAATCTTTTATTCCCAGGGACTGGCTTTATCAAAGGGGAAATTCAGAGACTTAGACTTAATTTTTCTCTCTAAGGAGTAAAGCCAAGCTAAAGCCTAAATGAAAAAGAACAAAGGAATCCTTACTATATAAACATACTTGTCACAGAATGATAATTTGGCTGTAGTTAAAATTCAACACAAGTCATGTGTTATCCTGCCCTGCCCTCCCCCCATCTTGGATGAAAGTATTTTTGCCCGTGGTCATTTACCATTTGCATCGCGAGATGATTACAAGTCAGTTAGCAACTAGACTTTTGGCTAAGTGTTTTAACTTTGTGAGTTTGTTCAAAGGAGCTCTTCTTCGTCAGTGCCAGATCATTCCAAATGAGACGTTTCTCCAGGTTATTTCAGGTAAAGGTTAATGGTGGATTCCTGACGCTGAAGTGGGTCATGTTCAGTTTTCATGACCTGTTTTTACAAGTAGCTCCAAGTCACTTAGTTACTGCAAGTAAATATTCTGTAATTTCGTTGGGTACTTCCCATATCATCACTTGAGGGTTTTCTGGATGCTTCCATCTCAGGGAGCTCACTGACTCCCTTAGACGAGAACCATCTCCTGAAGTTTCAGTCTCTGTGTATGACCCCTGGTCCCCTCTGGGTTGACACTTCTCTCCCAGCTATTATAGCCCACACTTCAGTAAGACCTATCAGTAGCATTTCCAACATTTCTCTTGACTTTCTCCATCTGTTTTCCCTTTATCCCATCAACAGCTTCTTAATTAGGATTGTTGCTTTGGATCCTGCCTTTTCTCCAACATATTCCCTCTGAAGAAAAGGAAGGTACTCTTAAAAACTATAGGAAAAGTCCTGTCACACCACTCTGAGACTCAAAGCTTCCCATGGCTTCCTCTCCTAGAATGTGTCTCCTAATTCCTACCATGGTTCAGAAGCACCTCTGGAGTCAAGCTTCTGAGTCTCTTCATGCGGCTCTCTTCCACAGGCTCTGCAACTCTCCGCTGCAGTATTGCCTTTAAAACTCCAGTTTTGCTTTAGTATTGTGATGATTCAGCACATGGTTCCCTTTTGGTGGAAAGCATTTCCTCGAGTTTCTTAAATGGCTGCTGTTTTCTCCTGTGTAGGCCTTGTTTATTTCTCAAGGACACTTGCTTAGAGTTCTGGTTAAAACATCTGTCCCATTGCTCAATTCAGGTCTTCTGCACCATTGTCCCCTACTTGGTTTTGTTGTTGTTGTTTTCTTTTCTTTCTCGTTTTGTTTGTCCCCCACAATTAACAAAGAGCCATTATTTAATAGGCTTACTTGTTCCTGTCTCTCTATCCCTAGGAAATAGGGTTCATGGATGTTAGTATTGTGTCTCACAGTCCTGACTGTTAGTCATAATGTACAAAACTTTGGAGTGTATGATTAAACAGCTAGAGCTAATAAGTAAAATTAGAGCAAGATGCATTATTGGACATTCTTCATTTTCTGGGAATTATACCTGCCATTCAAGTACGTCATTCAATTCCTTTACAACTTAGAACTTATAACAAGGCTTTTGAAGAACCAAGATCTTTGACACTTCTACTTTCTTGAAAAGATCACATATACATGCCTGTGTTTATAATGATTTCCTATATTCTTCTGAAACTTATCTGAGGCCAAATCTTTTACCTAATTCAAAATCTTTGCTTTATGTTGATTGGCTGTTATTTATTATGTAAATTCACTTCAAAAATTCATTAAACATTTTGAACAATATGGTAAGCAACTATTTTGTACATATACTTATAGACAGTAACAACTGACTTTCAGCTTACCAATACCAGTTATTTGCCTTATTATGTTTTCAGGGATCACCTTTCTTGTACTTCATTATTGTGTTTTTAAGAGACTATCTTGACACTAGTGTTAATAATGTGATTTGATTCTGGATAAACATTCAAGTAGGTTTCTTTCCTCACTTCTGAAGACTTTTTCTTTGTCCTAATTCCCAGTGACTTTTGACTCATCCACAGCCATTTCTTAGAGTACTTTCCTTTCTTGGATCTCATGGTTTCATGTCCACATGTTACCCTGGTCCACAGTCTATATTTCTGCATTTCTATTTTTTGCTTCTCCTTATTTTCACCTCTAACGTTGGCAGCATTGCGCTGACATCTCTGATCATTCTTACATGACTTCCTTGCTGTGGATGAAGCCTGTCAGTATCAGGAGCCTATGATTCATTTACTGCTTTGGAAATGCACTTTCATCAACACGTTACCCAGACTGGCCTTCAGCACCCGCAATTCAAGTGATCTGCCTGTTCAACCTCCTAGTACATCAGACTGTAGGGCTCGCAGCCCCACATCTGGCTAGAATTGTATTCCCAAGGGTGTTGTCCCCCAATGGCATACGGAGTGAGCATGATCCAGCGGATGCCATTCACTCTTAGAACTGGAGGCCTAACTGATGAAAGCCATGCAGGAGGAATGACAAATGGCTTTGAACTCATGGAACATGTTTCACTGGTTAGCACACTTAGGGCAGGTCTGCCTTGGTGAAGGCATGACCTCAAGGACTACGTGTCCTGAAGATTTCATGCTGCTATAGAGTTCTACTCTGCTTCTTGCCCTCACATCCCTCTTACTCTAAGAATTACATGAAAATTCTAAGGGTCTTCCAGCCCCTAACTTGACAGTATCTCTGACACTCACAGTAAAAAAAAAAAAAAAAAAAAAAAAAAAAAAAAAAAAAAGCTTGGTCTCTTTCAAGCATTGTTGCCAGAGCAAATTAGTGATTCACTCACCACCCTAAGAAAGGACTTAGAGATGTAAATTGTCAGCAACGACCTAGTGGTCATTGATTGGAAACATTAGAAAACATTTGGAAAAATAAAGTTGTTAATGAACTTAGGTTAAAATGTTTCTGCTATTGGCTCTGCGTAGAAAATCTTAGGAAACAATTTAAAGTCCAGAAAAGCACACTCTTAGTAGTTAAGCTAGAGACCTTTTATGATCAGGGAACAAGAACAATGACTGCATTTGCTGATGTGACCCTCCCTGAGGCTGGACCAGTGACGACTGATTTCTTACACGCATTTTTTGCCCTCCGCTTCCTGATATGACTTAGGAAGAATTGATGACAAGTAGATTTGTGCCCTGAAGTTGTAAAGTAGATAGGACTGATTTTTATGTAAAAGTTTTAGATTTATGGTCCTTTTGAGATTCTTATAAGATTACTTTTAACAATAAATAATAAAATAATTCATCCTCTCTGTAACTGCACATTGCGGCCTGCCAGGAAAAGAAGTGTGCTGAGAAAACTAACTTGCTTGCTCACACTTTTAATATCTATAACAAGTTGTTTAGTTACAAATGTACGTGGGTTTGGGGGAATAATTTGTTTTCTTTACCTGTACTCCATAATGTTATTTCTTGTGAAGGTGTTGGGGAACATACTGTTTTTTCATAGTCATTCACTAGAAGAAAACATAGAATTTAATCACTTTGTAACTTTATACTACTTGAAAGATTTTGCTAGGCTATATAGGCCATGGGAACAAAATAAATTTGGTGGAATTTCATTCCTTCTACCCTTCAAGTATGTATATGTATGTATGTATGTATGTATGCATGCATGAGTACATATGTGTAGGTATAAAGGTTGTGTGAGAGTATGTTGGAAATTTGTTCCATCCATCAAATTTGTATGCATGTATATATGCAAAGGTGTTTGTTGGGTTTGCTCCATCCACTAATTGTATGTATGTATGTATGTATGTATGTATATATGTATGTATGTATGTATATGTATGTATGTATGTATGTTTATGTATGAACTTCTCAGAATCTGCTTGTTAGAATTTTGTTCCATTGACCCACCAGATATGCGTCTATACGTGTATATGTACATATGTGTATGTATGAACTGCTTGGAGCCTGCCTGCTGAAGCTTTTCTCCATCCATTCTATGTCTGAATATGTCTGTCTGTCTGTTTGTCTGTCTGTCTGCATGTATGTACATATTTGTATGTAGAAATTCACTGGAGTCTGCCTTTTGCTTCATTTACTCAGTATGTATGTATGTCCATGTATGTGTATGAATTTTCTTTCTCTGCTTTCTTGCCAGCCCCAAGGAGATAAAAGAATTCCGAGATTTATTTATTTTTTTTTGCTAGCCACAGGGAGTGCCAGTAAGAGTAACTTAAGCTTTGTTACCTCAGAGAAAAGTCTACTGAATGGTTTCTCTAATCACTGGCTGCCAGAGGCAGCAGCCCCTTTCAGTATCTGGTCTGAGCCCTGTCAGCAACTCTAAGCACTGACCCCCACTGGCTGCCTGCCTCAGTTTATCCCTGGAGGTCAAAGCTGATTCTTGATACCTAACCAGTTAGAAAGATGAAGAAAAATGAAGAACTGCATAATCTAATAGGCATTTAAGAGATTTGTGAGACAACTAGTTGTCATCCCATAAAAAGTACAAATTCCCTCATAAAGAAATGAGGATTGAGCCGGGCATGGTGGCGCACGCCTGTAATCCCAGCACTTGGGAGGCAGAGGCAGGCGGATTTCTGAGTTCGAGGCCAGCCTGGTCTACAGAGTGAGTTCCAGGACAGCCAGGACTATACAGAGAAACCCTGTCTCGAAAAACAAACAAACAAACAAACAAAAAAGAAATGAGGATTGTTAAATGGACTTTTAAGTGTCCTAAAAGCCAGACAAGCAGAGCCCAGCCTAGTAGTGAAAGCTGTTTCCCACAGCCTTTGTGTGAATGTCGACTGATGTGATAGGATTAGAGTCTGGGAGCAGTCAGACTCCGCTGAATGGGAAGGACTCTGTCCACAATAATAAGATACTTATTAAAGAGTGCAAATGGTGTTCACTGGGCCTGAGTGTAGTCAACATGGAAACACATGAGTTTTACTTCATCAACTCACCGGCTGTATTCAAGGATCACTGTTTAACAATAAAACTCATATCATCAGCATGGGTTAAATTAATCAAATAATGGTTATGTACTGATTTTACCTCAGAAAATGATTCTGACTATAGAGATAAAATATATCAAATGTACTGCATTAACACTTTACTTTAAAGGCCATAATAATTTATCTACATTTTTTAAAAGCTTTTATGTAAGGAAATTTAGGATAGTTAACAAGTACAACCCATTAACATAGAATCAAGGTTAAAATATAAGATATTAGAGTTTTGATTTTAATTCGAAAGTTGTGATAAACAGATAGCTAACAGTGGTGTGGATCATATCTCATATATCAGATCAGGGTTGTCTGCTAGTGCCTCCACTTGAAACCAGGGTATACATCTATTTACTTTGAAACATAATTATTTTACTGTTGTATATGTGGCATTAACTTGTATGTAATCTATAATAACTAGTACTGTTTCCTAAAAACTTGTAAGGGAACGTTTAAAAAGGTTGTTAGTCTTATAGACTTACTACAATAAACCAAAGAGCGTAAATTTGATTTAACCATAACTTTCAATTTAATAACTTCTGTATAAGATGCTAAGTGTTTCTGCCTTCTTTGTATATAAATGTCTCTTAAACATGCAAGTTGTCAAATATTGGGAGGCCTCAGATGTTTATAAATCTGTATGCATTCTTAATTTTCCAAGTAGTTTTACTCATGTTGATTGCATTTTTGTAAAGCATCACAGCAAACCATAGTCCATTGCTTGATAATCATGTATTCTTACAGAACCTTATAACTAAATAACACACTAACATTCAACAGCAGTATAGATTCTCACAAAGTAACCTGATCAGCAGATTTGAGGGTATTAGGACATTACCCACAGGACAAGCACAATGCTCTTTGGATATGCCTGACCTAACAGCCACATATTCTTATTTTAACTGCTTAAACTTGAGCCTAAATAGTTTTTGTCTCTAACCCATTCAAACAGAATGAATCTTTCTCTAGCATCAGAGAACAATGGAAAAGAACCCAACAAATAGTTAATCAGTGACATCTTCAAAGGCTATTGTTCTGGGACATGGGAGGAAGTTGTCATAACTGAAATAAAGTCATGCTGGTCACAGAAGAGCTTGCCCATAATCCCACCTCTTAGGAAGTTGAAACAGGAAGAACTTGGCTAGCTTAGGTTGCATGAAGAGACCCTGTAGTAAACTGACAGGACGAAGTTACTTGTGTCAGCCCTTACAAAAGTCACTAAAAGTGTTATCAGGTTGGGAGAAACTGTCCACATGCACGTCTATCTTTCACTAATTAAATGAGTCATTCCATCCTTGCTTCCTACTTACCTTCCATTTACTATATTGTTACAGATATACTTGTTCTACTTCAAGACTGAGTTACTAAAACAGCAAGTAGACAGTTATAATTGACTTGGCAGAAACAAAGATATTCTAAAGGGATACTTGCATCTCTCAATCTGACCAGGAGAATATTGAAATAACAGACCCCAAAGAAATAGAAATATTTCCCCAGCAATTGCATGCTTGGAGAAGGAAAAGAGCAACTCTGTCTGAGAAGGAGATTTCACACAATTCTAAAAACTTGTCAGGGCACATTATAGGGATGAGACTAAAGCCCAGATAATGATGGGACAGTGGTGGGTAGGACCAAATCTTGACCAGGACTGCTCAGATGTGCATATTCTTGGACCTATATTACACACAATCTCACTTCAAAACCTTAAAGATGGACTTGTGGAGTCAATGGATTTCTTTGTCTTCACTCCTCTTAGAACCTGTGACCACATGAAATAAATCTCCCTTTTTAGTTTTCATTAAAAAGGAACATGATAAAATTATAATTAACCTATCACAGGTTGTAAGAAGACCAAACCAGAGATAGTATATTATTTTCTAATTACGATGTCAAATAATAAGAACTTTAAATATGGTGAGAGATTTGAAAGTAAAAAGAAAGGAAACTATGTCATATTTAAGAAAAAAGTGGAGTTCCTCAGTGACAGCCTGTCTAGAAGAGGAGAAGAATGACATCAATTAGGAGACCACACTAGTCACCTTAATGACTGATACTAAGATTAGGTCCTTTATTAAATGGGAAGGGGGTGAACCTTTGGAGAAAGCCTCTGTGCTTAGTGTGAGTTCTGTAACATTGACACAGTTATAAGTAGGGCCCCAAATGCATGCACATACATGACTCTTAGTGCATTGGAATTCTTTATATAGAGACAAACAACTTCTTGAATTTAAAGTTAATGTTGATTAAATTATAAATTTTAAAATGGACTCTTTCTTAAATCCTTACATTTAAAAGCATCTCTATTCATAAGTCTGAACGGTCAATCACATTGAAATAGCAACAGTTTTTTTTTTTGTTGTTGTTGTTGTTTTTTTTAATGAGGGACCTTTCAGTTTGTGGTAAATACCAACTTCTTAACTAAATGTTTTCCAGAGAAACAAAGAAACACATCTATCGGTAACTGTGTTTACAATGTTACCTGCATGGAAAAACATTAGCATCCAGCTTCTGTGACATCAAGCCCCCTTTGACATCCAAGACAACTCAAGCAGACTTGGCTCATGCAAAACAGAATGGCCAGGAGAACAAAGGGCATCTGTGTTTGTCACTTCTACAAGAAATATCACTTTTTTTTTTGAAAAGGAAATATTGGTTGTTGACTATCTTCAGTAGAAACAAAAACATCTCAGAATGGAAGGCAAAGCACAAGCCAGAAATGAACAAGCAAATGGATGCAGAGACCTCATCTGTGTGCACAGGAGACTTTCTCCATTTTGAATGCTTTTTATTTCTTTCATTCTCATTTTCCTTCAGCAGTCGGTTTGCCAGATTTTCTTCTCATGCTTCTTCTTCATCTGCACCCCCCTTTTCTCCTCCCACTACTCCACAATCATTTCAAAACAAACAACAACTACTCATTAAGGTGTCCTGTATATTCTCAGTCATATCAACATTACTTCCTTCAGATTATAAACCTCAGAAGACATGAATCACCATAATTTGCCAAATAAAAATGACTTTTATAGATACAAAAGTATCCACAAAGGTTAACAAGTCCTGACTTCCTTTGGGTAAGACTAGATGTTATGTAAGACCTGCCTGGAGGAATGGAATTTCCCCAAGGAGGAATTAGGTGAACCTTGTGATAAGAACATTTCTTCCTGTTTTATATTTTGGGTAAATACTAGGGAAAACAGACAAACTGCATATTCTGGGAGAAACATAGGAAAGAATGAGTGAATGAAACCTGTGCGTGCTTAACTCCATGTATCAAGGCAATTAAAAGGTTCACTGCCAACCTATGGTTTTAGATGGTGTCCTCAGCCCCCTAAGTCCACAGCAGATATGTGAGGAGAAACTTGGACAACTGTGATGCAAAGGAAGGTGGTGAGCCAGATGGTAGCTGGGCAGGGTCCTAAGAAGCCCACCAAGATCTTAACCATCTCAGATTGCTTCACCAAAAACCCAGATGGAACTGTGTCTTCCCCGTCTTGACAGTTAAACTATTTCAGTTAACCTCTCGGCAGCTTTGCCTGCTGAAAAAAAAACCTGTAATGGTTTCTAGTCCTTAGCAAATTGGCAGGATCTAGACTAGCCTAGACCAGTCTCTGGGCATGAGGGATTATCCAGTTAAAGTTGACTAAGGTAGAAAATACTCCATGGCTTGGGGTTATGGGATAAATAAAAAATGAAAAAAGCAAGATGGGTACCAGGATTTAGCCTGTGTTTCCTGACTGTGGATGCTATTGTGAGCAACTGTCTCAAGCCACTGTTGCCATGATGGATTGTACCTCAGAACCGTGAGCCAACATACTCCATCTTTCCTCAAGTTGCTCTTGTCAGACATCGAATGTGAGAAATGATACAAGTGACAAAGATTGTTCCAGAATTTTTCTTTCTCTTCCTTTTCTCTTGATTCGTGCTTTTCGTAGGAACTGAGCATAGTTGTAGAGATTTCTTTCCTGTCCAACAAATGGCTAACTATGTCCTCAGGCTACCCCTGATGAGGAGAGTGGGCCATGAGATTAGACAGAGACACATCAATATTCTACATGGTCATTCTGTCCCTGTTGTGTTCTCAGTCTCTTCTACACAGCCCTACCCATGATTATAAACACTGAGCATAGACAGGATTTTGTCCTTTCATCTACCTGGATTATAAACTTAAATGTTAGAATTCAAAGAATAAGTAAATGAAACAAGTCAGTATAATTGTCATTGCTTTTGTTGAACTCCCCAAAGTTCAGATTCACCTCTTTCTTTTGTGGAACTATCTGGTTTGACTTTCTGTGTCTTACTGTTTTCAAATACAATAAAAATCTTCATCACAGTTTTAGTAATTTCAAATTCAAGGGAAAACTAAGCTTGTTTCTTTTACAATCTCAACTAATCTTAGAGTTGAGCAGTCTCTCTCTCTCTCTCTCTCTCTCTCTCTCTCTCTCTCTCTCTCTCTCACACACACACACACACACACACACACACACACACACACACACTGTATATACACAATAAGCAGGCTAAATTTACCGATAGGCATTATATGACTAGAAGACTATTCTACATTGAACAGAAAATGTTCATTTTTCAAGAAATTTAGTTCTGATTTTTATAGATTATTTTAGAATTCATAATATGTTAGATCCTGTGAGATGGCTCAGTGAGCAAAGGGACTTATAGCCACGTCTGATAATCTGAGCTCAATATCTGTGACTCATACAGTAGAAGAGAACTGAATCCTAAAAATTGTCATTTACCGCCATACACAAGCAGTAGCATGTGCTATAAATGTGAAGAAGTTAAAATAAATTAATAATCTCTAAACTGATAATGTTGCTAGAGAACAAACTTTACTCTATTGTATTGATTTTTTTTTAAGATAGTATCTCCTGTTTGTCAGGCTGTCCTTGAATTTGCTATGTAAGAAAGGATGACCTTAAAGTCTCAATCCTCCTGCCTCTATCTCTGAAGTGCTAGCATTCTAGACATGCACTGTTACACTCAGCTACTTGGTCACTTTTTAAAGAGGAAAATTAATTACTGTTTTTATGTAATCAGAAATTCAAAAATACTCAAGGGCACTTGAATGCAGTTGATTCTCTTAAGTAGATTGAATTTATATTATAATTTATACTATAAATGGGCATAGCTTATTCTGCTTAGAGCATAACATTGCATTTTCTTACATTGTCTTGATATCACACATTTTATATCACATATTTTATATCACACATTTTATATCAGCAGACTATATGTTGATGAGGCTTGTTTATGGTATCTGTCAATATTAGTAAAATGACAACTTGATTCCATTTGGCCTCATGTGGCTGTCTCCCTGCATGGGAGTCTTTACCCTGAGCCTTGCTGCCTTTTCTGTGTGGGGAGGGAATACCAGAACTTTCACACAGTAACAGTGACTCAATTCTGTCACTCATCATCCACTTGATAATGGCTACTCAAGGAGCCGACTTTGAACTCCTCTACTCTTCTTTTTATAAATCCAAACTGTGAGCACCTCTAGATATTGGCTGCTCTTAAATTTTTCTTTGCTTCATTTATTATCTTTCCTTCTAAGCATATCTTTAGTCATTCTTTGTTCCTCAAAATTTTGTCTTGTTTACGGTTTTGTACCTTGAACCTGGAGTATGGCAGGCATTGAAGCAGGATCTTTAAGGTTCCCAATGTCTCAGCAGTACCTCAGCCAGTGATGGTGTGAGAGCGTAGAAGGCATAGAGCATCAGGAAACCTGGTATGGCCCTACTTCATGATGAAAAAGTGGGAATGCTTTGCAAATTAAGACATACACATGGTTGTTCTTCCACTTTGCCATTCACATAAGAAACAATGGCCACCGGTTATTATTCTCTGCATTAAATGGAGATGTAAAATTGAGTTAGCCAAGATCATCCCATTCAGCAGAGAACTACAGTTTAATGAGAGAAATCGTGCTCACAGGTAATTTCACACTGGGGAAGAGTACCAAACCCTCCAGTCCAGAGGAGGCAGAGGAAGATGTTTCTGCAGCAGTTGATGAACCTTTTGCAAAGTGGCTTTTGTACTGCACTCCAGTGGTTAACTGGGAAGATGTCAAAAGACCTGAGTGCAATCTACTACAGGGAAGAGGGCAATGTTTGCAGAGGCCTGGTGGTGTGAGAAGAATAATATGAGGACGAAGCTACATATTAAACTGTCATCTGCAGTGGAGCATTTAATGGGAGAAGGAAATGAAGCACAAAGAAATCCGTATAAGATCACAACATCCATTCTAACACTCCTGAATACCAAGTTGTATATAGTAGGAAGGTCACACAGTTCAGTTTCGAGACATGGTAATGAATGCCTAAGTGTGGAATGGCTATAACTGAGAGTTCAAAAGAGTCTGAGGTATGAATGGGGAAAAGTACAGGATAATTCATTTAGAGAGAGAGAGAGAGAGAGAGAGAGAGAGAGGGAGAGAGAGAGAGAGAGAGAGAGAGAGAGAGAGAGAGAGAGAGAGAATGTGTGTTCTGTAAATGATGAGATTTGTTGGCAAGGAGAACCTTAACACAAAACTCATCCCAGGAACTGATTGATCTAGAGCATAAGTCTGACACATCAGCTACCCACAAGTTGGGGAGTATTCTAAATGTGACATTAGCACATATTCTATACTAAAATTTATTTTGAGTTGGAGAGATTGCTCAGTGGTTAAGAGCACGAACTGCAGGTGCAGTTCCAGGGAGCGCTGTGATCTGAGGTTGCCACCATTGGCTCCTGTGATCAATCAGCCAGCTCATCCAGGTATGCAGGGAACAACAGAGAGAAAGATCTCTCAGGACACAGTCCTCACAGGTTCCTTCTGCGCGTAGGAGCTGGGCAGCTCTACAGCTCTCTGGGCACATATTCCAAGGGAGCATTTGAAATGCAGGGAGTCCTGTGCTTAGAGGAAGTCCTGCTCGCAGAGACCCATGCCACATCTGACAAGGGAAAGATCCCACTTCCTGATACTCTCTAGAGAACTGGCAGCAGCAGGTTAATAGCCACTGCCTCATCCATCTGACGTGGTATACCTGTACCACATCTGACATGGGGAAGATTCTGCTTCCTGATACCCTCTGGAGAACTGGCAGGAGTAAGTTATTTGACCTGTACCCCTTCTGACACAGGGAAGAGCCTACTTTGTGATACTCTCTAGAGAACAGGCAGGAGCATGGCATTCAAGAACTGGTAGAAGCAGGTCATTCGAGAACTTGTACCAGTAGGTGCATTCGAACTGATAGAAGCGGGGCATTAGAGAACCAGCATCAGCAGAGCATTTGAAATCCAGCAGCAGCAGAACATGAGAAGTAGCAGCCTGCAAGGCATTAGACCCTTGCCAAGTCTGCCACAGGAAAGAGTCCATCACCTAAATACTTCCTAGAGAACCAGCTGTTTGCTGGGCATTGGAGAGAAAAGGAATACCAGGAGTACAGAAACACAGGCCAGCAAGACAGAGAAGATAGAGACAGCAAGACCAGTTAGCACCTGAGATAATGAGATGGCCAAAGGCAAACGCCAGATCATTAACAACAGTAACCAAGGCAACATGGCACCATCAGAACCCAGTTCCCCCACAACAGCAAATCTTGCATACTCCATCACACCAGAAAAGCAAGAGCTAGATTTAAAATCATATCTCATATGGTTGATGGAGGACGTCAAGAAGGACATAAATAATTCCCTTAAAGAAATACAGGAGAACATGGGTCAATAGGTAGAAACACAAAAATCCCTTAAAGAAAGACAAGAGAATATGGATCAAAAGGTAGAAGCCCTTAAAGAGGAAACAGAAAAATCTCTTAAAGTAATATGGGAGAACATGGGTCAACAGGTAGAAGCCCTTAAAGAGGCAATACAAAAATCTCATAGGGAATTATGGGAGAACATGGGTCAACATGCAGAAGCCCTTAAAGAGGAATCACAAAAATCCCTGAAAGAAACACAGGAGAACATGGGTCAACAGATAGAAGCCCTTAAAGAGGAATCACAAAATTCCTTAAAGAATTTCAGGAAAAAACAAACAAGTGAAGGAACTGAACAAAACTATCCAGGATCTGAAACTGGAAATAGAATCAACAAAGAAATCGCAAAGTGAGACATCTCTGAAGATAGAAAACCTTGGAAAGAATTCAGGAGTCATAGGTGCAAACATCAACAACAGAATACAAGTGATAGACGAAAGAATCTCAGATGCTGAAGAGTCTGTAGAAAACATTGACACAACAGTCAAAGAAAATGCAAAATGCAGAAAGCTTGTAAACCAAAACATCCAGGAAATCCAGGACACAATGAGAATACCAAACCTAAGGATTATAGGTATAGAAGAAAATAAGGATTTACATCTTAAAGGCCCAGTAAATATCTTCAACAAAATTATAGATGAAAACTTCCCTAACCTAAAGAAAGAGATGACTATGAACATACAAGAAGCCGACATAACTATAAACAGATTGGACCAGAGCAGAAATACCTCTTGTCACATAATAATCAAAATACCATATGCACTAAACAAAGAAATAATATTAAAAGCAGTGAGAGAAAAATGTCACGTAACATATAAAGGCAGACCTATTAGAATTACACCAGACTTCTCACCAGAGACTATGAAAGCCAGAAGAGTCTGGGCAGATGTCATATAGACCCTAAGAGAACACAAATGTCAACCCAGACTACTATACCCAGCAAAACTTTCAATTACCATAGATGGAGAAAACAAGACATTCCATGACAAAAGCAAATTTACACAATATCTTTCCACAAATTCAGCTCTGCAAAGGATAATGGGTGGGAAATACCAACACAAGGCAGCAAACCACACCATAGAAAAATCAGCAAGGTTTCAATAAACCCAATAGAAGATAGATACACAACCAGAATTTCACCTTTAACTAAGAAGATAACAGTAAGCAACAATCACTTTTCCTTAATATCTCTTAATATGAATGGTCTCAATTCCCCTATAAAAAGACATAGACTAACAGACTGGATACATAAACAGGACTCAACATTTTGTTGCATACAAGAAACCCACCTCAGTGACAAAGGCAGTCACTATTTAAGAGTCAAAGGTTGGAAAACAATTTTCCAAGCAAATGGTCCCAAGAAACAAGTTGGAGTGGCCATTCTTATATCAGATAAAATTGACTTTCAACCAAAAGTTGTCAAAAAGGATAAGGAGGGACACTTCATACTGGTCAAAGGAAAAGTCTACCAAGATGAACCCTCAATTCTGAACATCTATGCTCTGAACGCAAGGGCACGCACATTCATTAAAGAAACTTTAATAAAGCCCAAAGCACACATTGCACCCCACACAATAATAGTGGGAGACTTCAACACCCCACTCTCATAAATGGACAAATCATGGAATCAGAAGCTAAACAGAGATACAGTGAAACTACCTGAAGTTATGGACCAAATTGATCTAACAGATATTTATAAAACATTCCAACCCAAAGCAAAGGAATATATACCTTCTCAGCACCTCATGGAACCTTCTCAAAAATTGACCATATAGTTGGTCACAAAACAGGCCTCAACAGATACAGAAATATTGAAATTATTCCATGTATTTTATCAGATCACCATGGCCTAAGGCTAGTCTTAAGCTTAAACAAAAGCAATGGAAAACACACATACACATGGACCTTGAACAATGTTCTCCTCAATGATAGCTTGGTCAAGGAAGAAATAAAGAAAGAAATTAAAGACTTTTTAGAATTTAATGAAAATGAAGACACATTTTACCAGAATTTATGGGACACAATGAAAGAAGTGCTAAGAGGAAAACTCATAGCTCTCAATGCTTCCAAAAAGAGAATGGAGAGAGCTTACACTAACAGCTTGACAGTGCACTTGAAAGCTCTAGAACAAAAGGAAGCAAATACCTCCAAGAGGAGTAGATGGCAGGAAATAAACAAACTTAGGGCAGAAATCAACCAAACAGAAACAAAAAGAACTATACAAAGAATCAACAAAACCAGAAGCTGGTTCTTTGAGAAAATCAAATCAACAAATGTGACCTCATAAAACTGTAAAGCTTCTGTAAAGCAAAGGACACAGTCAATAGGATAAAATGGTAACCAACAAATTAGGAAAAGACCTTTACCAACCCTACATCTGATAGAGGGCTAATATCCAGTGTATACAAAGAAATCAAGAAGTTAGTCTCCAGAGAGTCAAATAAACCTATCAAAAAATGGGGTACAGAGCTAAACAGGGAATTCTCAACCAAGGAAATTCAAATGGCTCTAAAGCACCTAAAGAAATGTTCAGCATCCTTAGTTATCAGGGAAATGCAAATCAAAGCAACACTGAGATTCCACTTTACATCAGTCAGAATGGCTAAGATGAAAACTCAGGGGATAGCAGTTGCTGAAGAGGATGTGGAGGAAAAGGAGCACCTCTCCATTGCTGGTGGGATTGCAACCTGGTAAAACCACTCTGGAAATCAGTTTGGCGATTCCGCAAAAATTAGACATAGTATTACCAGAGGACCTAGCTATACCACTCCTGAGCATATACCCAGAAGATGCTCCTACATGTAATAAGTACACATGCTCCACTATCTTCATAGCTGCCTTATTTGTGATAGCCAGAAGATGGAAAGAACCCAGATGTCCCTCAACAGAGGAATGGATAGATAAATTATGGTATACATATACAATGGAGTACTATTCAGCTATTAAAATCAATGAAATCATAAAATTCTTAGGCAAATGGATGGAACTAGAAAGTGTCATCCTGAGCGAGACAACCCAATCACAAAAGAACACACATGGTATGCACTCACTAATAAGCCTATGTTAGCCCAAAAGCTCAAAATAAATGTTACAATTCACCAAGCTCAAGAAGAAGGAGGACTTAAGTGAGGGTGCTTTGGTTCCTCTAAGAAAGGGAACAAAATAGTCACAGGAGCAATAAGGGAGACAATGTGTGGAATAGAGACTGAAGTAAAGGCCACCCAGAGACTGCCCTACCTGTGGGGGGAGGAGGGAGTGTGTTGGGTGGAGAGGCATATATGTGGAGGCAGGGGGAAGTAGAAGGGGAGGGAGTGGGGGTCTTAGGGGAGGGGGGATATGGGGAAAGGTTTTACCATTGGCAATGTAAATGAAGACGATATTCAATTTAAAAAAAGAGCACATACTGCTCTTGACAAAGGACGTTAGTTCAGGTCCAACACCCTCGTCTGGTTTCTATAGGCACCTACAAACATACACACACACACACACACACACACACACACACACCATGTATAACTAAAAGTAAAATAAATCTTTTTTTAAAAGTTCATGTTATTCCATGCCAGATGGCCCTAATATGGAGAGTATAACGTATTGTTATGAAATTGAATCTAGTCCTTCCAAACATTCTAACAATCCAACCTTTAGTAATGAAGAGAATTGAAACAAAGAAAGAGATGTGGCTTCATCTACTGGAAACCTTAGCAGGATGATAAAAGGCTATTATCAGCAGAGGAATTCTGACCAGGTATAGCAGCCAAAGGGCAGGACATAAACTCATATCTGTCCTACAATGCCCATCTGAGAAGAGGCAGCAGGCAATGGCTGAGAGCAAGAGCACCTAGAAGAAAAAAGGAGATTTAAAATACCAGAGGACAATGGACTTGCCAGAGGCTTAGGTTTGGGGCATCAGCAGATAGGTATAGTGTGCCAGGATCACTCAAGAATGGTATCCTCTGTAGCCACAAAATGAAGAGTCACAAGGAAAATTTAAGCTGTAACAGGAATCATAATTTAGCAAGTAATATAAGGAAGGCTATTGCATGCAAAGATTGTGATGTTGTTGGAACTTTGTAAGGAATGGTCATAGGCACGAGCTAAGACTAAGGCAAGAGAAACATAATAAAGAATTGTAGAAGGTAGACACATATAGTTCTTTGGGGCCAGCTGAAGGAATTTGATTAATGTCTGTAAGCACTTCCTATCCTAGGCCTGGCAGTGTGAGAATAATGATCAGATGTTTCAGAAGGTGACCCATGCTTCTCATTTGTGCTCCCCTGACTGATCTAGATGTGCTCAATTGTAGAGAATAAAGTTTCCCTGCAGGAATAGGTGCAACAAATATCAGTAACTCACAGGAGCAGTGGCCTCTTTCCTGCAAAAGAGGAATGCATTCATTACCCCATGGGCACAGAATGAGCAGGCACTGTTAATAGCTATCATTCCGAGTGAAGTTTTGCTACCAAGACCATTTTCTCTTTCTCTGACAATGTTACACTCACATCACTCTTTAGTCTGTCTTTAGCAGTGGGGAATGAGACTCAGGGGCAAGCCAGCCCACTACACTGAGAGAAGCAACCTAAGATGATAGAAAGATGTCAGAGTCATAACTACACTCTCAGAAGTATCTCAGGATGATGGTGATCTGCAAGGGGCTGGCTCCCAATTACATCTCTTTTCTCATCATTTCATGGCTTTATCAGTTTCTCAGCTACTTTGACACTCTACAGAGTCCACTCTGTAACCCATGGTTTATGTGCTGCTGTAAAACTTGTATTAGACACTGGAGTATGACAGATGATAGCCATTAAAAGACCCACATAACATGATCCAGAGTAGTCACATGAATGATTCAGCTGCATCTGGCATACCCTAGTGCTATAAATTGTTGTAATGATATCTCATAAGACTGGACTGCAGTTAGACCAAGGACTTACCAAAAGACCAAAAGCCACCCACAAATTGGCTATTGCAGTGACAGTATTATAGAATAAAATGTTCTAAATGTTCCTTCAGCTATCAGAATGAGCCTCGGTAAAGCACCCCACCTTAATTATTATGACAAAGGTCCTCTGAATCTATATCTATATTTGGTGCCAATTGCTTTTACTAATGAGTGAAGAAGAGTCAAAAACCAAGTAAATAGACTGGCTGAGTCAGGTAATAATATTTCTAAAGGTTAATTAAAATTATGAATAGTAATTTTTGCCATGTCATTACTATATTTTCATATAGTTCTTTGATCACTGAGTTATGTTAGGTGAATAATCATTTGATGGTAAATAGAAAGAATGTACTAGTAAGCTTTAACTATCAACTTGATATAGTCTAGTGATGCCTGAATCTCTGGTAGAGATCACCAATTAGGAGAATTCCCAGATAAGATTGACATGAAGTCACGTTAGTATGGAATTATCTTAATTGTTAATTGATGTAGGAGGGTTCAGCCCAACCATAGGCAGCACTATTCCACGGGCAGGTACTCCTGTTTCATCTTTGATCCATTTGATGTTATAGAACCTAAAGTACAGAGGGGACTGCTTTGAATGCAATGATAATGGACCCCCAAAAAGAATCAGGAAATTAGATTGGATCTGGATTTTAGTATATTCAATTCTGTGTCCTGTCTAGGCACACAGTCTAGGCAGCAACGTTACTCCTGAGCAGCTACAATGCAGTAAAAATGAACTCAGAATATCATGATGGACTTGTAATTTTGTCTGTGCTTTGAAGTGCTGAAATTATAGTACCAATGCTGATAGATGGAAAAATCATTGTGTCAGACTGTTTTCCCGAGGCCTATCCTAGGGTGATAAGCACTTTGGTTCCAGAAAGCTGTAACGATTTGCTCCTACATAGCCCTTCTAAATAAGATCAACTTTTAAACATCTATTTCAAATAGGGCAGATGAGAAGATTAAAATCAGCAATGCTTTTAATACTCACTGAAAAATAGTTTCAACTGATTGTTCACAATCTATCCTTCAAGGTGAGTTCTGAGATCATTTGTCTGTGTTTCAAAGTGTCAAAAACTAAGAATTATTTTCTTTTGGACTCAAAGAAAATGCAACATTTTATTGACAGTAAAGCACAATTATTTTCTACATTTGGGCATGTGTGTGTTGTGTGTTGTGTTGGGTGTGTGTGTCAGAGAAAGAGAGAGACAAACACAGAGAGATGGATAGAGACAGATTGACTGACTGATTGATGATTGATTATTGATTGATTAATACTTGGCAGCTCTAGTAAGTCTGCCTTTAGATATATCTGAAAAATGGTATGAGGAGCTGGGTGGAGCTATTCCTTTCATCTATTAAGGAACACCTTCTCTCTGTCTCAAGTCAGAATCCCACTGTTGCTAACAGAGTTTTTATTTGACAAATGACTATATATACCAGTCATTTATATGGCTGCTACACCATAGTTCCATAGGGTAAATAGAAAAGTAAAAACAGGACTAAAGGCTTTGAATATACATAGACCTTTAAGTATTCTGATTTCTAGTAAAGAAAAACCTTGTTCACATAAGTAATTTATGTATGCCCACTGTAGTCAGATGTCAATGAAGTTAATCAGAGAGTGGAACTCATATATGATCCGTAAACAGAATTGTAATTATGATATGACAAGATTTGGCATCTCATGGTTTAAAACAAAACAAAACAAAACAAAACAAAACAAAACAAAACAAAACAAAACAAAACAAAACTGTAATGAAGCCTAGTTTTCTAGATGTACCAGTGCTTGAAGAGAACCATAGTGGATCTTGTACTCCAGGCTTCTCAACACACTGCCCCCAACCAGAGACAGCTTGACCCCAGGACTTCTGATACCACCAGGGTCACAGGAGGTCCTTCACAGCCAGGCTCACAGATCAGGTGCTCCAGACTCCCTCACACACCCAGAGATAGCCTGACTCTAGGCGGTCCATCACCAGGCTCATAGGAGAGACAGACTCCAGTCAGAGATACCAAGACCAGTTAACACCAGAGATAATCACACTTTCTAAAATTTAACTGAAATGAAGGCACAGCATATTCAAAGATGGAACACAATGAAAGCAGTGCTAAGAGGAAAACTCATAGTACTCAGTGCTTCATAAAGAAATTGGAGAGATCCTACACTAGCAATGTAATAACACATCTGAAAGCTCTAGAACAAAAACAACCAAACAGACTGAAGAGGAGTAGATGGCAGGAAATAATCAAACTCAGGTCTGAAATCAACCAATTAAAAACATATAGAACTATACAAAGAATTAACAAAACTAGGAGCTGGTGCTTTGAGAAAATCAAGAAGATAGAAAAATTCTTAGCCAACCTAATTAAAGGCCACAGAGACAGTACCCAAATTAACAAAATCAGAAATGAAAAGGGAGATATAACAACAAAAACTGAGGAAATTCAAAAAATCATCAGATCCTACTACAAAAGCCTATATTCAACAAATCATAAAAAATCTAGATGAAATGGATGATTTTCTAGACAGATACCAGGTACCAAACTTAAATCAGGATCAGATACACCATCTAAATAGTCCCATAACCCCTAAGGCAATAGAAGCAGTCATTAAAAGCCTCCGAACCAATAGAAACCCAGGGCCAGATGGTTTTAGTGTAGAATTCTATCAGTCCTTGAAAGATGACTTAATACCAATACTTCTCAAATTATTCCAAAAAATAGAAACAGAAAGAATAATACCTGATTTGTTCTCTGAAGTCACAGTTAACAGTTATGTTGATACCTAAACCACACAAAGGCCCAACAAAGAAAGAAAGACTCATTTTGCTTACGAGTATCAATGCAAATATACTCAACAAAATTCTCAAAAATGGAATCCAAGAATACATCAAAACAACCACTCACCACTATCAAGTAGGCTTCATTCCAAGAATGCAGGTATGGTTCAGAAATACACCAATGTCATCCACTGCATAAACAAACTAAAAAAACAAAACAAAACAAAAAAAACCACACATGATAATTAGATGCTGAAAAAACCTTTGACAAAATACAACACCCTTTCATGTTAAGAGTCTTGGAAACATCAGGAATGCAAGGCACATACCTACATGTCATAAAAGCAATATACTTGAAGATATTGGCTGGCCCTTTAAGTAGTAAGTCTTCTATTTTATGCTCTTGGATTGGCAGGATCAATAGAGTAAAAATAGCCATCTTGCCAAAAGCAATCTACAGATTCAATGCAATCCCCATCAAAATCCAAATCAATTCTTCATAGATCTAGAAAGAACAATTCTCAAATTCATCTGGAGTAACAAAAAACCCAGGATAACTAAAACTATTCTCAACAATAAAAGGACTTCTGGGGGAATCAATATCCCTGACCTCAAGCAGTACTACAGAGCAACTGTATTAAAAAACCGCATGGTATTGGTACAGTGACAGGTAAGTAGATCAATGGAATAGAATTGAAGACCCAGAAATGAACCCACAGACTTGTGGTCACTTGATCGTTGATAGAGGAGCTACAACCACCCAGTGGAAAAAAGATAGCCTTTTCAACAAATGGTGCTGGTTCAACTGGAGCTCAATATGCAGAAGAATGTGAATTGACCTACTCTTATCACCTTGTACTAAGATCAACTCCAAGTGGATTAAGGACCTCCACATAAAACCAGACACACTGAAACTAATAGAAAAGGAACTGGGGAAGACCCTGGAGGACATGGGCACAGGGGGAAAGTTCCTGAACAGAACACCAATAGCTTATGCTCTAAGATCAAGAATTGACAAATGGGAACTCATAAAATTACAGTTTCTGTAAGGCAAAGGACACCCTCAGAAGGACAAAACGGCAACCAACAAATTGGGAAAAGATCTTCATCAACCCCACATCTGACAGAGGGCTAATATCCAATATATACAAAGAACTCAAGAAGTTAGAACCCAAAAGAACCAAATAACCCTATTAAAAATGGTGTACAGTGCTAAACAAAGAATTTTCACCAGAAGAAACTTGGATGGCTGAGAAGCACCTTAAGAGATGTTTTCAACATCATTAGTCATCAAATGCAAATCAAAACAACCCTGAGATTCCACCTCACACCAGTCAGAATGGCTAAGATTAAAAACTCAAGAGACAACAAGTGCTGTCGAGGATGTGGAGAAAGAGGAACACTCCTCCACTGTTGGTGGGATTGCAAGATAGTACAACAGCTCTGTAAATCACTTTGGCGGTTCCTCAGAAAATTGGGCATGTCACTTCCAGAGGACCCTGTCATACCATTCCTGGGCATATACCCAGAGGATTCCCCTGCATGCAATAAAGACACATGCTCCACTATGTTCATAGCAGCCTTATTTATAATAGTCAGAAGTTGGAAAGAGCCCAGATGTTCCTCCAAAGGTGGAATGGATACAGAAAATGTGGCATATTTATACAATGGAATACTACTCAGCAATTAAAAATAATGAATTCATGCAATTTGTAGGTAAATAGTTGGATCTGGAAAATATCATCCTAAGTGAGCTAACCCAAGCACAAAAGAATATACATGAAATGCAATCACTGATAAGTGGATATTAATGAGCCAGAAGCTCTGAATACTCAAGGCACAATTAGCAAATAAAAAGATTCCCAAGAAGAAGGAAGGAGAATACCCTGGTCCTGAAAAGACTGGATCCAGTTTTGTAGGAGATTATCAGAACAGAGAAATGGTGGGGTGGGGTGATTGGGGAATGAGCGGAGGGAAGAGGACTTATGGGACATATGGTGAGGGGGGAACTGGGAAAGGGGAAAGCCTTTGGAATGTAAACAAAGAATATAGAAATATAAAAATAAAAAAATAAAAGCAATATACAGCAAACCAGTAGCCAGCATCCATTTAGGAGAGAAACTTGAAGCAATCCCACTAAAATCAGGGACTAAACAAGGCTGCTCACTCTCTCCCTGTAAATTCAATATGGTACCTGAAGTTCTAGCTAGAGCACTTTGACAACAAAAGGAGGTCAAAGGGATACACATTTTGAAAGGAAGAAGACAAGATATCACTATTTAAGGATGATATAGTATGTATAAGCAACCCCCAAAACTCTACCAGAGAACTACAGCTGATAAACAACTTCAGCAAAGTATTTGCACATAAAATTAACTCAAACAAATCAGTAGCCTTCCTTTACACAAAGGATAAACAGGCTGAGAAAGAAATTATGGAAACAATACTCTTCACAATAGTCACAAATAATATATAGTATCTTGGTGCAACCCTAACCAATCAAATGAAAGATCTGTTTGACCAGAACTTCAAGTCTCTGAAGAAAGAAATCTAAGAAGACCCCAGAAGATGGAAAGATCTTCCATGTTCATGGATTGGTAGGATTAACAGTGAAAATGGCCATCCTACCAAAAGCAATCTACACATTCAGTACAGTCCCCATCAAAATTCCAACTCAATTCTTCACAGAGCGAGAAAGAGAAATTCTCAACTTCATCTGGAATAACAAAAAAATCCAGGATAGCAAATGCATCCCTCAATAATAGAACTTCTGGGGGAATCACCATTGTGACCTCAAGCTATACTACAGAGCAATAGTGATGAAAACTGCATGGTATTAGTACAGAGACAGATAGGTAGATCAATGGAATAGAATTGAAGGCCCAGAAATAAACCCACACACCTATGGTCACATAATCTTTGACAAAGAATCCAAAGCCATCCAGTGAAAAAAGAGTGTATTTAGAAAAAAGAGTGTATGTAGAAGAATGCAAATTGATCCATTTTTATCACTTTGTACAAAGTTCAAGTCCAAGTGGATCAATGACCGCCACATAAAAGCATATTGGGTGAATATTAGAAGAGAAAGTGGGAAAGAGAATTGAACACATGGGCACAAGGGAAAATTTCGTGAACAGAATACCAATGGCTCAGGCTCTAAGATCAACAGTTGATAAATGGGACCTCATAAAGTTGAAAAGCTTCCGTAAGGCAGAGCACACTGTCAATAGGACAAAACAGCAACCCACTGATTGGGAAAAGATCTTTTTACCAACCCTCCATCAGATAGAGGGCTAATATCTAAAATATACAAAAAAAATAGTAAGTTGGACTCCAGAGTTCAATTAAAAATGGGGTACATAGCTAAACACATAATTCTCAACTGAGGAATCTCTAATGACTGAGAAGCACCTAAAGAAATGTTCAACATCCTTAGTCATCAGGAAATGAAAATTAAAAGGACCCTAAGATTTCATCTTACACCTATCTGAATGGCTACGATTAAAAACTCAGGTGACAGCAGATGCCGGTGACAATGTGGAGAAAGAACACTCCTTCATTGCTGGTGGGATTGCAGCTTGCTACAACAACTTTGGAAATCAATTTGGTGGTTCCTCAGAAAATTGGAAATAGTTATACTTGAAGACACACCTATTCCACTACTGGGTATATACCCAAAAGATGCTCCAACATATAACAAGAACACATACTCCACTATGTTTATAGCAGCCTTATTTATAATAGACAGAAGCTGGAAACAACCCAGATGTCCCTCAACTGAAGAATGGATACAGAAAATGTGGTACATTTACACAATGGAATACTATTTAGCTATTAAGAATGAGGACATTATGAGTTTTGCAGGTAAATGGATGGAACTAGAATCATCCTGAGTGAGATAACCCAGACCCAAAAGAACACACATGGTATGTCACTGATAAGTGAATATTAGCCTAAATGCACACACTACAACTCACAGACTATATGAAGCTTAACAAGAAGGAAGACCAAAGTGTGGATGCTTTACTCTTATTTAGAAGGTGGAACATGCTGGGCAGTGGTGGCGCACGCCTTTAATCCCAGCACTCTGGGAGGCAGAGGCAGGCAGATTTCTGAGATCGAGGCCAGTCTGGTCTACAGAGTAAGTTCCAGGACAGCCGGGGTTATACAGAGAAACTCTGTCTCCAAAAAAAAAAAAACCAAAAACCGAGAGAGAGAGAGAGAGAGAGAGAGAGAGAGAGAGAGAGAGAGAGAGACAGAGAAAGACAGAGAGAGACAGAGAGAGAGAAGGTGGAACAAAGTAATTATGGGAGGAAGAGAGAGGGAGAGACCTAGAAGAGAGAGAGGAGGAAAAATTGGGGGTTAGAATTGAGTATGGGAAGAGACAGGAGGGTAGTCCAGAGGGCCAGGAGAATGAATAAAAATATGTAGCAGTGGGGGTTGGGGAGTGGGGAATGGACCCCTAGTAAGTCTCAGATGCCAGGGAATGGAAAGGTTCCCAGGACCCCACAGGGATTACATTGGCCAAAATTCCCAACAGAGAGGAGATAGAACCTGAGGAGACCACCTCTAGTAGACAGGCATGGCTTCCAATTGAGAAATGAGGCCATCCACCCATCTCAAAAAATTTAAACCAGAATTGTTCCTGTTTAAAGGAAGGACAGGGGAAAAGTGGAGCAGATATGGAAGGAAAGGCCATCCAGAGAGTGTTCCACATAGGGATCCATCCCATCTGCAGACACCAAACTCAGACACTATTACTGATGCCAAGTACGGACAGGAGCCTAGAATGGTGGTCATCTGAGTGACTCCATCAGCACCTAAGACAGATGCTGATACAGCCAACCATCAGATGCAGATACAGCCAGCCATTGGACTGAGTGTGGGGACCCTGATGGACGAATTAGGGGAAGGACTAAAGGAGCTGAAAGGTATTACAACTCCATCGGAAGAACAATATCAACTCACTGGACCCCTCAGAGCTCCAAGGAACTAAACCACAAACCAAAAAGTATACATGGGCGGGTCCATAGCTCCCACTCCATGTGTAGCAGAGGACTGCATTATCTGGTATCAATGAGAGGGGGGCAGGCCCTTGGTCCTGTGGAGGCTTGTTGCCCCAGCATAGGGGGATGCTAGAGGGGTGAGGTGGGAGTGGGTGGGTAGTTGGGGTAGCATCCTCTTAGAGGAAAAGGGGGGATAAGATAGATAGTTTAGAGAAGGGAGATGAGGAAGGGGGACAACATTTGAAATGTAAATGAATAAAACAATCAATTAATTTTAAAAAAAGAGAGAGAGGGAGAAGAACAGCACAGTTATGCATGATTTCCTGACTAGAAGCCTCTGGTGGTTAATGTTGGTGCAGAATACATTCCAAGCACTTTTCTTTCTTTCCAGGCTAGTAGCTGATCTGCTCCCGATGATTGTTCTCCTATCCCTCAGATTTCAGCTCCCACTTTCATTCTCATGACACAGACCACAGTTG
Source organism: Apodemus agrarius (assembly GCA_964023405.1). NCBI lineage: Eukaryota > Metazoa > Chordata > Mammalia > Rodentia > Muridae > Apodemus > Apodemus agrarius. Next base: position 35,228,598 of record OZ030021.1, on the reverse strand, counting down.
TTGCTGTCATATTTAGTTTCCTTTACATAGGACACTTATGACTTTGTTGTAAAAATGTATCAACAATCTGAGAACAGCTCAGGTGCACATAGGAAAAATTATCTCTCCCTCCAACATATTCTCAACAATTTTTTGTCCAGTGTGTCTTGATATCCCTTCTTCTCCTCCCACTCCATCATCAGGCACACAAGCACATAATGTGTGTGCATGCATATGCTAGAGCACATGGGTGTGCATGCACGAGCATACACTTGATCATGTGTATGCACACACACACACACACACTCACACACACACACACACACAGAGTGAGAGAGAGAGAGAGAGAGAGAGAGAGAGAGAGAGAGAGAGACCCAAATCTTCATGTTTTGAAACCTGAAAGTTCTCCCCATAATTTGAAGACAAAACATGATTTCCCTACTATTGGGAAAATCGGATTCCTTTAATTCAAAGCTAGTCTAAACACAAGTGCCTGTCTCTGAGCTCACTGGACATACTAGTCTGCAGTCTACCTCTTCAAGGCTCACATGGACCAGGAGGACACTTGGTTTTGTTTTTCCTCCTCCTCTTCCTCCTCCTCCTCTCCTTCCTTCTCCTCTTCTTCCTCATCCTCCTTTTCTTCCTCCTCCTCTTCTTCCTCGTCCTCCTCTTCTTCCTCGTCCCCCTCTTCTTCCTCCTCCTCCTCTTCCTTCTCTTTTCTTTTCCAAGATAGCATATAAGGTTCCCTAGGCTGACTTTGAATTCACTGTCTCTGAACTACTGACTTTCCTGTCTCCACATCCCCAGTGCCAATATGACACATATGTACCACCATACCGGGTTTCTTAGGGACATGGATAGAGTTAGGAATTCTGGAGTATACACCTATACTCTCATGAATGCTCACTCCCGTTTTTCTCCTCAGAAGCAAGCCCAAATCCAATAGATAATCCAATAGATAACCTGATGCTTGCATGTGTCACAGGTATCCAATTGGATGAGCAACTTTTCCACCAGCCTTTTGTAGACACTCCCATCTCTGTATCAGGCTAAGCATTTGTCTTAGCCAGGGTTTCTATTCCTGCACAAACACCATGACCAAGAAGCAAGTTGGGGAGGAAAGGGTTTATTGAGCTTACACTTCCACACAGCTGTTCATTACCAAAGGAAGTCAGGACTGGAACTCAAGCAGGTCAGGAAGCAGGAGTTGATGCAGAGGCCATAGAGGGATGTTCCTTACTGGCTTGCTTCCCCTGCCTTGCTCAGCCTGCTTTCTTATAGAACCCAAGAATACCAGCCCAGGGATGGCACCACCCACAAGGGGCCCTTGCCCACTTGATCACTAATTGAGAAAATGCTCCACAGCTGGATCTCATGGAGGAACTTCCCCAACTGAAGCTCCTTTTCCTATGATAACTCCAGCCTGTGTCAAGTTGACACACAAAACCAGCCAGTACAACATTCAAGTCCTTAAGCATCCTAGAAGTTGCTGCTTGTGTTAAGGGCTTGTATGTAGTTTTTCCCCTTCAAAGAGCTTTTCTTTTCTTTATTACTTTTATTTTTTACAGTGCAGTTGTTATCCCATCTCAGTCTGCCTTTTCACAGTTCTTCATCCTATTCTTCTTCCCCCTGACTCCAAGAAGATGTTCCCACCCACCCCCACTACATCCCCGCCAAGCCTCCACGCTCCCTGGGGCCTCACATCTCTCAAGGGTTAGCCATCTCTTCTCTCACTGAGGTCAGACCAGGCAGTCCTCTACTGTATGTGTGTTGGGGGCCTTGGACCAGCTAGTGTATGCTGCCTGATTTGTGGCTCAGCGTCTGAAAGATCTCAGCGGTCCAGGTTAGTTGAAACTGCTGGTCTTATGGGGTCACCTTCCTCCTCAGCTTTTTCCAGCCTTTCCCTAACTCAACCACAGGGGTCCCCAACTTCAGTCCATTGGTTGGGTGAAAGTATCTGCCTCTGTCCCAGTTAGCTGTTTGTTGGGCCTCTCAGAGAACATCCATGCTAGCCTTCTGTCTGTAACCACAGCAAAGCATCTGTAATAGTGTCAGGTCTTGGAGCCTCCCCTTGAGATGGATCCCAGTTTGGGCCTGTCACTGGATCTCCATTCTCCCATTCTCGTCTCCATTTTTGTACCAACAATTCTTTTAGACAGGAACAGTTCTCTGTCAGAGTTTTTGACTGTGGGATGGTAACCCCATACCTCCACTGGATGTCTTGTCTTTCTATCAGAGGTGTACTCTATAAGTTCCCTCTCCCCACTGTTGGGAATTTCATCTAAGGTCCGTCCCTTTGAGTCCTGACAGACTCTCACCTCCCAGGTCTCTGGTACTTTCTAGAGCCCCTCCCCAGGTTGAATATGTCCATTCGTTCTGCTGGCCCTCAGAGTTTCTCTCCTCCCTACTTCTCTACCTGATCATGTTCCCCTTTTCCCTTCCCTGTTCCCTCTCCCATCCAGATCCCTCCTTCTCTCTGCCTCCTATAATTGCTTCCTTCTCCTTCCCAGGTGAGATTGAAGCATCCTCACTTGGGCCCATTTTCTTGCTAATCTTGAGTTCTGTGGATTGTATGCTAAGCATTCTGTACTTTTGGTAATATACACATGTCCTTTAGGGTGTAAGCTACCTCACTCAGGATGATATATTCTAGTTCTATCCATTTGCTTGCAAAACTCATGATGTCCTCATTCTTTTTTTTTTTTTTTTTTTTTTTTTTTTTTTTTTTTTTTTTGGTTTTTCGAGACAGGGTTTCTCTGTACAGCCCTGACTGTCCTGAAACTCACTCTGTAGACCAGGCTGGCCTCAAATGCAGAAATCTGCCTGCCTCTGCCTCCCAAGGCATGCACCACTACTGCCCGGATGTCCACATTCTTAATAGCTGAATATTATTCCATTGTGTAAATGAACCACATTTTTTGCATCCATTCTTTCATTGTGGGAAATCTGGGTTGTTTCCAGCTTTTGGCCATCACAGATAAGGCTGCTATGAACATAGTGGGGCATGTGCCTCTATGGTGTGATGGGGCATCCTTTAGGTATATGCCCAAGAGTAGTATAGCTGAATCTTCGGGTAGACCTATTTCCAATTTTCTGAGGAACTTCCAGATTGATTTCCAAAGTGGTTGTACCAGTTTGCAATCCCAGCAGTGGAGGAGAGTTTCTTTCTCCACATTCTTGCCAACATGTGCTGTCACCTGAGTTTTTTATTTTAGCCATTCTGTTTAGTGTAAGTGAAATCTCAGAGTCATTTGATTTACATTTTCCTGATGACTAAGAACTTTGAACATTTCTCAGCTATTAAAGATTTCACAGTTGAGAATTGTTTGTTTAGCTCTGCACCCAACTTTTGATGGGGTTGTTTGGTTTTATGGTGGTTTGCTTCTTGAGTTCTTTATATATTTTGGATATTAGCCCTCTATTGGATGTGGGGTTAGTGAAGTTCCCCCCCCCAATCTGTAGGTTGACAGTTTGTTCTATTGACATGTCCTTTGTCTTATAGAAGCTTTTCAGTTTTATGAGGTCCCATTTATCAATTTTTGATCTTAGAGCCTGAGCCACTGGAGTTCATTTTAGGAAAATTTCACCCATGCCAATGATTTGGAGGCTCTTTCCCACTTTCTCTTCTACCAGATTCAATGTATCTGGTCTTATATTGAGGTTCTTGATCCACTTGGACTTGAGCTTTGTGCAAGGTGACAAGTATGGTTCTATTTTAATTTTTCTACATACTGACTACCAACTAGACCGACACCATTTATTGAAGATTCTTTCTTTTTCCACTGGATGGTTTTGGCTTCTTTGTCAAAGATCAAGTATGCCTAAGTGTGTGGTTTTATTTCTGGATCTTCAATTCTATTTCCTTGATAAACCTGTCTGACTCTGTACCAATATCATGCACTTTTTATCACCTTTCTGTTACTGAACACTATTACTCGGAGAATTTTCTAAGGAACCATTAAAAGGTCCGTGTTTTCTGTGTTTCTTCTACCACAAACTTCTCTTTACTTCTCTGCCTTTACAACCTAGACAGGCTGAAAACTCACTAGATTACCACATCCAGCTCTTTTTGTTCTTTCCACTTCTATGTCTCCTACATTTAAGCAACAAGAAGTTATGGTATTATTTCAATATTATCAGTTTTCAGTGTCACTCTGACTCTGGTTTCTTTTCTTACCTCTTTCTGCTGATTTTTTTTACTGCCAGTAGTAAGAAGAAATTAGTCCATGTCTTCAACACTTCATTTAGACATCTCAGCCTCATCATTTATAACATCTGCTTTCCATGTACTAGTAGGACACCATTCTGATGACCACAAGTGTATATCAAGGATCCATTGCCTCCAGTTTTGAATGACAAGTTCCCCCTTTGTGGCAGTTATCAGCAGTATTGTCTACAACATCCACATTTTCTACAAACACTCTATTCCGATGCTTAAATATGATCTAAGGAAACTTATGTTTCCTCCACCCACCCCTACTCATTTCTTGGTTATCACTACCAGAGCCATCAACACCCATATTTTTTTTTTAAAGAAATGTTCCAGGCAGACAAAACTTTCTCTTGCTCACTAAAAGTCTCCCAGCTTTGTTTCAATTTCCCATGGTCAATTTCATCCAGAGTCTGGTGGATTCACCAGTGGCTACATAACTGAAGATAATGACTTCTCTCTCCCTGAGCTTTTCAGTAGCAGGAGCTCATGTTTACGTTAAAATCGCATTGTGATGGTTAGTCCATGCCCAAAGGATAATATTTCACTCCCCTTCTCCCAATGCCCACTTTCGAGGCCACATCTACATTTTACATGTTTCTTCCATGTACCCACCCAAGTACCACAATCTAAGTTAGTGCCTACTGCTGAGATATATGTACATGTGTATCATATGTTTACTCACTTAAAATAGATCCATTTACCTCACTATCTTATTAATTAAATTTGTTCCTTGGTATTTTCACACATTTATATAATAATGCATTCTGATTGATTACTCTCTAAGCCCATCCTTCTTATCTTTATCTCCCTCTGACCATTGTCAATCCCTTCATCCAGAATCCTTTTAATGTTCATAGCACGTGCATGTTTGGTGTGTGTGTGTGTGTGTGTGTGTGTGTGTATTCCATTGCATTAAAGCAGAGATATCAGTGTGACCATGGGAATGAAAATACCTAGCAGAGTTTGGCGGAGTCTGGTGGGTTCACCAGTGGCTACATAACTGAAGATAATGACTTCTCTTTCCCTGAGCTTTTCAGTAGCAGGAGCTCATGTTTACGTTAAAATCGCATTGTGATGGTTAGTCCATGCCCAAAGGTTAATATTTCACTCCCCTTCTCCCTGTCTTCTTCCCTTTTTTTTCTGAGATATTCTCTGATCATTAGAGGGGGTAGTCTAAATGCCTTGCTCAAGTTCTGTAGTAAAGCTTTGTAAGTTAAAATTTCAATGTTAGGTTATCCAGAGTAAAATCCAACTGTTCCTTTTGGACAGCTTTAACATAGGATCTGCCTCCTTGAATATTTTTTAAACCCTCTACAGACAATCCATATTCTTAGGCTCTGTCCGCTTTCCTCATTTTCCAAAACCAGAAAAATTGTATCACATTTCCCTTCGTCTCTTTTTCATGTTTTACAGGAAATGTGAAATTAATATTTATTACATTAATGTATCTTACAGCATAAATGATAAAGTATTTTGATTATCAAGTAATTTTAATACTGTTACTGTCAAATATTTAATTTTTAAACATTAACCAAGTCAAGGTATAAACAGTGTTCAGTAGTTAATGATATTACCAGAATGAAACAGGACTCTTATTTTTAATTTGTAGGAAAAAACACTTTGGTGTCTATATTAAATTTTTATATTTACTTAATATTAAAATTAACTTTAAATACCAAACATGTGAGCCCAGAGTCCATTTCATACTTTTCTAATAAAGAGCCTTACCATTGATACTAGCTTTGCAGGCCTGTGTTATCAGATGGCCCATCCTGAGTAGTCTAACTTCTCCAATCCTGTGGATCAAATGGGAGAAAATCAGCCTGTAGTTCCCAAGTCTGGTTTATGAAGTTCTCTGGGGAATCGTCAATGCCACTCAGGAGTTAAGAGGGGGCTCAGGCAACATTCCTGATTCCAGGAGAGCAGTTCTCTGTCTACGTGGTTGATATATTTGATTTCATACAGAATGGCAGTAGAAAAATATTTATTGCTGAAAATAAATTCTTAGAAACCAGACCTAATATTCTAAAATTGATGGATTTTACATACACCTTATTGTTTAATGGTGGTAGGTGAAGAAAGACTCAGATTACAGAATGGCTGTCCCCTAAGGCTGCTCACGTTTTGGGGTTTTGGGTTTTGTTTGTTTTATTTGTTTCTTTTTCTTTTATTTGTGTGAGTGAGCTTCTTTGAAGACAGACTGTCAATGTGATATTCTTGGTAAATATAAGATCAATGCTCCTATTTCTGGTGCTACACTTTCTCTCTTCTGTTCTCTCTGCTGCAGGAACACGGGTTACTGTCCAGACATAGACAAATCCAAGAGCCACACCATACACAACCACTCTCACAAACAGCACAGATATGGCATCAAGAAACCCAGGACATGAAGATGCGAATCTCTTAAGGAATATGCGCTTTGCCAAGAAGCACAACAAGAAAAGGCCTGAAGAAGGTGTAGGTCAACAATGAAAAGGCAGTGAGTACATGCACAGAGGCCATCAAGGCCTTTGTGAAGCCTCAGGCCATCAAGCCAAAGATGCCAAAGAGCCCCAGCCACAAACTCAGCCATCTGGCTTTCATTGCTCACCCCAAGCTTGGCAAACAAATTTGATGCTGCATGGCCAAGGATCATAGGCTCTGTCAATCAAAGACAAGGCAGAGTCCAAAGCCTTGGCCCATGTTTCAGATCCTGCTCAGGCTCCAAGAGATGCCCAGGCCCCTGTGAAGGCCCCATAGAAAAGGCTCTTGCCAATGTGAACACAGATGGACTGCTGTGACACACCTACCCACACACTATTTGCAGATGACCAGTGTCCTATGTTGTTTTTACAATTAAAATTGAGGCAAGATTTTAGAAAATGGACAATGCCAAATGGTGTTCTTGATTACCTCTGACTTTTACTTTAGGTAGCTCACAATTCCTATGAGCTTTATTTTATTTTATTTTATTTTATTTTATTTTATTTTATTTTATTTTATTTTATTTTATTTTATTTATTTATTTTCTATATTCTTTGTTTACATTCCAAATGATTTCCCTTTTCCTGGTTCCCCCCTCCCCATAAGTCCCATAAGCCCTCTTCCCTCTGCTCATTCACCAATCAACCCCCTCCCAACTTCTCTGTCCTTGTAATCCCCTACATTGCTGCATCAAGCCTTTCCAGGACCAGGGCCCTCTTCTTCCTTCTTCTTGGGAATCATTTGATATGTGAATTGTGTCTTGGGTATTCAGAGCTTCTGGGCTAATATCCACTTATCAGTGACTGCATTCCATGTGTGTTCTTTTGTGAATGGGTTACCTTGCTTAGGATGATATTTTCCAGTTCCAACCATTTGCCTAAGAATTTCATGAATTCATTGTTTTTAATTGCTGAGTATTATTCCATTGTGTAAATATACCACATTTTCTGTATCCATTCCTCCATTGAGGGACGCCCTGGAACAAAAAGAAACTAATTCACCCAGGAGGAGTAGCAGACAGGTAATCATCAAACTCAGGGTTGAAATCAATCAAGTAGAAACAAAGAGAACCATACAAAGAATCAACAAAACCAGGAGCTGGTTCTTTGAGAAAATCAACAAGATAGAAAAACTCTCAGCCAGACTAACCAGAGGGCACAGAGACAGTATCCAAATTAACAAAATTAGAAATGAAAAGGGGGATATAACAACAGAAACTGAGGAAATTCAAAAGATCATCAGATCCTACTACAAAAGCCTATACTCAACACAGCTGGAAAATCTGGAGTAAATGGACAATTTGCTAGACAGATACCGAATACCAAAATCAAATCAGGATCAAATAGATCAGCTAAACAGTCCCATAACTCCTGAAGAAATAGAAGTGATCATTGAAAGTTTTCCAACCAAAAAAAGCACAGGACCAGATGGTTTTAGTACAGAATTCTATTAGACCTTCAAAGAAGACCTAACACCAATACTTTTCAAACTATTCCACAAAATAGAAACAGAAGGAACACTACCCAACTCGTTCTGTGAAGCCACAATTACACTGATACCAAAGCCACAAAAAGATCCAACAAAGAGAACTTCAGAATTTCCCTTATGAATATCGATACAAAAACACTCAATAAAAATTCTTGCCAAACGAATCCAAGAACACATCAAAATGATCATTTACCATGATCAAGTAGGCTTCAACCCAGGGATGCAGGGATGGTTCAATATACAGAAATCCATCAATGCAATCCACTACATAAACAAACTCAAAGAAAAAAAAAACCACACGGTCATTTCATTAGATGCTGAAAAAGCTTTCTTATTCTATATATGTTTGTCTGAGATAACATATCTTTTATAAGATTTGAATGTGCCAGTGAAATTACTCAAGGAGTCAAAAGAATTCCTAAAACATTTTCTGCTTTGACCATTTCTTTGTATATGTAGACTTAATAGGTGTGTAAAGAGCTTGAGTTAATTTCAATGAAGCTATTTCAACAGCCAAAATATTTGATTAATGTACATAAAAAGATATTAAAATATTTCTGAGTTTTCAGTATTGAGGGTGATAATTATTATAGTCTATATTTAAAATATATGAAAAGTAAGAATATGGTAAAATATTTTATTTGGAATTAATCACCAACAAATAAATAAAATAAGAATATGAATTACAAATAAACATCTCTGCTTCATAAGACTCACATGCTTCCTACTATTCTAAAACAGCTCCTGAAAATGGTCTCTAATTTACGTATGAAAGCAAGACATAAAGAAAACTTGAAGACTTTTTCTGCCTCTCATGTATTGTGTAGTATGAAGCTACTTATTTTCCCAGTATTCTGTACTATGTGGTCAATGGTTCTTTCTGTAATCAATAATAAATGCTTAACTTACATTTGAACCCTCAATACTAGGTTCAGCAATAGGGCACAGTTTTGCTTAAATTCACCAATAATAGTAGTTTATAAGAAATGCAATATAACACAATACACAACAAGCTAGGTCACAGAGGAATAGGCGTGTGTGCGGTGTTCATGTCTTCTTGGCCCAAGGATGATCAGGAACTTTATTGTGAGGATTCTAAACTAGCTGCATTAGAGTGACTGCTCCCTTTCAGTTCCGTTGATTAATCAGCCCATCACTCATGCTAAGCTGTGAAGGAAGACAGCAAGCAAAGCTTTTTGGTCTTGCTATAGAAACCTGCCTCGGTTTCACAATGAAGTTCACTGGTTTCTCTTCATTTTGGGCATTTGTAGATTTAGTTCTCATGGTTCTGATGATCGCCAAAAAGAACTTGAAAGTTCATGCCACGTAGCAATTTATCCTTTTATAAGGAGTAATTTTGACTCTTATGCTTCAGAGCATAATATGCAAGAGAGAGTCACTGAGCAAGTGAGCAGGCCTGGGCTGTCTCAAAACACCTACACTTCAGACTGGCTATTATTGTTCTATACTTTTGTTGCCTTGTAATAACTCTTCAGTGGTAAAAATCATATTCTTGAAAAGAAAACCTTCTGCCGGTTCAGTGGTGAGAAAGAAAGAAAAATATCATGTCGGAGACATACATGGTTCTTAGCTAGAAAGTAAAGACATTTGAAGAATGAAAACCTGTATTAGAAACGGCTAAATTACAGAGAAGGCAAAAAGTGATCCACTTTTCCAGAAGCTCAGAGAGGAAAATGGAAAAGATTAAGAGGTAACGTACAGTGTGCTTTGGGAGTAGTGAAACGATACTCCATGACTCTGTCATGGTAGACATCCATTATGTGTTTCTCATAAGTAGTAGAGCTGTACAGTACAGAGAGAGAAAGAGAGAGAGAGAGAGAGAGAGAGAGAGAGAGAGAGAGAGAGAGCTGATTCCTAATGTATATTACCACTCCATTACAAGGTGTTCATAGAGAACTGTTTGTGGAGGGATAAGAGGTTTCAGAAAAACTATGCAATTTCTGCCCCGCCCCACTACAATCCTAACTGCCTTAGAAGGAAAGCCTGTTTTAAATAAGCAGAATTGGATAGTGTCCTCTCTGCTCACAAGTTGTTCATCAAGTGGGGAATAATATATTCATGAGTGATACCTTTGTATACAAAACGGTCCAAAATACAGTGTAACACAAAAGTGAGTGTGGTAGGAGCATACAGCCAGTGCATCCATTTCTACAGAGCGACTAGTGAGTTGTCAGATAAACAGGCACATTAAGAAGTGTTTGAGGGATGGTACAACTCTGGGAAACTAAATGGGGAGGGGACATATATGTATAACATATTTTCTGAGTTAAAGAGGAACTTTTCATACCATAGAGGTCTAAGAAAGCATGATTTAAAATATGGAAAGACAGAGGGCAGGGCATTTTCTCTGACAACCTGCAGTCAGGGCTAGCTCTTAGAGTCTTCTTGAGTTGCTTTGAAGTACATTCCTTGTTCAAATATGCCGACATGTCATCTCTGCTTGTATGTCAGCATATTTTGTCTTCACTGTAGTCCTTTTTGCTCAACTGCATTATAAGCAGAAGAATATAATACAATATGGGGTTGATGTTATCTGAGTATTTGAGCAACTTTTGTTGCTGCATGTATACAAATGACACGCACTTAAGGTTCCAGGACTGTTAAGAATCTAAGGAATTCAGTGAAAATTTCTCAGCAACAGTCATCTTTGGAGAGAGGGGGGAGTGAAAGAATTCTGGAGGCAATTCATCAGAGGATAGTTGAAAACATTAGAAAAGTCCCCTTTGAGACCGAGAAGGTCTACTTTTCTTTGAGGGAAGTGAAATTTGTTGCAACAGTAGAAGGGAAATGAAATTTCTATTCATTTTCAGTACACATGTTTGAGAGATGAAGCTAAATGTAAAAGAACAACTTAAGTAGAATCAAAATGAACAAAGAAAAATATAATAGTGAAATAGAGAAAGATAGAAAATTATAATAGCAACCCCAGCAGATAGCCTTTTTTATTTTCTACAGAAATCAAAACAAGATTCCAGAGAGGCAGAGTAGCTTATAAAGATAATAGCAGTGTAGCAAACGAGACAAAAAGCATATTTGTAGCTTAAAATGTAATTAATCAGGTGCTCTATAATTAATGACAATTGGTGTTTTCCAACCCCATCATAGAATTTTCATAGACTACATACATTACTGAGAAAATTAGCCATCTACATAGCAATAACATTAAGGGCATCATTTTGAAAGGCACCACATAAAATAAACAGTGCCTTGAAAACTGGGGTGGTTGCTAGGAAATAGTGTCAAGCGCAATCCTTTCCAGTTATGTCTGATTTTTCCATTTTATATCTTCCTCAATCATTAGGGCTTAACCCCTACAGGAATTTACATGAGCATAGCTTTCATGCTTCTGCAAATATAAATTTTCCAGGGGTTCCATTCGGTCCTTAGAAGGCTCTGGGCATCAGCGCAAAGAATTTTGGGCAGGGTCAGTTGTTCTGGAAAAGGACAACACTGGGCTTCTTGACCATATGGGGGTTGGATACAGCACAGGGGAAGATGGAAGTTGGTTGAGTCCCTGTGGAAATTTATCTTTTCTTCTCTTTCAGCGGGATGAATCAAGGGAGAAGAGGCTTAAGAGTAAGCCAAATCAAGTGCTTTAAGTTATTTTAAGAAGAAGCAATTCAGTGCAATAGTTACCAAACCAAAAAATGCCTGGACAGCCTGCTCAAAGAGCCAGCAGCAGGAAGAGCGGGGACAGGATGCCAGAAACTCTAGCCAAGGAGCACTTAGCAGGGCAGCTTCCCTCCTCTGAATTATCATTTCAATGGTGCTGTTCACCAAGGGGAGAAGAATTCCAGAGAGGTTTCTCTCCATGGGATCCCAAGATTAACTTTTCATTCCTTCATCCTACCCAGGAGAGGTGCCTACAGAGCATGCTTGGATGATACAAATAGGACTGGATATAACTCAGAGAAACAGTTCCTGGTGACCTTGGGAATCTTCCTTCACTCAGTAGTAATAGCTATTGCATTTGTGGCACCCAAAGCATTACCCGACTCTTCATCTTATTAACAATGCCTCTTATTAAATAAGTCTCTTGTTCCTCTGTGGGATGGAACAAATTTTCCTGTCTGCAGAAGAAAGTAAGAAGTTTGGAGCTTTCCAATCTATGTCAACAGGGGGAGGAAAGAGCAAGAGCCCAAGAGTCAAGAGTCTGAGTCAAGAGCCCTGAAGATGAGACCAGAGTCCCACCACTAACGCAGGAGGACACCACTTATAATACTAACAAACTGTGCTCCCATGAAAGAGCCTTGAGTATGGAAATCTAGAGAAAACAGAGTCTATAGGAAAAAAAAAATCTTCAGGCACAGAGTGGGAAGAGATGCCATGAGAATGATTTCCCAAGAGTCAGCCAGTCAGCCAAGAGTGGTGAAAATAAACTTGTAAAAGAAAATTTTAGTGCCATCTAAATATACATGAAAAAAGTGTGTGCCAGAGGATAGCCCTCACGGGCAGCCTCTTGCTGGGTGGCTTCATGTTCATCGTCATGGCGTCATGGCTAAAATTTTTATTCTGCCAGGTAGTCATTGATGATAGAATTTTAATTTCTAGTATCTAAAAACAATTTTCCTCAAGCTCCACAAATGAGATAGCAAATAAAAGGCTCCTTCATTCACCTTTTCTCTGATCCTTTAAAATATATATATATTTTCTGGGTTAAGTATTTTGAGTCAATGCCATTATCATTATAGGGAGAAACTTACCAATGCATAATATTAACAACAACAACAGCAAAAAAGTATCCTGTGTCTAATGTAGAGAATGTCAAGGTCACCATAAATGAAGTGAATGTTAAAATGACCTTCTTCTAGCCAGTCCCCTGCACATGTGTGCAGACAATCAGACACCCCATGAGAAAGTGGACCTGTTTCCCGGCCTTTGTTAGATAGAAAGCTGTCAAGTGGTAGCAAAAGAAGGGAGTCTTTGATTGATGAATACATTCAAGTCCCATGATGTATTGTACCTGAGATAGCACCATTTCTCATTTCCTGGCGCACACTTGCCTTCAGGGAAAGGGAAATGAGGTTTCTTTTAACAGCAGAACATTTTACTAGACCCAGGCAGCACAGCCGAAGAACATAGAATCCTGCCTCACACAGCCCACTCAGTCTCTGCAGCCAGTGACACTTAATAAGCAGGTGCCTGCAGGGCCATCCACCCACACATAGTGTCATGGTGGGCACTACTTATGTCCCTGTCTCACACAGAGTTTTTCCACTATTCTCTGGACACATTCTAGTGAATGTGTATTCGAAGTGAATGTGTAACCCTTAAAGTATTTTTACTGGAATCCTGCCCAGACCCCCTTTTACCCTATGCCTTTAAGAAGTTGAAAATGTATCCTGCATTGTTGGGCATTCCCAAGTTTATTCTTGAGGGAATAGTTTTAGTTTATATCTGACCCTTACTTTAATGCCCTTGAGGTCATCATTCCAATAGAGAGAACAAAGCTTTCTATTTCTACATGGCTGAATTGTTCTTCTAGAAGCATCTTTGAAATGTGCAGGTTGCTCCATTGTTCACCTGGGGTGTTGTGGCTGGAGTACTGGACTGCTTGTTACCTACTTGTCTTGTACTTTGTTCACCAAGTGGGATTTCCCTAGTGAGGATAATCTCACTAAGTGAAGAGACTAAGAAGAGGATCAAATCGTCTGGTTGCTCCTAGTTACCTTTCTCATTCATGCATTGACATGATGGGGCATTGACTAGCTGGATGGCTGTGCAGTGTATCTATGCTCTTTTCAGACTTATATGGTTAAGTCACGGCACTGTGCATTAATGCAGTGAGAGGTAGTACTGAGAGGGGGTAGATCCTGAAACTGGAGAAGAGGAAAGAAAGTCGGTTGCATTTAGACTGAGCCTTAAAGGACACCAGACATGTCTTCTTTCCCTAAATGTCATTCTACCCTGCCCTTTTAAAACCTAGCTTGTTCCTCCATGGTCCAGACAAGCTCTCTGCCATCTGGAAAGGCATTCCTGGAGCTGTCCTAGCACCTGTCCCTGTTTTCCCTCCACTCTGAACTAGAAGTTGCTAGAAGTGTGCTAGCACTAACATCGTTACTTGGATTGCAGTTGTCTGCCATATGATGAGCTCATCTAAACAGCTCGCAGCGATCTGCATTCCTGATAGTCCCTAGCATGGTTCACATCATAGGTCCCCCTGGGGGGGGTTTCTATGACAAATGAAGAAATGCTTTCATCTGCCTTCCTCTGGCCTATGGTTTCACTTGCCTGCCCCTTCTTCAAAGGCACGATCCAAGAAATCGTTCCACCAATCCTAACATTTAGGGAAACACATAAAGAAGTTTTACTTTATACTCAATGAAAATTAGACTCAGAGCATGACCTTACATTTTGCATGATGCTTTGTTGCAGAGCTACATGTAACCCAGGAGAAAAACTCCAGTCAAAACCTTACAGTCCTATTATTATGTGGCTCCTTGTGAGAAAGAAAGACAGAAGCTGGGCTCCGCCCTAATGACTGACCTTATTTTATTGTGGAACTTGAGTTATAGTTTGACTGATAGCCTCTGACATATAATGACCCAATCTTGTTTCCCTTAGACAAAACAGCCTATAGAAAGTATTTACAGAAAGGTACTATGCATGTTCTCAAATGGGTATAAGGGAGTAGGTACAATTACTGATATCCTTTAGATTAAATATATTCAAAGCTACTTCAGTATTTGGTAAGAATGTAAATCATACTATAAGATTAATTTACTTTTAATTCCTCCAGGCCCAAATAAAGTATTAGAACAAAACAGTGTAGTTTCTGTAATAATTTCAAGGCCTACAGTAAGTAAACAATTGCCTTTAGCATAAAGTTGCGACAATTCATAAAACGTTTTCTACAAATTGTAATTAGTAGCAAAATTATACTAGAATAATGGAATTTAGGTGTTGTAATCATGACATAAAACAAATAAAAAATTCATTTATTTTAAAGGTAGTCTTAATCTATCAAGTCATCTATGCATCACCTGCCCATACCAATGTAAGCATGTGGATATGTGTTGTCTTGGTGATTTGGGCAAACATGCAATTCTTCACATCCCTTCAGCCTCAACTCTTTCTATATCTATTATCATCACAGTCTAGTACACCCTGGCTTTTGCCAGCTTTATATACAACACAGTCTCAGTTTGACAATGTGTACTTCCTATTAGTCCAGTCTTTTGATACTTGAATGTGGGTTCATTTATTGACATGTACTTACTATAGACACATGATCTAAAATGTCAGAGACATTGGTGATTATGAGAATACTTTTAGAAGAAAAACAAATAAACACATGGAAATACAGTGGGGAGGGCTGTGGAGTGAAATTTAACCAGGCACAGGCATGAAGAGATGGGGCAAAAGGAACATGAGTGGGCTGATCCAACTCTTAATGTTTGGCCTCAATAATGCCCAACCTTAGAGAGCCAGGGTTTGGAATGGCAGAAAATTGAGGCTTGAGGAAGAAGGAAGGTTAGAGTGGATCTATTATATAGAACCGGAGAACTCATGTCTGGACTATTTTCCAGAAAGACTCAAAGTCACATCCAGGTATCTGGGAGTATAATGGTGAGAGAACTATGCCGTCTCAGAGTCTCACTGTTAACTGTACCCTTCAAGTCAAAGTCTAAAGAAATACAAGCTACTGTGGCAGTAGCCAACCATACAAATGAGCATAAGGTAGATGGCATTTTATTATCATAGGTAAAGGTGACATTATAACAAGGCCAGTCCATGGACATCTGCTGTTATTAGAAACAATATTATAGAAAAAGTAGCAATCATTTTATGATTTTTTAACAAGAATCCTCGAGCAGAATTGTCCTTCCAAATGCTGCTTTGAAATGAATCAGTATTCTTTACTTTGAATCCAGATCTCAGTCAGTTCACAGGTCTATATGGACTTATGGCAAGGCTGGGAAAACTTGAAAAAATTGCCATTACTCTTCCTTGACATTACCTAAAGCTAACAATAGATTGCTCTGCATTTATAAAAATGTAATACACAGAATCTATAAGGATGATTGTATATAAGGTATAATACCAGAGGAATGAAAAAGGATCACAGCTAGTGAATATGTGAGGGGCTTTAATCCAAAATGTGATCACAGCTCCTTCACGAAAACGTAGATGGATGGAAGCTGGGCAAAACTAATGCACTTCTATTCCAATCTCATTTCCATTGTGCCCTTTCACCAATCCTGGGGTTATTTTTCTTGTTCCAAAGTACTTAACTGGGCTCTATGTGACTATTAGATATCTGAATATTTACTTTATAGCAAAGATTTGCTAAAATTACAGAGAAACATTCACAATTTTGGGTTCCTAACACCAGTGAACCAAGAAAAGGAATGCTGTGTTAGGGAAGAACTTTTCCTTGGTCACCCCCAGAACAGAATTGATGTCACACACGACAGGCAGAGGAAATATATAGAGAACCAAAGAGATGCAATAGGGTTTTGTCCTTTCTTGTCCAGTGATAATGCTGAGTGTATTGTGGCTACTACCATCCATGCACCAGAGTACTTCCTGTCAAGTTATACAACTCATGCATCAAATTTTAAATGTCAGGAATGCAAGACATCATGCTGGTCTTCCCTCTCCCCTCCTGGGTGCATTCTTCATAATGATTTCCATCCTACCTCTGAAGTAATACTTTCTTCATAATCTCCTCTCTTAATACTTGAGGTCTAACCAGCCCCTAATTTTTATTGTGATGACATTTTACTTTTCTCTGCCTTAATTTAGTCAGTGGCTTTGCAATCTTAGTTAGGTTTATTTTCCCTGAACCTCCCTATTGAAAAGGTTGGTAAGTGGCCACCCGACACAGTGGGTGATTATAAGATTTATTTCTTGGAAGCATCAACATGACACTATCACTCTCTGCTTTCAATGAGTCATCAGCTCAGCTGTTTAGGTTTAGGTTTGTTTTTGCATGCAAGTTCTGGCTCTCACGTGCCTTTAGAATCTATCCTTGCCAATTATTCTTCATAAATCCTACTTCAATATAAACTTGGGTGATGCATTCCAGTGTCAGTTATAAAGAACCAAAACCAAACAAATGTATGCTCTAGTCACAGTCTTCTGGCCCTTAGTGATGCTGAGATCTTGGGATAAGTCCTTGTCACCTGTCACTGATGTTCATTTCTTATTATTGTAAAAAAGTATATAATGTAATACCTATCCTAAAACCTCCCAAGGAGGGGAAATGCAATCATAGCTACCACGTACTTGGTAATGTCTGGTACCTAGTAGAAGAGAAATACATACTATTTTATCCATCTCCTATTCTTCAACATATATCACATTTGGAAATAAAGATTTCCAAATACCAGCTTTGCCTGTTAGTCAGTATGCCATTTTAAATGATTTTGGTGAACTGGTTTCACCACATTGCCCTAACTCCAAACTTGTTGGCTGTCTGCTTCACTAACATTATCCTATCTCTTTGCATATCCTTATCTATGAATCCCCCTTTGGTCTTTCCCATCCCAAATTATTCTCTATTGTATTTGAACTTTCCCAAAGGCTTTTCTATCCTTTCCCAGGGGCACCAATGTGGCCATTGTAAGATAGAGAAACATACAATTAGATAATTACTTTGTTTTGGCCATTGTAGTTATGGTATACCTCAGAGGCACATTGTTTCAAGTTCAAGCTAAATTTTTGGTGGCAATTGTTAGCAATTAGAGATTGCTTCTAGGTTCGAGAAGGTGGCTTGTGCCCACTTCTTTCAGCTGTAAGGTCCCACCTGGTGCAGACCTGTAAAGGTCCTGTGCAATGCTGCTCCCACCCCAAGTCTCTGTGAATTTATATGTAAGTTGATCCTGTTGGTTCAGAAGGTTATTTTCATGGTGTCCTCCATCTCCTGCAGTTCTTATACTATCTCAGCCTTCTCTTCTGCTGGCTACTCTACTGCAGGGGAACATTCCACGTCTAATCTAACTGCCTCAGATCTCTGACAGACAAGAATGGAATCATAAGACCTGGTAAAGCTTTATTTCATTGCCTTTTCTCAAAGAAGTACGCCTTGTAAAATAAAGTGCACTTTTATTTATTTTGTTTTCTTTTGCCACCAGCCATCATCCTTTCCTAATTCAATTTAAGGTACAAATGTATACAGTCTATTTTTCTTCTGTTATAACTGTTCTAGTTTTAGCTCTTTTCTACATGAAGAGATTCCTAATAATCCAGGATCTGTGTCTTGTATTTTGCTTACGGCAGCATCTACCACAGGTACTTGACAAAACTTAATGCTATTTTTCTTTAGTCAAATAAGCCAAATTGGCTTTAACCCACCCTAATTTTTTCATCACCTTTAGGCTAGAATTTACCAAGTGTGACTAGATCAGTTATATTATCTTCTTTACTTTTTTTCTGGATAGCTTCTTAGCTAGGAGGGAGTACAAGTCTTAGATTCCTGTCAAGCTGGGTGTTGCCTGGAGCCAATGTCAAATTGTATGAGCTTGTCAGAGTTTTAAAAGCCAATAGGGAAAATGATCATCTCAAAAGCCAAATTTATGCATAACACAGGGCCAAGAAGGTAAGAAGGCATGGTCAATTGTCAAAATGGCTCTTGAAAAACAAGAAACAATGCCTGAATAAAGATATCAAAAAATTTATCAAAATAAAGTAATTATAGAGAACAATGTTATAAGGAAGGATAAGAAATGCTTTAGGAAGAGCAAAGCAGGGAGGCTGCAAGCTGGGTAAGGGTGGAAAACATGCTTAATTCTGGATGACTTATGGTTAGGTCTCCTAGAGTAGAGTCTAGGAGACTAAAACAGTAATAGATGTGATATTCTAGCATAGTCCTACGCATATATCACAAATGAGGAATGATTGATCTCTAAGCTGAATAGAGAGAGATTCGCAAAGTCATATAACCTATTTGTGTTCCTGTAGAGTCTTCAAGATTGCACAGAAGTGGCCAAGAATAATGCTGAAGGAACTGAAGTTGAAACAACATGCATGGTCATCATGATTCAAGGCATAAAATGAAAGCAGGGGCACAGAGATAGGAACAGTGGTAGCAGGGAAACAGTGTGGGGCTAGATGAGACATCTGAGGCCAATGAGGACAGATTGTACCTTATAGATCATAGTGACAAGTGACTTTTCAGAATTGAACTGGACCCTAGGACAGAATAACACAGAAGGGGAGAGAGAATTCTAAGAACTGGGTATCTAATTTTTACTTAATTAAAAACAATCTGTTATTGACATCTTTTTAAATACATTTTGGTTCTATCTTTAATCAACTGGGATGATCCCATCTCCTTTGGTTAATGATTTAAATTGGGAATTGGCCTGAAACCAAGACCTAAACTAATTGGGCTACAAATAGTCTTTGAGCCAATATCATTGTTTCAGGGAAGATCACATGACATGAGTTGATCACATTAGGACATAATATTCATGTGTGTTTAGGGTTCCTGAAAAATGCAGAGGGGATTAACCTAAGCAAAATGCAAGAAATGTTGTGAACAAAGGAAGGAAAGGATGGAGGGATGACGGAGAGATGAAAAAGACCAAGAGAGAAACACAAAGAATGAAGGAATAAGAGGGATGAACATTCTTGGAGACAGCGTGAAGGCACTGAATTAAATTAAACTGACTTCACATCTGAATTGACCTCACAGAGAAAAATACGATGCACAATGTAATAAATACCACCATTATGTCTTCTAAGTTTATATTTTAGATATGCTTTTCGATGTTTTAGATAATATGATCAAATTATAGATTTTTGGAAAACAAAATTTCAAAGAGAACAAAATGTGACCCTCATCATCTAGGAATCCAAAAGTCCTTCTGGATATATTTTGCTGTTTTTTTATATTTGATTATTTTGCAGGGGAATTTATTATTATTTTTTATTATTTTACGCATACTCTCCTACTGAGTTGCATCCCAGTCCACGCAGCTGTTCATCATATTTGTGATAAGATTACAACTTTGTTCTCATCCTTTTTTCATGTAACATGTAATTTTAGGAATAATTTCATATCCTCAAATCCAAGGCTTGCTAGAAGGAAGATAGGCTTGAAAACCTCCCGATTCAAGTGATGATCTGGTGATCACTTAGGAGTTTGCAGGGACTGCTTGCTTGTGGTTTGCACTGGTGAGACTGCAGTCACTGGCATGCATGGCCACAGTGTAAGAGGGCCAGAAGGATGTATCAAGTTGCTGACTGACTATATAGCTCTTCACACTGGTGCTCTGGAATCACCGGAGTGGGACCTTTGTGGAAGCAAAGGCACAAAAAGCCTTGCAGTTAATTGGCAATGCTTCTATGTTTCTTGCCCAGCAGAGCCATTTCTGCACAGTAAGTGTCATCCTTAGTCCATATTAAAGAACTTACATTCTTTGCCAGTGTTTTTTGGCTTCTTTCCCTGAGTCTATGTAACAACTCTACCATAAATAAATGACAAGAAACCTCTATAGATGTTCCGTGACAGGCACTATCTAAGCAACTGATAATCATTAACACCATATTTTCATGATATCCATATACAGTAAGTAGGTCCTGTCATGATATAGTTCAATATTTTATTTTTCATAGAAGAGAACAGAGATAGGTGAGTAGCTTCCCTGGTTTACAGCTAATGACTTATACTTTTAACACTTTTACATACCTAACCTGTTAAACAGCACACAATTGATTTTTCCTATATTACTACAAATTCATAACCAACTAATGTTATACTCCATATATTGAAGTGGAAGTTTCTAGATATGTCATGTGATGCAGATTCATGTGGTGTTTTGCTGATACAGATTCATGTGGTGTATTGCTGAGGCAAGATCTATGGGAGGACACATGGTGTTTGGAGAGAGTATAAATAGAACTCAATAAACAGTGATGGTGCTCTTGCACAGCTAGCCATGCAGTGCTTCATTGGTCTCCCATCTTTGTCTTTACTGATTCTCACTTCCTTAGCAGAGGATGTCTCCTGGCACACCAGCTGGTTCTGCCGATTTGTGCTGATTTGTTGGAGGCCTGGCTGTTTCTGTTGGATCATGCCTTCACTGCTAATTCATGTTTGGTATCCTGACACTACTGAACTGGACTGCTGTATCCTGATAGACAGAGATTGGAATCACTCCAAGAACTACTTTAAACAGGTCTACATCCCCTTGTCCTCTTTAACATCTTTTCTCCCCTACCTTTGGATGGTGGGCTAGAAGCAGGAATTGAAATATTTGAGAACCCTTATTAAAAGTAGTTTTTTTTTTTTTATCTAAGCCTACAATATATAAAACTCTCAGACCTAAATGGGATGTCTAGCAAATCCCTTGACTCATAATGCCATGTCAGGACTTTTCCTTTTTATTTTTATTTTTAATTTTAACTTCTTAAAAATCTTAATTTAATTTTATTTATATGCGTTTTTCTTCTTTCTTTTTTATAGTATGGGTCTTTTGTGTATAATATTATGGCTTACAGTTTAGTGATTTTTATGGGTTTCCTGAGTGTGCTAATGAGTATGCTTCTGGTTCCTGTGCTTTCTCTTTCTTTTTTGTTTGTTGGTTGTTTGTCCAATTCTAACATATTAGCTTTGTTTTACCTTGTTCACAGAATCCTGAAGAGGGGATTGAACTATCATAAGAGCCACAGGAGATGGAAGACACCAATAAAATTATGCCCTCTAAATCAATGTGATTAATACATACATGAATTCACAGAGACTGGGGTTTGGGAACAGCATTGTACAGGGCCTTCAAAGGTTTGTACCAGATGGGACCTCACAGCCTAAAGAAGTGGACACAAGCTACCATCCCTAGAAGAAATTTTCAGTGTATAACCATTTGCAAATGAAAGTTTAGTTTCCTACAAGGGAGTCTCCTTGGGGAAACAAACTGCTCTTAAGGGTAGACTGCATGCCCAGCAATAGATGGTCAACAGAAAATTAACTCAATGACACCTTTGGAGGCTCCTTGACTCATAATGCCATGTCAGGACTTTTCCTTTTTATTTTTATTTTTAATTTTAACTTCTTAAAAATCTTAATTTAATTTTATTTATATGCGTTTTTCTTCTTTCTTTTTTATAGTATGGGTCTTTTGTGTATAATATTATGGCTTACAGTTTAGTGATTTTTATGGGTTTCCTGAGTGTGCTAATGAGTATGCTTCTGGTTCCTGTGCTTTCTCTTTCTTTTTTGTTTGTTGGTTGTTTGTCCAATTCTAACATATTAGCTTTGTTTTACCTTGTTATATTAATTTTATTTTATTATTATTGTTTAGCAAGCTGTTTCTTTTCTAAGGAGACATAGAAGGGGGATAGGATAGGAGGGAAGTAAGGAGAAGCTGAGAAGAGAATAGGCAGTAGAAACGTAACAGGATATGTTATGTGAGAAAATAATCAATTTTCAATAGAAAAGGAAAAATACTTTTCCTTTTCTATTGAACATTTTTATAAAATCTATTTGATCATGTCCCTCCCCACAACTGCTCCCAGATCCTCCCGACCTCCCTCTGTACATACTCACCCAACTTTGTGTTCTCTTTCTTAAAATAAATCTATAAAGGGAAATGCAAATCAAAACAACCCTGAGATTTCACCTCACACCAGTCAGAATGGCTAAGATTAAAAACTCAGAAAACATCAGGTGTTGGCGAGGATGTGGAGAAAGAGGAACACTCCTCCACTGCTGGTGGGAATGCAAGCTGGTACAACCACTCTGGAAATCAGTATGGTGGTTCCTCAGAAAACTGGGCGTGATACTTCCGGAGGACCCAGCCATACCACTCCTGGGAATATACCCAGAAGATTCCCCAGCATGCAATAAGGATACATGCTCCACTATGTTCATAGCAGCCTTATATATAATAGCCAGAAGCTGGAAAGAACCCAGATGTCCCTCAACAGAGGAATGGATACAAAAATGTGGTATATATACACAATGGAGTACTATTCAGCCATTAGAAACAATGAATTCATGAAATTCTTAGAGAAATGGATGGAGCTGGAGAATGTCATACTAAGTGAGGTGACCCGGTCTCAAAAGAATACCCATGGTATACAGTCACTGATTAGTGGATATTAGCCTAGAAGCTTGGAACACCAAAGACACAAATTACATATCAAGTGATGTCTCACAAGAAGAAAGGAGTGGACACTGGTGCTAGAATGGACCAAAACATCATTGTGGGAGAGTACATTAGAAACAATGAATTCATGAAATTCTTAGAGAAATGGATGGAGCTGGAGAACGTCATACTAAGTGAGGTGACCCAGTCTCAAAAGAATACCCATGGTATGCAGTCACTGATAAGTGGATATTAGCCTAGAAGCTTGGAACACCAAAGACATAAATCACATACCAAGAGATGTCTCACAAGAAGAAAGGAGTGGACACTGGTGCTAGAATGGACCAAAGCATCATTGTGGGGGAGTACAAGAACAGTGAGGTGGGAGGGGGTGGATGAGGGAGCAGGGGGAGGGAAAAGGGCATGTGGGACCTTTGGGGGTGGGGAACCAGAAAAAGGGAAATGAATTGTAAATATAGAATATATCCAATAAAAAAAAAGAAAATTGAAACAAAAGGCCAGTAAGATTTCTTAAAAAAATGCTAAAAGGAAAAGTTCACAAAACAACTACAGAGTTCCTTTTGTAGAGACTAACTAGCACCTGGATGCCCTGGACTGTGGTTGGTATGCTGAGTGACACTCTAATGGAGAAGATGGATTTCCATTTGCCAGTAAGTATCAGTTACAAATAGCTTCCTGGTTAGAAGTGGAAGCCCTTGTCCACTTTCCCCTCTCAGTGCTGAGACTCCTGGCTTGAACCTGTACAGGTCTTGTGTTCGTTGCTACAGTCAGTGAGTTCATATGTGTAGCACTCTTGTTGTGTCTGGAAGATATTGTTTTCTTATGTCATCCATCACCTCTGGTCCTTAGAGTCTTTCTGCTTCCTCTTTTGTCCAGAGTCTTGAGAGGGGGGGCTTTGAAAAATCTTCCAATTAGGACTAAATACTCCAAAGTCCCTTAATATCTGCCTTGTGTCTAGTTGTGAATCTCTATGTTAATTCTCATCTACTGAAGCAAAAAGTTTCTCTAATGATGGCTGAGCAAAGCACTGATTTATGGATATACTAGAACCCTGTTAGGAGTAATTTTACTGCTATGTTCTTTTAGCAGTGATTAACTGTGATTCTCCACTTGTCAAAAGACCTATCTAGTCTCAGGTTCTTGGTCACTTTAGTAGTGCTAGTTATGGTTTCCATCTCATGGAGAGACCTGGAGGATTAAAGAGGAGGAAGATGGAAGAGACAAGATAAGACATAGAAGGGGGGAATATATATGGATAGAGACAATTTAATAGCCATATTGAAACCTATTATTAAAGAAGTTTATATATATATGTATATATACACATATATATATGTATATATATATATATATATATATATATAAAATTCTATATATATGCCGTGATCTTATGCCATCATGTAAACCCTCCAGCGCCATGGATGGGTCTTATTTTGCTCAATAGGGTTTTGAGAAACCCCTTCAAATATCACAGACTATTGGCAATGCTATTGATTGCTCTCCAAAACATGTTGGTAAGATCCTGTTGCTGAAGACAATGTTTACTTTTGTCATCAATCAAGGAGAAATTGAGCCTAACTAGAAGCCTAACTCCTTCTGACTACCATTAATGTTCTCAAAGGTATTTTGCACACTACAAGGAAGGAAAGGTTATCATCCATATTGTCCAGCTATAAACCATACACCCTACAACAATGACCTGCCTGAAAGAGATACTAGTGCTGTAATAGGATAAATGTTATGGAGTAGCCAACCATTCTTTTCTTAGACTTAAAATTATTTTTAATTTTTGTGCATCGATATTTTGTTTTCATGTCTGTCTGTGTTCCACACATTATGTACCACACTTGTATGCATGGTGCCAGCAGAGGCTTGAATACAGCATCAGATCCCTGGAACTGGAGTTAAAGGTTTTTGTAAGCTACCATGTGAATGCTAAGAATTGGACCTATGACTTTTAGAAGAGCAGCCAATGCTCTTAGGAACTATGTCAGTTTTCCAGACCCAAATATCACATTCTTTTATAAAGAACGATATGAGGAATACATTTGTATAGATTTTCCAAATCTATACAGATTTAGGAGTTTTATGAGGCTAAAGTCTCAGAATTACAAAGTTTTATGTAAGAGTATTTTAAAAAGTTGAAATTTTTTACATTACTTTATAGAAACATCACTGTCTAGAAAATATGTAATCTCAATCTGGGCTTTATCCCTGTCTTCAATCATTCAGTTCCTGGATTAAAAAAAAAAACCCACAACTTTTATATTTATAAAAAGCCTTAAGCAGCACTAGAACTGGGCAGATATCTACCCTCTGTGCTATTAGAATTTGCTTTTCCATCATCAACTCCATTCAATAATTTGCCATGTTCCATCTGGGTAGCCTTTAAGTACAATTGTCTAGCCTTCATGACCATATATTTTATGACTCACCTACTGCATGGTAGCTTCCTTCTCTTTCTTTTTTTTTTAATTTTTATTTTCTATATTTTATGTTTACATTCCAAAGGCTTTCCCCTTTCCCAGTTCCCACCCACCATACTTCCCATAGGTCCTCTCCCCCCCAACTATTCCCCAATCATTCCCCCTCCCCCCTCGTTTCTTTACTAAACTGGATGCTATCTTTACAGGCCCAGGGTCCTCTCCTTTCTTCTTCTTGGGAATCATTTGACTTGCTAATTATGTCTTGAGTATTTAGGGCTTCTGGGCTCATTAATATTCATTTATCAGTGATTGCATTTCATGTGTATTCTTTTGTGATTGGGTTAACTCACTCAGGATGATATTTTCCAGGTCTAACCATTTACCTACAAATTGCATGAATTCATTATTTTTTTTATTATTTTTTTTATTTTTTTTTAATTTTTTTTATATTTTTTTATAGACACCAACTTTTTTTTTATTTTCTATATTCTATGTTTACATTCCAATAGTATTCCATTGTATAAATATACCACATTTTCTGTATCCATTCCTTCTTTGAGGGATATTTGGGCTCCTTCCAATTTCTGGCTATTATAAACAAGGCTGCTATAAACATAGTGGAGCATGTGTCCTTATTGCATGCAGGGGAATCCTCTGGGTATATGCCCAGGAGTGGTATGACAGGGTCCTCTGGAAGTGACATGCCCAATTTTCTGAGGAACCACCAAACTGATTTCCAGAGCGGTTTTACCATTTTGCAATCCCACCAACAGTGGAGGAGTGTTCCTCTTTCTCCACATCCTCGCCAGCACTTGTTGCCTCTTGAGTTTTTAAACTTAGCCATTCTGACTGGTGTGAGGTGGAATCTCAGGGTTGTTTTGATTTGCATTTCCCTGATGACTAATGATGTTGAACATCTTTTAAGGTGTTTCTCGGCCATCCGAATTTCTTCTGGTAAAAATTCTTTGTTTAGCTCTGTGCCCCATTTTTTGATAGGGTTATTTGGTTCTTTGGGGTCTAACTTCTTGAGTTCTTTGTATATATTGGATATTAGCCCTCTGTTGGATGTGGGGTTGGTGAAGATCTTTTCCCACTTTGTTGGTTGTCATTTTGTCCTTTTGACAGTGTCCTTTGCTTTGCAGAAACTTTGTAATTTTATGAGGTCCCATTTGTCAATTCTTGATCTTAGAGCATAAGCTATTGGTGTTCTGTTCAGGAACTTTTCCCCTGTGCCCAAGTCCTCCAGGGTCTTCCCAAGTTTCTTTTCTAATAGTTTCAGTGTGTCTGGTTTTATGTGGAGGTCCTTGATCCACTTGGAGTTGATCTTAGTGCAAAGAGATAAGAGTTGGGCAATTCGCATTCTTCTGCATGTTGACCTCCAGTTGAACCAGCACCATTTGTTGAAAAGGCTATCTTTATTCCACCGGATGGTTGTGGCTCCCTTATCAAAGATCAAGTGACCATAAGTCTGTGGGTTAATTTCTGGGTCTTCAATCCTATTCCATTGATCTACTTGCCTGTTGCTATACCAATACCATGCAGTTTTTAACACAATTGCTCTGTAGTACTGCTTAAGGTCAGGGATATAGATTCTCCCAGAAGTCCTTTTATTGTTGAGAATAGTTCTAGCTATCCTGGGTTTTTTGTTGCTCCAGATGAATTTGAGAATTGCTCTTTCTAGATCTATGAAGAATTGATTTGGGATTTTGATGGGGATCGCATTAAATCTGTAAGACTTAACACCAATACTTTTCAAACTATTCCACAAAATAGAGACAGAAGGGACACTGCCCAACTCATTCTTCGAAGCCACAATTACGCTAATACCTAAACCACAAAAAGATCCAACAAAGAAAGAGAACTACAGGCCAATTTCTCTTATGAATATAGATGCAAAAATACTAAATAAAATTCTTGCTAACCTAATCCAAGAGCACATCAAAACGATCATTCACCATGATGAAGTAGGCTTCATCCCATGGATGCAGGGATGGTTCAATATACGGAAATCCATCAATGTAATCCAGTACATAAACAAACTAAAAGAAAAAAACCACATGGTCATCTCATTAGATGCTGAAAAAGCATTCAACAAAATTCAGCATCCTTTCATGCTAAAAGTCTTGGAAAGAGCAGGAAGTCAAGGCCCATACCTAAACGTAGTAAAAGCAATCTACAGCAAACCAATAGCCAACTTCAAAATAAATGGAGAGAAACTTGAAGCATTCCCACTAAAATCAGGGACTAGACAAGGCTGCCCTCTCTCTCCATTTCTTTTCAATATAGTACTTGAAGTTCTAACGAGAGCAATTAGACAACATAAGGAAGTCAAAGGGATACAAATTGGAAAGGAAGAAGTGAAACTATCATTATTTGCAGACGATATGATAGTTTACTTAAGCGACCCAAAAAACTCCACCAGAGAACTTCTACAGCTGATAAACAACTTCAGCAAAGTGGCAGGTTATAAAATTAACTCAAGCAAGTCAGTGGCCTTCTTGTACTCAAAGGACAAGCAGGCTGAGAAAGAAATTAGGGAAATAACACCCTTCACAATAGCCACAAACAACATAAAATATGTTGGCGTAACTCTACCCAAACAAGCGAAAGATGTGTATGACAGGAACTTCAAGTCCTTGAAGAAAGAAATCGAAGAAGACCTCAGAAGTTGGAAAAATATTTCTTGCTCCTGGATTGACAGGATCAATATAGCTTCCTTCTCTTTCTACCTTCTTCCCTCTTCATGGTTCTCTTTTGATCCCAAGCCCCACTTATCTCAATTATGCTAAGCTATAGGCTGCAGACATCATTATTATCTAATAGTTTTAAATTAGTGATCAAGGTCACATTGTGCACATATATTCTTTTGTTCCTAGGAGTAACCAGGCCTTGGGGGCCAGTATTTGGCATTGTAATACATAGCAAAGTCACAAACCTCAACAATTCTCATTTTTAGTTCAATAAAAGTTCATTTTTCTCTCACATATAAATTGAAAACAATTACAACAATTATGAAAACTGTAAGGTATGACATACTTTTATAATGTCCACTCCATTTATATTTGGTGACTTAGATAATTATTCTATCATCTATGATATCTTGGTGAATTTAGAGTTCTGTGTCTAAATCATTTTCTATCCTAATTTATATTATTAACCTATAAACATCTTAGATCTAGAACATATTCTTAAATACTATATAACAATTAATTGTTAGACTAATTATCTAGTCTATTAAGTATGCAGGGACACAGCATTAAAAAATTTAAGAAATTACAGAGACAGCTGACTGCCTAGACAGTCCCCAATATTCTTTAGAAAGTTGAAGCACCTATCTTCAGCCTTCTAGCCCAGAATATCTGACAGTCACTAAGTGAAGCAGGACTTATGAAGGACTAGCTTAACCTGGCTTGGCAAAGTTTAGCCATTGTTTATCCTGTATCCATTTGTTCGTTTTGGACAGCATTTTGTCTATAGATGAAATTAGAGCATTTCTTGCTAGAGGCTAGTTTGTCATAATTGAAGCAAATCTACATGACAGTTATTGATGCTCACCATCTTCCCTGAAGTAGAATGGGGGTACTTTCAGGAACAGATTTGTCTAACAGTCAACAGATTTTTTAAAAATGGAATAATTTTAAATGCCATATTCTCTGGATCTCTGACACTTTTGGCGATCACCTATCTCTTCACAGCATATCTCAACAAACAAATATTGCCTTTTTGGCCTATTATCTGTCATCCCAGGATGTTTATTTTTGTGATAATATTGACTAATGTCTTACATGACTATGAGTTTGATTGACTATTAACTTGCATTATTTAATTATCTTTAAACACTTTGTAATAGCAGCTATTAAGAAGAGTGAACCTAACCCTCGTATATTTAAATGAGTTGTCTAGGCATACACAACTCATTTAAACAATGAATTCATTAAAACAATGAATTCATGAAATTCTTAGACAAATGGATGGAACTGGAGAGTATTATCCTAAGTGAGTTAGCCCAATCACAAAAGAATACTACTCATGGTACGCACTCACTGATAAGTGGATATTAGACTAGAAGCTTGGAATACCCAAGACACAATTCACATATCAAATGATTCCCAAGAAGAAGGAAGGAGTGGCCCCTGGTCCTGGAAATGCACAGTGCAGCAGTGTAGAGGAATACAAGGACAGGAAAGTGGGAAGGGGTGGACTGGAGAACAGGGGGAGGGAAAAGGGCTTATGGGACTTATGGGGAGGGGGCATCCAGGAAAGGGGAAATCATTTGAAATGTAAATAAAAAATACATGGAATAAAAAAAAATGAAGACTGAAACTAACCCTTGTATAGTTAAATGAGTTGTATAGGCATAATATTGATACAAGAATTGAAACATACAAATATGTAATACAAAGTAATCTTAAATTTTGTATCAATATACAAAGATTTATACCAATGAAAACCTTAAACTTGTATCAATATACAAAACTAAATATTAGTGTTAGAAAATATATCTTAAATGCATCAAATATAAAGATTATAAGATTGTGGCTATAAAATGTTTCTGTTTCAGGGTAGATTCAATAATCCATCTCCTTTTGTCTAATTTCTTCTAATATTACTATATCCCATCAGAAGAAATCTTTATTTAACCATTTAATCATTAGATTTTATGATCGTCTTCCACTGAATTATTATGTATGCTAAAGAACAATATTCAATAGTTCATTATGGCTTTTTAAAAATAGATGAAAAATATTTTGTAGCAATTAAGAAAGTCAGATAAAACTACTTATTTAAATAATAAATCTAAGACCTGAATACTTAATTTTTTCACTTAAAAATTATTTTGAAGTATAAAATAAGTTAGTAAACCTATTAGTAAAATTTAAATATCCAAATATTATACAGCTAGACAAATACTATCTCATTCTTCCAGCTAACTAAAGAACAACTAGTCACAGAAAGCTATCAAAATAAAGTGGCTGCTAAGCCTGTATATAAATGAATCATGCCTAAAAAGCTTATTTCATATTTCTCAGTTAAATAAAATTACGAAGATTATATGTGCCTGGATATAGAATGTCATATTTTTGTCAAAATATGGAAAACTCATTTATCAGATATTAAAACAATTTCATTAACTCTTGCCCTTGAACTTTTGCTGCTTGGCTTAACTAATAACTGCCCTATCCAGAAGATGAATTTAACAAAAGTGGTGAGAAGCTATTAATAGCACCATTCACTCTTCAAGTTCCTGTGCCTGCCCCCACCATGCACTCAAGGCCTCCCTTAGGAATGCACTTGGGCCAGATGGTCTTCAGTCCAACTTCCTGTAAATATTCTATTTTTACTGATAATAATTGTTAAAAAATACTAATTTTGTTTTCCCTGAGGCCATTTGCACAGAGACCTGTGCTTCACGGATACTAATTAAGCCTTAGGAATCTTTTCTAGTCTCACTAAATGCCTAAAAGTCACTATTAAAGTGTTTTCTGAGATTTAGCTTAGAGGGCAGCAGAGGTAAGAATTTAGACTCCTTTCCTCCATCTATGCTCTAGAGTGTGTTCATGACACTGGGATGAACTCAAACTTCTTACTATTCTGAGCTAAGGACCAACCAAGAGAAAAAAAATTCAGGTTCCTTCTTCAGGGTGGTAATAACTTATGTCAAATGGCTAATGAGGCTGACAGCTTTGCAGATCTAGGGAAAAACTACTTGATGCTTAGAGCTATGTTTTTCAAACAGAAAACAGACCTATGAAATTAGGGCTTAACTTTTGGTCTTTAGCCTTCAAAGTGCTTAGACATAGACTTTATCAGGTCTATTAAACTGGGAAAGTGGGTAGAAAAAGGCAAATTGATCTTCACCAATCTTTATTTAAAATATTTTCTTTGACTACTAATACCACAGTCATATTTGTAGAATTTATGACATTGTTATCAACAAAAAATCAGTATATTTTAAATCACTATACATATTTTAAAATAGTATTTCTGTGCATTGATAATTTGTGATTGGGACATAGATTACTGTATTGTGTATTTAAAATATTTAATAGTTATGTTTTAATCAAATATTTTTCTTTTATAATCCAATGAACTTTATGGATCAAAACATAATTCTAGTAGAATATACATTCTTCTCAATCATGTATAGAATATTCTCTAGTATAGATCACATGTTGGGTCACAAAATGAGTCTCAGGTAATTAATTTACTTATTAATTTTATTATAAAATGGCTTGCAAGCAAACATGAATATCACACATCAAAAGTAATCATACACTAAATCTGTAGAACTCAATGAATTCATGTATAGTTAAAAGAGGCTCTGCACTTCCAAACCAATTTTAAACTTTCAGTATAGAATAAAGTATATGCATGTATCTTCCACCAACCAAAACAAATGTAACCAAAACAGAAACAATAATAATAGCAACAACACCAAATCCATCCACAACAGACATGGAATTAAAAAAAAAAAAACAAAAACATTTGGCTGATGACTAATGATGTTGACCATCTCTTAAGGTGTTTCTCAGCCATCCGAATTTCTTCTGTTGAAAATTCTTTGTTTAGCTCTGTACCCCATTTTTAATAGGCTGATTTGGTTATTTGGGATCTAATTTCTTGAGTTCTTTGTATATATTGGATATTAGCCCTCTGTCGGATGTGGGGTTGGTGAAGATCATTTCCCACTTTGTTGGTTGTCGTTTTGTCCTTCTGACAGTGTCCTTTGCCTTGCAGAAACTTTGTAATTTTATGAGGTCCCATTTGTCAATTCTTGATCTTAGAGCAAAGTTATTGGTGTTCTGTTCAGGAACTTTTCCCCTGTGCCTATGTCCTCCAGGGTCTTCCCCAGTTTCTTTTCTATTTGTTTCAGTGTGTCTGGCTTTATGTGGAGGTCCTTGATCCACTTGGAGTTGATCTTAGTACAAGGTGATAAGAGTGGGTCGATTTGCATTCTTCTGCATGTTGACCTCCAGTTGAACCAACGCCATTTGTTGAAAAGGCTATCTTTTTTCCACTGGATGGTTGTAGCTCCTTTATCAAAGATCAAGTGACCCTAACTCTGTGGGTTCATTTCTGGGTCTTCAATTCTATTTCATTGATCTACTTGCCTGTTTTTGTACCAATACCATGCAGTTTTTAACACAGTTGCTCTGTAGTACTGCTTGAGGTCAGAGATATTGATTCCCCCAGAAGTCCTTTTATTGTTGAGAATAGTTTTAGCTATCCTGGTTTTTTTGTTACTCCAGATGAATTTAAGAATTGCTCTTTCTAGATCTATAAAGAATAGATTTGGGATTTTGATGGGTATTGCTTTGAATCTGTAGATTGCTTTTGGCAAGATGGGTATTTTTACTATATTGATCCTGCCAATCCAAGAGCAAGAAATATTTTTCCATCTTCTGAGGTCTTCTTCGATTTCTTTCTTCAAGGACTTGAAGTTCTTGTCATACAGATCTTTCACTTGTTTGGTAAGAGTCATGCCAAGATACTTTATATTGTTTATGCCTATTGTGAAGGGTGTTATTTCCTTAACTTCTTTCTCAGCCTGCTTGTCCTTTGAGTATAGGAAGGCATATGTATATATTTAATGCAAATCAAAACAACCCTGAAATTCCACTGCACACCAGTCAGAATGGCTAAGATTAAAAACTCAAGAGACAACAGGTGCTGGAGAGGATGTGGAGAAAGAGGAACACTCCTCCACTGTTGGTGAGATTGCAAGATGGTACAACCGCTTTGGAAATAAGTATAGCGGTTCTTCAGAAAATTGGGCATGATGCTTCCAAAAGACCCTGTCACACCACTCCTGGGCATATACCCAGAGGATTCCCCTGCATGCAATAAAGACACATGTTCCACTATGTTCATAGCAGCCTTATTTATAATAGCCAGAAGCTGGAAGGAGCCCAGATGTCCCTCAATGGAGGAATGGATACAGAAAATGTGGTATATTTATACAATGGAATACTACTCAGCAATTAAAAATAATGAATTCATGCAATTTGTAGGCAAATGGTTGGATCTGGAAAATATCATCTTAAGTGACTTAACCCAATCACAAAAGAATACACATGAAATGCAATCACTGATAAGTGGATATTAATGAGCCCAGAAGCTCTGAATACTCAAGGCACAATTAGCAAATCAAAAGATTCCCAAGAAGAAGGAATGAGAGGACACTGGTCCAGAAAAGACTGGTTCCAGTTTTGCAGGAGAGTACCAGAACAGAGCAAGGGTTGGGGGGTGATTGGGGAATGCGCGGGGGGTAGGGGAGAGAGGACTTATGTGACACATGGTGAGGGGGGAACTGGGAAAGGGGAAAGTCTTTGGAATGTAAACAAAAAATATAGAAAATAAAATAAAATAAAACATTTGGCTAAAGCTGTCTCAATAAATTTAAAAGGATCACTTAACCTTACAAAGTAGATTCTTGATCAGCAGAGGATTGAAATTCCAAATCACTAACAAATGTCAAAATGGAAGATAGATACATTCATGGAAAGCATACTACATGTCGGAGATAGAGAAGAAATAAAGGAAACCAGAAAATGTTCAGAGAAGACTGATAACAGAGTAGAGCATTATGTTAGAGGACACAGCAAAGTGTTTGCACATGGTTCAAGTTACTGCTTTCAATAATTGCATGCATGAAAACAACACCTCAAATCATGAATGTAGCATATCCCTTCCAGAATCAGAAAAAGAACAAATGAGGAAATAATGGACTGGAGTATAGATAAAGGAAAGACCTCATGAAAATAACAGAATCAAAGACACCAAAGTGTTATTATTTAAAAACAGAGCAGTGAAACCAAAATGTTGAGACAATAAATCTTCCTTTGGACTGTGGCCCAAAAGAGAAAGCATGGAAAATGTAACGTCAGAAATAAAAATCGAAACATTACTTAACCCAGAGCAAAATAAAAGATTATAAGAGAGTATATGAATAACTGTATATCCATACATTACTAACCTGCATGAACAAGAAATATTAGAATTACACAAAGTGAAAAACTTGCGTCAAGAAAAATTGAAAATCCAAACAGATCTACAAAGAGGGATATTGAGAGATTAAATCAATAATAAATCTTTCCACAAATAAAAGTTCTGAATGCGACATCATTAAAAGAATTCCAGTGGACATACAAAAAAGATAACCATTCTTCTCAATCTCTTCCAAGTAACATAACTGGACCAGATATTTCATAACATTTTATAAGGTTAGTATTATATTGATGCCCAATCCAGGACAACAACATAGGATGATATTTTCCCTTAATAAAAATAAAATCAGAAAAAAATTATAGGACTAAAGGTTAACACAGAATAAAGTTGTACTTTGCATTACAGCAATGAAGGATCCCAGAAGAAAAGCATTTAATTTGCAACACCATCAAAAGGATAAAACCAGGGAAAATAAATTAAACCAAGGAACCCAATGGAAACTGTAAGATACTGCTAAAGAACAATGTAAGCATGCAAACAAATGGAAAGACTCCCCATGCTTATGGATTGGAAGACTTAGTTTCATTAACATGGTGCTCCTAGCACCTCTAGCAAAAAGACAGGGCGTAAAGTGAGAGGTGGGGTTGCCATCCCACAGTCAGAACTCTGACCCATAATTGTTCCTGTCTGAAAGAAATGCAGGGATGGAAATGGAGAAGAGCCTGAGGAAAAGAAGGTCCAGTGAGAGGCCCAAAGTGGGATCCAGCTTGAGGGGCGATCCCAAAGCCTGACACTATTACTGAGGTTATGGAGCACTCACCGAAAGGGACCTAGTATGACTACCCTCCGAAAGACCCAACAAGCAGCAGAAAGAGTCAGATGCAGATATTTGCACCCAATGAATGAACAGAAGCTGCGGACCCCTGTGGTTGAATTAGGGAAAAGTTGGAAGAAGCTGAGGCGGAGGATGACCCTGTAGCAGGATCAGCAGTCTCAATTAACCTGAACCCCAGAGATCTCTCAGTCACTGGATCATCAAGCAGGCAGCATACATCAGCTGATATGAGGCCCCCAACACATATACAACAGAGGACTGTCGGGTCTGGGTTCAGTCAGAGAAAATCCACCTAATCCTCAAGAGACTGGAGGCACCAGGGAGTTCAGAGGTCTGGTAGGGTAAGGGGGTTTGTGGGGACATCCTCATGGACACAGGGGCAGGGAGGAGGTATGGGATGTGGAACAGTCAAAGGATTGACCAGGAGGGGAATAAAATCTGGAATGTAACAATAAATAAATAAATAAATAAATAATAATAATAATAAATAATTAATAATAATAAAATGTGGTGCTCCTAACATAATTTACATACTGACTGCATTGTGATCAAAACTCCACCTCCCTCTTTTCTATAAATACTAGAACTGCCTAGATTTAATTCAGTGGTAAAGCACTTCCCTAACATGCAAAGTTCCAGATTTGACTCCCAGTAATACATGAACTAAAAATACAGATTTTAAGCAGGTTCTTAAATTCATGTATAAGCCAAATAATATTACTGGTCAAATACAGAAAAAAACAGTTCTGAATTCAAATATAACCCAAGCAATAGTAATCAAAGTGGAATGGTAGTGACATAAAGCTATACAAATGGACCAGTGGAATAGTCCATAAATAGACCCTAGAGTCTGTGGTTAGGTCATCTTAAACAAAGACTACAAAGGTGTTTGTTGGAGGAGAAAATTGTCTTGGGTCATTGAACAATTGTGTAAATGTGTTGAAAAGAATGAAAGAAACTCTGTCTTATACTGTACAAGAAACAGCTAAAAGGAGAACAATAATATAAATTAGCAACTAAAAATCACAAAATTTATAAAAATATGGACGTTTGATTTATCAGTGGATTCTTAAATATGTCATCAAAGTACAAATAACAAAATGAAATAGAAGAATTAGACATTTAAAAATTTCAATAATTTGGTACACCAAATAATAATATTCGGGATCTTTAAAAACATACCTACTTATGTCATCTCTGCAGAGATGATTTTATTTTTC
The DNA here is from genome assembly GCA_964023405.1 of Apodemus agrarius. Taxonomy (NCBI): domain Eukaryota; kingdom Metazoa; phylum Chordata; class Mammalia; order Rodentia; family Muridae; genus Apodemus; species Apodemus agrarius. The sequence continues at coordinate 35,191,948 of OZ030021.1, read as the reverse complement.
CCTTTCCAAATCTCCCTGTAATTTACTTCTTTTGCTGAGTTTTGGGAGCAGCAGTTAGAATGCAACTGAAGCATCAACAGAACTGGGAGCTAACCATTTTGACTGGGCCATGATGTTAGGTGAATATACTTGATCTTTCAACATTGAATATAATACAGTTGTAGGTCTTGTAGATGCCAACCATTACTTGGTGGACGCTTCTGTTTTATCTACACTTCTTCCCTTTCCTCTCCTTCCCTCCCTTTATTCCTTCCTCTTCTTAGGTTTGTTCTCCTTTGAAGTCATGAACTGATGCTGAATTCTGTCAGATACATCTGATGTATAAACTGAAAGTTGGTTGATGTAAAGGATTACGGTGATTGATTTTCAAATGTTGGCCAACTGACAACTCTAGAGAAAGCGTACTTGAATAACATATTCTGTCACATCTGACAGAATTTAAGTTTCCTGGCACTCTGCTGAGGACTTTCATATGTATAGCTATTGACCTAAATTTTAGTTTGGGGGAAAGATTGGGTTTAGGATTATCAAGAAATTATTACTATTCCTCTGTATCTCGAGAGGCTTTGTAAAGGATTTTTGTGACTTAGGTTTTGAATTCGTATATACCAATTAAAATTGGTTAAGGAGCTTGGGAAGGCTAAGTGGTTAAAAGCACTGACTGCTCTTCTAGAGAACCTGGGTTCTATTCCCAGCATCTACATGGCAGCTCACAATCAATTTATAACTCCAGTCTTAAGGGATTCACTGCCATTTTTCTGGTCTCCACGGAGAGCAGGCACACATAAAGTATACAGACATGCACACTGTCCTGTACCCACACACATAAAACAAACAAATAGAGTTAAAAAATAATTAAAGAAAAAAAATAAAAAAAAATAATTAAAGGCAAAATGACTCTATGAGCCTGGAATTTTACTTTTTGGATGTGTATTTAGCTAGAAACTCAATTTTCAGAGTAGATATTAAGCTATTCAAGGCATCTATTTTGCTTATGTGAGCTTTGGCAAGTTTCAAAACATTTCCCTACAGAATTGGTTCATTTAATCTGAGCTGTCAAATTCATCAAAGTTTATTGATCCTTTCCCCAAGAGAGAATGCTTATGGTTTTTCTAAAATTTTCTCTTCTAAAACTCATTGATTTTGGATTTTTTTGCTCAATTACTCCAGCTATTATTTATAGTTCCATTTGCTCTCATTTACTTACCTTGTAAAAGTAGAGACAAAGTTATTGATTGGACCTTACTTTTCTTTTCTAACACTAACACGTAATGCTATCAATTTCACTCTCACTGTATGATAGAGTCTGATATGATATATTTCTATTTTCACTCAATTAAGAATATTTGAATATTCTCTTGTGATTTCTTCATTTGCCATGGGATATATTTAAATATGCTTCTTAATTTACAAATATTTGTGACTTTCTCTTTAAAAACTTTTTCATGAATTGTTGCATTTTACTGTTACCAGAGCTCATTGATTAAAAAAAATATATTAACTATTTCAAACTGTGTGTTTTCTGCTTAAACTTTGGAAACTATTTTAATCGTACCTAGTATAAGGGTGTTTGCCTCAAGAAAAACATTCTTGCTTTTCATTTTAATAAGTCTAGAGTTGTTCCAACCACAGCATCTGATTTGTTTGTATGTGGTTAATGTGTTCTTGAAGACATACCTAACTTTTGCTCTGTAATTATTCTGTACATTGGGATTTTAGTAAGTTGGTAGAGAATGCCTTCCAAGTATCTCAGATTTCTTGACAAATTTTCTTTCTAATTTTCCTGAGAGAGAGACAGTTACAGTTGCACCAACTGTAATTACAGATTTGTTTATTTACTTGTAAGCTCTTTTTTTTTCATAGAAAAAAAGGTCTCAGGTACATCCATGTGCCATGCTGTGCCCTCCAAGAGAATTGACTGCTTCAACACTTAGTAGGATCTTTTGTTCCTCACACACTGTATGCTATGTGAGATTCAATTTGGCATTCAGCTTTATATCAATTAATGATTGTGTGATATGTATTTTCATATATATATATATATATATATATATACTTCTTTATGAATTAATTTCTTTTAGATAATATGAAATTAGTTTTTTAAATCAGTATGGTTACTATCTCTTAATAATTGTGTTTAGAATGTTACTTAAATTATGTTTAATTATTAATATTATTTGGCAGTTAAAATCTTCCACATTTGTATTTCATTTGTTCCATATTGTACTTCTTTTGTTTTGTTTTGTTTTGTTTTGTTTTGTTTTGTTTTGTTTTGTTTTTGTTTTTTTGAGACAGGGTTTCCCTGTGTAGTCCTAGCTGTCCTGGAACTCACTCTGTAGACCAGGCTGGCCTCGAACTCAGAAATCCACCTGCCTCTGCCTCCTTAGTGCTGGGATTACAGGCGTGCGCCACCATGTCCGGCTTCTTTTTGCCTTTTTATGCATGGTGACATTGTACATATATGTGAGTATTATTTATAATTGTATTTTCACATCAGGTTAAATACATTTTTTAAAAAATACTTTTGCGATTGACTTACTATTTGAAACAGAACTTACTTTCTTTAGTCTACCCAAAAGCTAACAGCATGATGGGTCATATATAACACACATGATCCTCATGAGTATATACACTCCCAATTCTATGTGTTTATGGATGCACAATGCATTGATGGGGTATTTACTTTAGAGAATCCTTTAGCTTGTAAGGCAAAGGTCAGTCCACTATGTTCCAGAAGCCAAATGAACCAGGCACATTTTGTAAACAGTAAAAACTATTCAATAAACCCTGAAAAAATGCAAGGAAGCTGAGTATTTGAAACCTACTTTCTATACTTATAAAATATAGCTTCTAATTTCTAGGAAAACCACAGCTTTTATAATGACTATGAGAGGTATTAAAGAGGAAAGTGTGATTTCGTGTATTTGTATTATATAAAAAATCTTAGGAAAAGAGTTTATGTACTTGTTAAGAATTCATAGTCAAGCACATCATTTGATGGCAAACCTTACAAATGGAGGATCCCAACTACCATTCCCACATCCTCCCCAGAGAACATTCTCCCAGATGCTGAGATGCTGAGGGAGGTTGTGCCTTTCTTTTGTTCTGTCTGTGATGCCTGAGGATTAGGATAGCCCCTTTATGCAGCTGTCAATTATGTTCCTGAAATGGAATTTCCTATCCTACAGTCTAGTGCAGTGCAATGGAAACAAATCAATGTCACTTAGCTTGGCTACAGCAAAGACCTTAGGAATTACATCCAATATATGTCTAGGCAGAAAAATAATACAAAGATCTATGTCAGAACTCTGAGCTGCATTCTTATGGATGAATCTCAGTATTCTTCCTCCCATGATAGACCTCTTAGCATGATCTCCTTCTTCTGCTGATGTTTATTGTGCAAAGAAGGCATCAGAGTAATAGTGCAAGTGACACTGAAGAAAAAAGTTTACTGAGGCAGAAAGTGAGAGAGATTTTCGTAATTAGTTTTGCAGATGTGAAAGCAGATTCTTGCTTTTATATAAAACATTGAAGAACCTTGGGATTGGAGAACTTAAATCTAATTTGAGATAGTCTATGTTAGTAATATAATAGTGATAAGTAATGAAGGCTGATGACAGAGATGAGAAAAATGAAGGCAGAAAGGAAACTAATGCATGATGAATGAGTTGGTGCATTGGACTGGACATTTCCTTAGTCATCAGCGCTTTGCATTCCTCTGATTTGGCTGTGATGGTTAGCCAAGGTGCAGGAGCCTTGGTGAATGTCAGAGCATACACTTGCATACTGTGTGCAAGTGGGGGCAAAAATGAGTCAATTTGGTGAGCATTAGGTAAGAGATGCTAGGTTTAGAATCATAAGGAAATAATAGGATTTAAGGTGGTTTTTTTAAACATAGTTGGGAGTTAGCATCCGACCAAGAAAAAAATTATCACAAAAGCCTCTGAAGGAAAATTTGTCACCTTAAAAGGAAGTTTTTGACTATACCTTGACTTGGAAACTTCTTCATCTGGAATAAGATACTTGAATTAGTCTGAAATTATAACAATTAAGAGAATACACATTTCTTTTTTCTCTCCAAGTAGAGATTGCTGAATCATTATTTAGGGAATATTACTCCTCAAGGAAATGAAAACATTTTCATCGTGAAGTACCAAGGTGTTTTAGTTAGGGTTTTATTGCTACAAAAAGACACAATGACCACAACAAGTCTTATAAAGGACAACATTTAATTGGGTCTGGCTAACACTTCAGAAATTTTGCCCATTATCATCAAGGCCAGGGGCAATGCAGGCAGACATGGTACTGGAGGAGCTGAGAGTTCAGGCACCAGGAAATGAACTGGTTTAAGCTCCTGAGACCTCAAAACCCACCTCTACAGTGACATATTTCCTAGAACGGGGCCATCTACTCCAACAAAGCCACACCTCCTATTAGTACCCCTCCCTAGGAGCCAAGCAGTCAAACACACAAGTCTATCTATGGAGGGCATTCCTACTCAAACCACCACAAAAGGAAATTCAAGAACAAAACTTAAAAAAGATTTCTATTTAGTACAAGGAGATAATCAAAAGATTCCCAAGAAGAAGGAAGGAAAGGACCCTGGTCCTGAAAAGACTGGATACAGATTTGTAGGAGAGCATCAGAACAGAGAAATGGGGAGAGGGGGAGGGAGATGATTGGGGAATAGTTAGGGGGGAGAGGACTTATGGGACATATGGTGGGGGGAGACTGGGAAAGGGGAAAGCCTTTGAAATGTAAACAAAGAATATAGAAAATAAAGAAAAAAAGATTTCTATATTTCATTAAGCAAAAGTACATTTTGAAAGTACCACACTATTCGTTACCACGAATTATATTATAAGTATATTTCAAAATTAAGGGATCATAATCAACTACTTTTCTGTGTGCTACGATGCTGAGTTTATTTTTTCTCCCTTTAAGATACAGTATCAGTAGTCTTGACCATGATCAAGGTAATCAAAAGCTTTCTAATAAAAGGCAGTATTCCAAGCTGGAGAAGACTCTTGCAGTATGAAGATAGATTGTGGATAGCAGATGAACACAGAAATGCTTTCATGGGACAGCCTAACTTTAGGAAAGTTTTATTAAGAAAGAAGGCAAAATGTTCCTGAAGCACCTAATTTCAGCAGTCAAGATGGGATAATGAGAGAGATTAATGTGGAAGGAAATTTTATATTATTTCAAGAGTATGGTATAGGGATATATAAAGCATCTTGGGAAAATGGGATAATTTTTTTCTTTTCTTTTTTTTGATTTTTTTATTTTATATATTTTATTGTTTACATTCCAAAGGCTTTCCCCTTTCCCAGTTCCCCCCTCACCATATGTCCCATAAGTCCTCTTCCCTCAGCCCAATCCCCAACCCACCCCCACCCCCATTTCTCTGTTCTGATACTCTCTTACAAAACTGGATCCAGTCTTTTCAGGACCAGGGTCCATTCCTTCCTTCTTCTTGGGAATCTTTTGATTTGCTAATTGTGCCTTGAGTATTCAGAGCTTCTGGGCTCATTAATATCCACTTATCAGTGATTTGCATTTCATGTGTATTCTTTTGTGATTGGGTTAACTCACTTAGGATGATATTTTCCAGATCCAACCATTTGCCTACAAATTGCATGAATTCGGAAAATGGGATAATTTTACTAAAATGTGGCTGCTGGGGGAACTATGAGTGGGTGGAAGACATGACGTTCCATACACTTGATGGGAATCAACAACATCTTGTGTTGACGTAAAGACTTGCCTTTCGCTGAACTGCAACAGAAGAAACATGAGTAAAGCACGCCTTGCTTCACTCTAATTTAATGTCAGTCTACATTCTCCCACTCCCAGGGCATTTCATACAAGGTCCAGACGTCAGGATGAAATGAGAAGGAAGTGATGTGAATAATGCAGACAAAGTAATCTCTAGGAGAAGAGTTGTCTAAGAATGAGATAATTCTCATCCAAAAAGAACAGATGACCTTTTAACAAAGCAGCTTTGGCAATTTGTAAACAGAGAATGGTTACTGATCACTTAAGTCTGGTCTTTCCAGGCAGCATGCCCTAATAAATGACACTTTGTTTTATTAGTTTCTCCATATAGGTGTCCATTCCCCGCAGATACTATATTAGTTGGATCTAAGACAAGCAATGGAATGAGGTCAGATGACTAGACAGAGCACTCCAGAGAGGCTACTTTAGGTACGGCTATGGATGAAGCCTCTAATGTAGCAACCACTAATCTGGAGTGGCCAGAAAATCTCAAAACTCCACTGGCTTGAAACCAAACACTCTGGAGTTGTAGAATACAACAATTTATAAAGATTGTAAAATATTACAGTTTTTGAGTTGGTTATATGTTGTAGTAATATTAATTTTGATTATTTAGTTTATTTTTTAAGCACAATTACAAGAAAACTAGAACAATGTAGATGGTTTGTATTTATGATCACCCCTGTAATTAGGAGAGAGGCACATGATTGCTTCTGACAGTGAGATCAGCCTTGACTTCTTCAATTCCTCCAGGGCAGATAGAATACAGTTTCCGTTGTATAAATCTTTAGTGGAGCTTGGCAGAGAAGCAAACACTGGCAATTGGGGTAAGATCCATCAATATTGGTTGTTCAGAAAACATCTACCGTGAGCGATGGTTTAGCATCTTAACTGGTATCATGATACCTATATGTTTGACTAACAGTTTCTGGGTGACAGAGTATTTTTGAATACAATTAGCGTTTAAATCAATTGATTGAATAGAGTAGATTTACTTCCCTGGTGTTGTTGGACCTCATTCAGAAGACTTGATGAATGGAGGGCTACAGAGGGAGCGTCTCCTGCCTGTCTGTTAGACAGAGATATTGCTCAGTCATAGCTTTAGAACCATTGGCTCTTTATGGATCTGATTCGTGCCAGTTTCTCTCCTATCTTACATTAACAACTCTCTTGGCTCCCTAGCTTGCTGACCACACCTCTTGTAACTTCTTAGCCTCCATTGTCACCTAAATTAATTTTCTTGCAATACATCTCTTTATAAACACACATAATCATGTGCCAGTAATGTGGATATGTTCTGAAAAAATTATTGGTGATTTTGTTATGGTTTTTGCATCATAAACTGAATAGGCAACAAATCACATAGATTAATGAGTTAAAATTACCTCTTGACATCATCAAGGGATGTGTCAGGCATGAAAGGCATGAGGCTATAGCCAACATAACATGACAGTGCTTTATAATAAACATTTTTTTAATAAATAGAGGAAGTATGCTCTAAAATAATGATGATGATAAGATAGTAATCACAGGTTAGTTAAATGCCTTAGTGAGTAAAGGAACTTGACACCAAGCCTGATGACCTGAGCCATATAGTTGGAAGAACACTGACCCCTACAAGCTGTACTCTGGCTTTGACATGAGAGCCGTTATATGTACACACATCCACATTACTATGCACACATAACTATGTACACATACAAAAAAAACCAAGTTGGTAAATATAGAAAATATTGTCATATATTATCATTATTAAACATGTATTTTACATAATAATATACAATTGTATTTTCAGTATTGCTTTGTGATTGGCACTGTAGTAAGTATATTTATATAATCATCATGAACTTATTAGTAATGCACTGTTTTATGATGTTACAGTGTTCACAATGCCAGTAGTTGATAGAAATATTCTGCTTTATTATACCTCTTTAAAGTGCTTCATTTTTATTTTATAAGTAATATTTATACTTATTTATGTAGGGCACTATAAATTATTATATGTGTATAATGATTATATCAGAGTAATTAGCATTTGTCCTATAATAGTTCCAGATGACAATTTTATATAGAAAGCTCCTTAGATTGAGAGGTTGCTATGTTATACAGGTTTTCAAATACTTTCTATTAATTATTTTGATTTCTGAATAGCCTTATACAATATGTATGAAGAGGTTAATTGAATAATATAATCGTTTCCAATTTATATATGTTTTAAAATGTTAGTGAATGTGAGACTTAATCTTGATTGTCAATATTAAAGCATTCAGAATTATAGGAAAATAAATCTGTTTATGTGTCTATAGAGAATTATGTAACAGATTAGATTAATTGAAGTGAGAAAATCTGTACTAAATGTGGGTAGCAGCATCCAACAAGTTGGAATTCTAGACTGAAGACAAAGATGTGAGTGGCCCAAAGGCAAGCATTTCCCTCTGCTTCCTCACCATGGATGTAGTTGTTAGCTCCTGCTGTGATCTATTTCCTGCCATGATGGACTATATCTCATGGAACTGTGAACTGAAATAAACCCTTACTTCCTTAATTTGCCATTGAAGCCTCACCTTTGGACATAGCAACAAGGTAAGTAACAAATCCAGTGAATAACAAGTCAATGTTAAATATGATATAATTATAGAAAGTATATAATAAAGGGCATCATTTAGTCTTGTGGAGAAGAGCTGACCTATAAGACCCTTCAGAAAATGAGATTCCTAAGAAAAGATGAAACAGTCACTGGAGCCCATCTTCTACATCTCATCAGTTCTTGTCCTGCCTCCCTTCTAAAATGGTGAGGGCAAGAGGGGATACTCACTACTCAGAAGTAGAAAGGAAAATGGTTTTATCTACAAAAGGGAAATAGAAAGTATAAGTGCAAGGATGCTTTTATTGATTAAGCTCATTTGTTGTGTTTTTGTTCTGCTTTTCAAGTTATGGTTTCTTTGAATAGACTTGGCTTTCTTGGAACTAGCTCTGTAGACCAGGCTGGCCTCAAACTCACAGAGATCCTTCTGCCTCTAAGATTAAAGGTGAGTGCCACCACTACTCAACAACTGAACTTGTTTTACTATCACTGCTTTACACAATCATATATTTCCTTGTGAAAATACATACATATTTGTATATTTTTATATTTCACACCTGTGCTATGTATAATCCTTGAGTGGAACAGTTGTATTTGCAGAGAATGTCATAAATTTTTAATATATCTGTAGATTTTAGGCTTGGTAAGTATACTGTTGTTCCACATTTTCAACAACAGGTTTAACAAACTGAGTGTATAATTCCACTTCTCAGTAGGCAGAGATAGAAATTACTCAAATCTGAAGCTCATCTAGGCACCTGGTTCCCAAATAAAAATCAATCAATGAAGTAAAAACATCTAAAAATGTTTTAAGAGAAGGAAAAAAAAAGCTATGTTTATTATTTATTGTGATAGTTTGTATTATTATTGGGGTTGTTTAAAGATAATATTATGCTATTATTTTTTTATTATTTCATCCTTAGATACTTGTTTTTACAAATTTCCATGTTGATAAAATAAGCATAATTATTTTATAGAATTTACTATGAGGTAACTTTTTATGATATGTTAATTACTCTTCTCCATCAAATATTCATGCCTTATTCCTTGAAAAAGGTATATACCTGTGTATACAAAGTACTTAATATACTTAATTGAGTTACATATTTTGAGATGGGGTGATTATCTGTCTTAGGGTTTTCATAAGGAGTATGTTGATGTGTCATGACTTGAATAAAAAGAGACTTAAGAAGTTTAGATAGAAGAGAAGAAAGCAATATGACCATGCAGGCAAAAATGACGTGATTCAGCCATAATTTCAAGAATGTGAGAAACCACCAAAAACAAGAAAAGGAAAAGAAGATTCTATTAACTGCTTCAGAGGGGGCAAAGCCCTGCTGTTAGACACTATCTAGGAAAAGCTGAATGTATGCTAGTAACTTTTCTGGAGATGGTTTGTCGTTTTGCATGGCCAGTGATGGGTGAGGTCTGAGACAAGGTCCCAAGAGACTTCATCTCAGTATGAAGTGCATCTTCTTGCTACCAATATGCCTTTTCTGACATTATTACATAGTCTAATGATTCCTGAGCATCAGCCCACACTACTAGGCAGATTTTCTTCAGATTGACATGAAGATATACTCTCATGTCATAATGCTATGTAGACAAATTGATGATTCCATAATTCCTAATAATGATTTTATAAAATTTCTAAATGTATACAAGTATTTTGATACCACTTAAAGTTGCAAATAGGGCTCCGTAAGCCTTCATGTATCCTGGGCTAATTGCACTAGGATAAGAAAGAAGGCTTAGAACAAATTTACAGTTAAGAATATTATTCCTTCTAGGTTAGCTATGAAACTGGTAACCAAAGGTCATAAACTAGGAATGAATAATTTAGTGTAGATATAAGGACAGAAAATAAAATATTGACTAGTTTATACAAAACTTCAAAACAATAAGATACAAGGCAGATGATTTGTCTCTTGACAAAAACATCCTATTTTCTGACAAAAATCATTGTTTTAAACTTCTAATGATCCTATTGTTCTAAAGGATAGATAATCAATGTTTAGCCAGGCACTTAATGGATAGACATATAAACATTTCTGCCCTAAGTCTATTCATTTATGACAAACTTTACCATTAAACTTGCTATGAACAGAATGTAAATATGCTCAGAAAACTATGTGATCAATTGTCCTCAGAGATCAGAACTAAGAACCAAAATTAAATAATAGTGAAGCTTTCTTGAATTTAATCCAAAATGTTGGAGCTTACTCTATGGACATTTATTTGTTCTATCCATCAAATATGTATATGTATGTGTTTGTATGAAGTTGTTGGAATTTGCTCTATGGAGCTTTTGCTTGATCTACCAAACATGTATATGTGTGTGTGTGTGTGTGTGTGTGTGTGTATATGTGTATATATATATATATATATATATATATATAATGAATTAAGCTTCTTTTTCTGTTTCATCCAAAATATATGAGTATTTTCTGCTTGTATGAATCTTCTCTTTTATTTCTTTTATTCTTTCTGTTTTCTTCTTTTCTAATCCCAAAGGCCAGAATTGGTCCCTGGCAGCTAAGTCATGGATTGGGCTCAATAAAACTGATTTTGGATGTGCTCTCTAGGTATGTTTAAAAATAAAATTGCATAATTCAGTAACAAAAAATGAAGCATATAGACAGTAAAGGAAACAAAAAGTAAACACTTTATTACTTTTAACACAGGGTTACCAACCTTTAAGTAGGACAAAACTACTGAAAACATGAAGTTATATACAATTTAAAGATTCATTTTTATTTTCTTTTTCTTATTTTTATTGGCTGAAATTTCATGATACTGCCCAGCTTTGTGTGATAATTTTTTTTTCTTTGTAAAACTGACAAAGTCAAATTTGTGTTGCCAGTTACTCATGGATGTGTTGTCTTAAACTGGAACCTACTGAGGCTCACAATGTTAAAGAAACTATTTCTCTTATAGAAACTATCAATGGCCAATAATTTCTCATTTAATGTGAGCGCATCATGCCAACTTCTCTTCTCCTTGATGAGATTTTTGGCTGGCTTGAGTTTCAGTAAGTCTTGTGCAAGTTGCTATAAATACTCTGAATTCATATGTTCAACTGTCACAATGTGTATAGAAAACACTGTTTCCTCATAGCCACCCACCACCTGTGACCATTACAGTCTTTTCACTTCTTACCAAGAAGTCCCACTCTTCTTCCTCAGTGATCTTTGGGTATTCAGAGGAGGAATATTAAATAGATTTTTTTCATTTATGTCTGAGAATTCTACAGTCTCTTATCCTCTGCATCATGACCAGTTGGAGGTATCTATGCAAATTATCATCTTCTTCAATATGAAGATTCTCTGATGAGCATTGAGTGATATACTAGTCTCTGAACATAATAGTGAGTCATGAGGGATCAGTTTAATCCTGTGCCTATTTATCAGAATAAAACTAGCAAGTTGTCCCATAAGTTCCTGATTATCACGCCAGATATTTGGTTTCTTTTTGTGCAGGTAAACTTAAATCTAATCAGAAAGTGGTTGGTTACACCCAAAGCATCTTTGACACTAGTACAAACTAGTTGGCATGTCTTTTCTAGTCAGTCATTATTATAACTAACAAGGTTCATAGTTGAGTATAATTAAAGATTACTTTTCTCTTCCATGGCATGTATAGCATCTTCTAGTATTGTGACAACTACCTAATAGGCATGAGACTTTCAGGTGAGTACCAGCCTGTAATGTTTGGAAATAATCCAAATTCACTGTAACAAACCATGTTCTCCTCTCAGGACTGTCATTAGAATTAAAGAAGGTAATAAAACAGATGGTGTTTTGTCCCTACAAAAATCTCTACAGCTAACTCATTTGGTCCCATATTTCTTCTCATATTATGAAACTAAAATTCAAATTTTAGATGCAAATAAAAGATATATTCTAATTAAAGAACTTATATGATAGGTTAGGTTTTCAAGCATGGGTAAAACTTACCTTACATACTTATTTACTTCAGTACACTTGAATTTTTATAATCAAGAGGGACTGGAGGGCAGAGCTACATGAACAACAGAACAAAGAGGTAGATGGGGGGGTCACAGAATGGCACTTGTGTGGGCAAAATTATGCATGGAAAACTAGTAACTTTCAGTTATATTGATCTTTGCATTTTGTTAAAATGCTAACACATTGCAATCTCTACCTCTTACGTTTTGAGTGTTCTGGAGTATTCAATTAAAATACTTTTTTTTCAGCTTTGGCAGAAGGACTATATTCACAATGAACAGAAATACAGAGACAGCGAAGGAAGGGTTTTTATTGTGTCCTCAATGGAAAGTTATTTTCCCATTTATTTGAATTGCCCTTATTAAAAAGCTTACACGTTTTTGGAAACAGAAGACAGTATGTCTTAACAATTTACATCTCATAAAATTTTGCTTTAAAGAAACAATTTCTTCAGTTTACCTAATGTCTTCAATTTGTCCAAACTAAGTGTCAGGAAAAAGAAAGCAAGAAAAGACTAGGAATATGACCATGAATGGATGAGAAAAGACCCAAGGAGCTGAAGAGGTTTGTAGCCCCATAGGAAGAACAGTAATATGTACCAGCCAGTACCCCCAGAGCTCCCAGGGACTAAACCACCAACCAAATAATATACATGGAGTGACACATGGCTCCAGCTACATATGTAGCAGGGGATGGCCATTACAGACATCAATGACAGAAGAGGCCATTGGTCCTGTGAAGGCTTGATGTCCCAGAGAAGGGGAATGCCAGGTCAGGAAAGTAGGGGCGGGGGTTGGTGAGCAGAGGGAGGGAGGATGGGATAGGGGGTTTTCTGAGGGGAAACAAAGAAAGGGGATAACATCTGAAATGTAAATAAAGCAAATATCTAATTTTTAAAAAAGGAAAAAAAAAGTCCTGATTACAAGTCACATGGAGAAAAGCTCATTCAATGATTATAATTAATGACCATGTCTCAAGTCTGAAGAAAAAGCATATAAAATTAAGAAAGATGAAAAAGAAAAGCTGGAAGTTTTAGGAGAAAATGAACTATTCCTAACTATAAAGACAGAATGAATTACCGAAACATCTTCAGATGGATCTTAGTATACTTGTCTAATTAAAGGATGTTTTCTCATCCATAGATCTATTTTGTATGCACTCCCTCCTTATGCATATCACATAGCTACTGGTGAGTAGTGTTCTCACTGTGCTCTCATTGTGAACATAGAGGTTGGCTGAGGCCTCCTTTGAGCTTCCACGTTATGTATTGGTGTAATGGTAACCACTTTGCTATAGAGACACTCCCTGTTTCTACACATTTCTGGAAACTTAGAGGTACACCTCGATCTTATAAGGTAGTTTTTGGCTATTACATTATTTGCTTATTGAGTTACTCAGAAAAAAGGAGATTTACAACATGAGATAAAGCAAACACTGTATTTTTCTTATTTGTTTTTTAAAGGTATTGATCAAAAATAGTTGAGTTGTCTTGTTAGAAGAGGGTTTGGCTTAGCTCTAGATTATGTAGAGCACCTAGGAAGAACCAGGTTGGAAATGGGTCAAAAGAATCAGTATTTAGGAGGCCATCCTGAGGGTGGAATGGAGAAAAGACTCATCATACATTGACTAAATTAACCCAGTTGTGTCGCATATATTTTATACTGTTAAGTTAAGAAGAATATAAGTAGAAACTGACCTTGTTCCAACCCCATAAGGTACAAGTATCTCACTTTTAAGACGAAACTAACAACAACCACATTCAGTTAATTTCTTTGGACATTGAATTTCTCTGATGTTTCTTGAGATAAGATGGGTATCTACAGTCCTTCCACCCCACACACATCTCAAACTAACCAGCAGCAAATTCAAAACTGTGTTTTCTTTTATTCATCTTATTAACTTGTTCACCAAGAGTCAAATCACATCAAAGGGAATGAGAAAAATTATATGGTGGCATGGGCTTGGAAAGGCCTGTCGTATACCCAGCTATGCTGACTTCAAAGCCAAAGAAATTAAAACATAATCTTCTTCCATCTCCTTTTATTATTTTCATATGCCTTTGGGAGGATCTCTCTTAAAGTATTTTCATTAAACTTTAGATTCAGAGGTGGTTTTGTAGGATCATAAATATTTTAGTGTTATGGCTAAAGTTAGAAATTAATTACTTATGACAACTCCTCTTATTATAACAATGAGGATAAAATCCAAAAATATCAGATAACTTTTTTTCCAGGTCACAGAGATGGTTGGTTGTCACACTACAAGGACTATTCAGGTGTTCTTTTCATCATAGAATGCTTTCTACCTATCAATGTCAGGACTAAAACTGATCTTCAAAACAACAACCACAGTCATTGTTTACAAATACAAGTCTCAGCTAATGTCTTAAGTACTTTTAAGACCTATAGAATTTAAACCAACCTTATGAAGAAATTTCTACTGTGCCTGCAGTTTTGTTTCTAAGGTGTATAGCTAAGTATATTCCCCCAAATCATTAAGCTACAGAGTTCCAAAAAGTATGTTGCTCCTAAGTAGTCTGGCTCAGATGTCTACATTCTCATTTATTCTGCTTAATCAACTCTCTTGATAAATGTTGTTAAGGCTTATAGATATTTTGGAAGTTATACGACATTTTTGTACTTCTACTGAAAATTGCTTTAATGTGCCAAAATATTAATTTGCTAAAATGAATATACTGATACATTTTTTTATTTCTTCAGGATCTGAGGCTAATTCAAACTTTGGGGCATAAATGATAAAGAAACTACATTGATGGAATGAGACTGCTTTCTTAAACAGATCAGTTGTAAAAATATTATGATGAAGAAAGGCTGGATCAGTAAAACTGGTTAGGTATCAGATTGAAATAAAATAGGAAAATAGTTATAAATCTGGATATGGATATTTCTAGGTTAGGGGACAGTGGTTAAGGCCTTAAGCTAATTATTTTATTAACAGGTCCAGGCAATACATGATTTAAGTCTTTAACACAATGACTCAGACTACACTATAACTAGTCTTCTTTATTTTTCCAAGATAAGATTTCTAGAGTAGTCAGGTTGTTATTTATCAACCAAACCATCAAATGGCATGTGTTCAGTTTACTCTCATGTAAAAGTAACTTCCCTGCCCAGTTGGGCTTAATAAAAAATTGATTTGATCTGAATTAAGGTGCTTGTCTTGTTGATATGAGAGAGCTAAGTACCTCTGTCACCCATCCACACTTAATTTATGTTTTAATGTGGTCAGTTATATTATTAAAAATAACTAACACTGCATGGATGAACTATACTTCAAAACCCTCACAATCAGCAGTATATTTCAAAGGAAAAAAATTCTCTGAGCAAATTGGTAGATACAAAGAATATTCTGTATTCTGTCTCCATAAACAGTGACAGTTCCTGACCCTCTCTGCCTTGTTAGTATCTTGTCAACACTTTTGATTACAATTTGTACAGTGGATGTTATTCCTATGGTAACCTTAGCCTTCCTCTCATTGAATCATGTACCCAGAACTTACATTGAGGGATGTAAGGTAGTTGGAATAGAATAATTATATTGGTGCATTTTTCAAGGGAGGACAGTTCAAAGTCCTGGTCTCATGATGGAAAGGAAAAGGGGCTGAATGAATGTCTGGAACAGTTCTCAGCTTATCAGGAAAAAAGCATTTTATGCTGTTAATTAGTAGTAATGTAATAATCATCACAGATCTCTGGATTATAGATTTAACTGTTAACAAAACACCCAAAGGGATGCTATTAATTTAAATTACATGCATTACATTTATCACAATTTATAGTGAACTGTTTAACAATATAGTACAGGTAATATAACCAAAAGAAAAAAAAATACCAGCCAATGCCCAGGACACAGCAGTGATTATGCTACATAGTTTTAAACTTAAGCAATCTCACTTTCTCCTTTCCTTTTCTTCTCCAATCTCACCTGATAAGACTCAGAGAAGATCCCTGACTTGTTTTGCTCCATGCAAACATAATGAATACAAGATTGGAGGACCAACAGCTTTTTTTTTTCAAACAAAAGCTACCTGCACTACTGGAGCACTTAGCTATAAGGTGTGATGTCTGGATGTAAGATGAAGAGAAATGAAACAAGAGAAAGACATCTCAGGAAAATACCTTGTGTTTTGGAAAAAGGGAAGCAAGGACTCCAAGATGGGGGTATTTTATCTTTTCCCATTTATGAACTAATTCTAAAATTATACATTCATATTCTGCTTGGTGCTTGGATATGTCAGAAGGACAAAGTATTTAAGGTGTGTATTAACCAAAATCTCTTAAAGATAGGATTATGCAATAAATATATGCATATACAAATAACTGTAGATACTGATTAGCTGCAAGTTTCAGGCTCAACTAAGAGGAATAAAACTGTTAGGATCTGAAGAAGAACATTCTAGAAAAAGAAAATGATATACAGTCAATAGGCTGAGTAATATAGCAAATATGAAGTAAAAAAGGGAGCCAAGATTCTGTTCTGAAGGTTAGAAAAGACACTGAGATTTAATTTCAAGCAGAGAACCAAAGTGGACTGATTTAATTTTCGGAAACATCTCTCCAAGGGCTGAGCAATGAATGGATGGGTGACTGCAGGATCATTGAATGAGCAATAGGGGGTGCTACAGAAGCTTTGATAAAAACTGTGGTATTTTGGAGTGGAGGGACAGAAATTAAGATGGCATAAAAGGATGCAACTTTGATATTGTTTGAGGTAGATCTGAAAAGACTTTCTGGTGAATCACATGTGTGATGGGAGAGGAAAGAAGAAAGATGCTTTTGAGTAGCATTGTTCCCCCCACCCCCTTCTGAGCTTTTGCACAACTATTGAATTGCCTAGATGACAGCCAACAGAACACTGATTTACAGCCCTCAAAATTAGTTTGTATCCTCCTGGCCTTGAGATGCTCCAAATTTATGTCTCTATTATCCTTACTAACATGTTAAAAACACTTTAAAACTATGTCCAATGCCAACTTCCTGCAACTATTCTCCTGCTATATGCTGGCCATCACTCCAGAATGAATATATTATTAGTGTACCACAGTTATCATTTGTCTTCAAGACAACAGTGAAGTTCTTTATAGCTCCTACAAGGCTCGTCCTGATCTGTTTCCTGCACCTCTCCTAGGCTTTCTCATCTCTCATTGTGTGTTCTCCCCTCTCCAACCTCAAGCTTCACTTAGGCCATGTGGCAAGCCCTTGACACTTCTCAGAACAAACCATGCTGTCTTTACATTTCTATTGTATATCCAAGTCTCTCTGCTCTGTAATCAACTGATATTTTCAATATCCTGCCTTTTTTACAGTCTAATTTAAGAGTATAATTCCTGTGCATACTATTCTGAAGTATATAGTTGTGACACATGATTGTACTGTACTTCTTTTTCCACATAGGATTTCTCCTATATACATAACAAGTGGCTGGTTTTTTTTTTTTTTTTTTTTTTTTTTTTTTTTTTTTTGCTGCTGTAGCCCATGTATTTTTTTATAGTGACTAACACATGTTGGATGATAAACATTAATTGAATAATTGAAGAATAGACCTCTTTTACTGTCTAGTGGACATTGGGCTTCTCCATTTACTCAGACAATTCTCCATTCACTAGTCATAGGGTGTCTTTCCCATTCTAACTTAAAACAATTGGTTAAATTTCACAATTAAACTAACCAGGGAAGTAGTTGGAACCTCTAGATTCATGTTATTATTTTTTAATGTGAATGAGAAATAAGGAAATAATAAAGAATCTGATTGTAGAACATTCTCTCAAAAAATTATACAGGTTGAGTTGATAAGAGACAAGTATTAAATTGGAGGAGCATATGCCACTGAGAGAAGAGATGACATTTAAATTGACATTTATGTGATGAAAGAAGAAAGAAAAAAATCAATACTGGGAAAATTTGGGAAAGAGGGCTCTAGGCTAAAGGGCTTGAAACTTCAAAGTTTCTTAGTTAGGGATGTACACCATGGTTTTTACAGAGCAGAAGGATGGTGCGGTGAACAATAATGGGCCCCTGGAGTGACTGGGGAAATGTGGGTGTACTTTGGAGGTCAGAGCTAATGAAGACTGTGCAAAAGGTAGAAGTCTAGAATTCAGATTTTAGGACAATAGAATGAATTTGGAGGACTGTAATATGGTTAGTGGCTACATGTTAAAAAAGGGCACTTAGGCTACCACAAAGAGACCAAATTATTAGAAAATAAATAGCAACAGCAAAGCAGAGAGAGGTGAATGTGTTACAATGTTTTCAAAAAGCAGAGCTACACTGAGATGTGTGAACCTGGGAGAAGGTTTACATATAGTAGTAATCATTCTACTGAGAAGACCAATATACAACTCTTACCTGGTCACCCTATTAGCAAAGCCAAAACTCTTGTCTGATCATTATACTGACCCCAGGTCACCTTCCTTGATTAGATAAGAAGACTATTTACTCCCTAGCTTGAACTAGTTTTTTCTTTCACAGTTGGAAATGCATATCAACTTTTCTGGAATCCAGAAGACCCAGGAAATAGCTTTTCCAGAGAAGTCCACATAAATAAAGGAAACCCACACTTTATGCTGTTGACATATGAAATCTATGAGCAGTATTCATATTATTGCTCTCATCAAAATCACTCCATCTTTCCAGAACTCTCCTGTTCCCAACCTTCCATTTCTTCTTCTTATTCATATCTATTATGTCTGCTTATGTTAACTAATGAACTCTTTAGACAACAGTACTAGAAAGATTCACCAAAGTAAAAAGTAAGAATAGGAAATTTTAAGAAAGAGAAAGAGGGGGGGGAACTTAGATTTTAATTTGAAAAGAGAAGGGACTCCTCCTCCTCCTCCTCCTCCTCCTCCTCCTCCTCCTCCTCCTCCTTCTTTCTTCTCCTTCTCCTCCTTCTCCTTCCCCTTTCTTCCTCCCCTTTTTCCTCCTTCTTCTTTTCCTTCTCCCTTCTCCTGCTGGTGAATTAGAATATTTCTGTGCAGTCTTTTGAATATCAAAGACTCTCCATCCATCTTTGGGTTATGTTAAAGAAATAATGTATATGCTAACATGAAACACAGTAAGTCCAGAAAATGAAGATATGATCCAAAGCAATATTTAGAATTGACTATAACCATACCCCAGTTTAATTATTTAGCTTTGTTATGGTCCTCAGAGGAGTACAGCTCTGCTACCTGATTTGGGAAGCTATCTTTGGAATCCCCTCATGCTGCCTGGCTTTATCTATTTCCTTTTTAGATCCTGTCTCCACAGAAGGGCTCTTAATGCCACAACTCTCTGACCCTTATCCAGTAGATCTTTCTCTTCAACTCTATACTCGACCCCAACTATCATCTTTCTCATTAAAAAGAGTCAGGGTAAACAAAGACTTTTCTCAATTATATAGTTCTGCCATTTTACAAGATGCACTTAAACACAAACAACTTTTTAAAATGAGAGAATAATAGTGGACTGCTTTTGAGTTAACAGAAATCCAACCATATAAATTTATCAGATTACTTCAGTTTTTCTTTTAAAACCAAGCTTCTTGATAGTAACAGGGTAGTGAATGTATACCAGTCAATATGACTATGAACCCACTTAGTAGAGCTAATTGCAAATGCTGTCAATCATCTTTCACCAGGCAAATGAACAGACTTTACTTAAATTGTTTTTAAAGTTAATTTTAGAAGATAAAGGGGTAAAGTATATGCATAGGTGATATCCTTAAAGGGGAGACAAAAGCTGTTTTAATGAAAGGCTAAGTCTAAGTGTTAAAAATAGAATACACATATAAGCTAATAAAAAACATGTCTTTCAGGATTGCTCTTTTGTAAAAACAATAAAATATGTACTATGATAACATCTTTGAGAACACTAACATACACAAACATTACTTCAGTTCAACCACATGGCTCTATGAATCAGACTTTAGAGAAGAAATTGGGAGACATATTGGGGTATAGTCTAAGTGTATCTGTCTGATACCACTTTTAAAGAAATGAAAACCATTTTTCATTTTAGATAAGCTGAAATCTGTTCCCTACAATCTCATGAGCTATATATAAGTCTGTACCTACAAAGGATGAAGATAATGCTCTCTAAAAAAATTCCATTCATGTGCAAGCATTTAAAGGACTCTTATAATATACTTACATATTTAAAAATATTTATATTTAAAAATATAAAGAGCAGAAAGAAAGCAATATTTTCTGTCTTTCTATTGAGATTAGCCCTCATTTAAATAATTTATAGCAAAATATTATAATAGATTTTGATTTAATTTCATTTCCAGAAATATGTTTAAAAGATGACAGAATAGCACAGCACTTTTGTCAGTAGATCTCTAAATAAAAGGATTATAAGTTTATTTAGAAACAACATTTCAGTTATCAAGTTTCTCTTACTGAACCGTTAGTCCTTTCTAAATGACCATATTGATGAAATATATGTGCCACAAATTTTTGATTAAATAAAGGTCTTTAAAGCATAATGCAAAAAGACATTAATTAGTTGCAAAATAAGTACTTGGTAACTATTTGACAAGCATTCATCAGCTTTATACAACCAGGAAAATTTTTATGAAAAATAATCATTAAATTGTCATGATCTGTATATAGAATGTCAATTGCACAAAATGAAGTAGAAATGGAGCAGTTATGATGGAAAAGGTAAAAATAAAATCAGAGAGCTCTTCCTTTTAAAGTATCGTTTCTAAGCATTCCCAATAAATAAGGGAAAAATAAAATAGCATTGTCAGTGCTTGTTTCTGGGACCTTTAACTTAGCAGGCCTGGTTTGTCTCCCTCTGCTTCTGCTGTGTGCCTTAGCAGTGAAAGTCTTTCCCCACACAGCTTCTCTTCTCTGCCATGTGTTCCCATAGGGTAGGCGTCTCTCCTCTGGGCTTAAAAATGCTACCGTTTCTCTAATGTAAGAATGAAAAGCCCTAGACAGTTGTCCAGGTCCTTTGCCTCAGCATGGAGCATGGAATGCAAGACTATCCTAGGCTTTGGCTGAGAGAAAACAAATTACTTTCCTTTATGAGCAAAAGAATCGAAAGCCCCACGTCGACTTCTGTCAATGTACAAAACAGCTCTTCTTGAAGCTTGACCCCCAGACAGAAGCAGAGCTCTTAGGGGTGAAAGCTTTTCTATCCTGCAAAGGCGAAGGCAGTGCTTTCAGAAGAGATGAGTGACACAAAAGAGGTGGGATGGGTCAGGGAAATGTCAGCCATGCCGACAGCAGAAGACATCACTTCTATTTCTCCTGTGTAGTAGCCATTCTCACATCACCCCCACTCCCCCCCCACACACCCCTGTATGGTGTTGTTCCTCTTTCTCTATATCGTCTCTTCCTTTCTAGCCATGCCAAGAAAAGATCAAACTTTTTCAAAATATGCTTGATCTGGCTATACAAATTTAGGGGACCTACCTTAGGAAACTTATGTGTATAAATGCTTGATTTTGATTATTTATTTCTGATAATCAAAAAAAATCATAAAATGGGTCTAGTATGGTGAGACATGCCTGTAATCACCTCAAGGAAAGTAGAGGTGAAAGGATAATGAATTCAAAGTCAACCTTGAGCATGTAAGGAATTCAAGGTATGTGTGGGCTAGAGGAGGCAGACTCAATGAGAACACCTTTCGTCCTTTAGGGAGATTCTGAGTCCCCCTTTGAGCCCCCCTTGTTCTTTAGCTTCTCTTGGTCTGTGAATTGTAGCACAATTATTCTACATTATACCTATTGTACACTTATAAGTGAGCAGGAGATCTTTGCTTTTCTGAAGGGAAATGGAGAAGAGGGGAGGAAAAGTGGGGAAACTTGGAGGAGAAGAGGGAAGGGAGACTATAGTTGGGATGTAATATGTGAAATAATAAATTTTAAAAAGAAGAATAATTAGATCCTCAGATAAGATCTTCAAATAACATGAAAAGATAGAATCTCAGGTAGGTCTCCATTACCTTTCCTCTTCTTCATGAGTGACTCTCATATGATAATATTTAATGCTTAGAAAGAGATAAGTGGAGCAATAAATACTGAGACACCTTTCTTAGTCTGTGGGATGTAGCAGGCATGTCCTTCCTTACAAGCTGTAGCTTCTTTCTCTTCAGATGGGGTAGTAACATATCCACTTTCCTACATTCTACTGAACTACCTTATTCTACTGTCTTATTTTCAGGCTGCATGCCTATAAGCCAACTTACAAGCAATATGAGTCAATAAGATAAATACTATTAGAAGTATTTTAATATGTAAGAAGCTGAAAAGCACATCAGTCTTATAATATCTTTCTAGTTACATATAACAAAAATGCCAAAAGAAATTTATACTTTCTGGGATGAAAAACAAAGGAAATGGTTAAATATAGTAAAATTGTTAGAAAATGCAAAGTAGGGGAAGGAGCTGGAGACAGAGTTCAGTTGTTAAGAGCCAGTATTGATTCTCCAGAGGACCCAAAGTCCGTTTTTATCTCTGGGCTGCTTATGACTGCCTATATAACCCTACCTGCAGGGGATCTGACATCCTCTTCTGACCTCCATTAGTACTCCAGTCATGTGCACATACCCTCACAAAGAAATCTCTTTCTCTCTAATAATAATAATAATAATAATAATAATAATAGTAATAATAGTAAAAATAAAATAATTTTAAATATATTTATAAGAATATGAGAGAAATGTTGATCTTCAACACATGTACTGCAATTTTTAATATTAAGAATTTGCTCAATATATCAATGAAAAGATTAGATAAATTAGTTTGTTCTGCAGTTACAGAATTACTACCAATAATTAATTAACATTTATTTAATATTTCATTGCCAGATATCATTTTTTTATATTTTCTTGAAATCTTAGACAAACTCTGCACAGGAGGTACTCCTTTACTGCCACTTCATGTATTATATTCTCATAAATAGCATAGCTAAATTTACTCCGAACTCTATTTAGTAAACCTTTGCATCTTTATTGTGTAGCCATTTCCTCCTCAATGAAACATCCTCTCTTAGAGGGAGGAAAGCTCACAAACCTCAGAAAGCTCACAAAACTTAACAAGATGAAACTCACAATGAAGTCCTAAAATATACAAGGTCAATTGTTGGAAGTGGGAGAACACTCTTAGAGTGTCCTACAAGTTGTGTGGGGAATTCTGGGAATTCAGTTCACATATACTGCTGTCAGTTTTTTGGTGATGCAGTTGCTTGTGAGAGACCCATGCTTCAGTTCATAACCCCAGTGAGACAGACATGGGTGCAATATATCTTTGTTCTAAGTTTAGAAAAGAAGAATAATTTATTCCTCAATTGAGATCTTCAAATGATATGAACATACTCTTTTTAGCATTGCTCACATCTCTTCAGAAAAAGATAAGACACAAAAATCTTCCAAGAAGTGGATGATTTTCCATTAGCCTACATCAACCACTTAGAAAAATTAATATAACAATGAAATTGGCAAAAGATGACTAGCTATCATGGTGAATGACACCATAGAAGGTATTGAAGAAACTAGTTTGCAGAACTAGAGAGCAACTGTTATTTATAAGTGCTTTCAATTATCTGGAGAATCTAGACCACAGTTTTTAAGAAAATCATTTAGTTTTAGAGGAGTGTTTAAAAAGTATCTTGCCCATTAACTGTATGAACATCTTGTGCACCAACTGCCCTCGATGTATCTCTAAAAAGTGTTAACTGGCTTAGGTACTACAGTAGGAACTGATAATTTGCTCAACAGCCTAAATGGGCAGTAAATGGTCTCTAGTTATCTGGAGAGAAATATTAAAGTTTCTTCAAGTCGTACCAAACTCAGACACAAGACTTGATAACAGTTGGAATAGTGTGACTCTCAGTGTGGTATAAAATAGAAAAAGGCATGGATTATTTCACAGACTCTTACCTGTATTTCTTCAGGGGCCATAGACTTCATTATACCATTGATAAAACCCAATTACTAGCCATCTCCTGCATGTCATTTTCATCAAACTCACTGAGACATGCCCTGTGCACTCTACCTTTTCATATTATCAGCTGACATTTCCATCCCAGTGCTGGAAATGCCTATAATTGTGTTCTGACACATAAAAGCGAATGCAGCAGGCTTTCATTTCTACAGCTCTGAATTCACAGAACTTTGAAAATGAGTTCAACACTAGGCAAGAGCTCTTTCTGCTCCTCAGTAAAATGTATGGGACTCTCCATTCTCCTGAAACTATGTGGGGGGGGGGCGCTGAGAAATCCAGCAAAAATTCCTACGGTGGCAATTTCATAATGATGAAACTCTGTCATGTTCGCTAATCCTAAACCCAAAGCTGTAGGATAGGAGAAAGCACACTGACTTCCGGGATAGGAATCCATCATGTCCTAACCGAAGTTGTTTGTAATGCTCCTTTACTAATAGTTATGCACAGCAGCCAACACACCCATTATTCTCTCTATTGTTATATGAATAAGACCAAGAATTCTCAACCTGTGGGTCATAATCTCTTTGGTCATCAAGGGTATCTTTTACAGGGGTCCCATATCAGATATCCTGCATATTAGATATTTATATTATGATTAATAACAGTAGAAAATTAAAGTTATGAAATAGCAATGAAATTTATGGTTAGGGTCACCCATGAGAAACTGTATTAAAGGGCATTAGGAAAGTTGAGAACCCAGGATATAAAGGGAAGAAGGCAGAGATGCAGGGTCTCACTGGCTAGGTTGTTTCAATTCTCCTAAACTAGTAGTAGAATTCTTCTTCTATAATGTACAAATATTTATCAGACTAACATATAAAATAATGGACTTAATCATGGTGTTTTCATACACGATTGTCACTGCAGGTTGTTCTAACTTCTTGCTTGTATTGTTAACCCTCCCCAGGCTCCTATTTTTCCTTCCCCCACTTAAGATCTTTCCTTTCAATCTTCCAATCTACTTTTTAATTTCATGACATATAGATTATTCTATGTATGTACACAATGTACATATTTAAATAAACATGTGAGTATATAATCACACATATATGTAAATATCTATTACACACATAAAATCAAACAATGGCATTTGTATTAGTTTACTCCATTGACTATAATGATTTTCAATTCTATTGATTTTCCTACAAATGTTGTAATTCATTTTTCTTTATTGCTGAAGAAAGTTACATTCTTTATCTATACACATATATAAGCATATATTTTAATACATATATTTTTGATTTTTCTTTTTATAATTGAAAATATTGTATTTACCACCTTTCCTGCATTGCAGTATTATTGTGGATTTTTATTAGATATTTTCTTTATTTACATTTCAAATGTTATCCCTTTTCCTTGTTTCCCCTCCCCAAACCCCCTATACCGTCCTCCTCTCCCTGCTTACTAACCCACCCACTCCTGCTTCCCTGACCTGCCATTCCCCTACCCTGGGGCAATGAGCCTTCACAGTTCCAAGGGCCTCTCCTCTCATTAATGTCCCACCAGCCCATCCTCTGCTACCCACGTGGCTGGAGCCATGGGTCCCTCCATGTGTACTCTTTGGTTGGTGGTTAAGTCTCTGGGAGCTCTGAGAGTATTGGTTGGTTCATATTGTTGCTCCTCTATGCGGCTCTAAACCTCTTCAGCTCCTTGGGTCCTTTCTCTAGCTCCTACCTTGGGAACTCTGTGCTCAGTTCAATGGTTGGCTGAGAGCATCCCCCTCTATATTTGTCAGGCACTGGCAGGGCCTCTCAGGAGACAGCTATGTCAGGCTCCTGTCAGCAATCACTTGTTGGCATCCACAATAATTTCTGGGTTTGGTAACTGTATATGGGATGGATCCCAAGGTGGGGCAGTTTCTGGATGGTCTTTCCTTCAGTCTCTGCTCCACACTTTGTCTCTGTATTTCCTCACAGAAATGAAAATTTTGTACCCTTCTAAAAAGGACCAAAGTATCCATATTTTGGTCTTACTTCTTAAACTTCATGTGGTCTGTGTTTTTCTTTATGCATTCATCTTCTAATAAGTATCTACACTGGTGGTATAAGCATTGTGATTAATATAGTAATGTGAATGAATAAGCAAATACCTCAGTGCTATGTTGATTTTAAGTCCTTTGGGCAAATCTCCAAGACTGGTATATCTGGGTCAAATGCAAGTTTACTTGTAGTTTCTAGAGAAATCTATATAGTTATTTCCATAGTAGTTGTACAGGTTATTTTCCCCAAGGACTTTATTCCATTTTTTTCAGTCTTTTATTTGATTGAATGACTCAAATTTTTATCTTTTTATCTTGTTCAATTTTTCAGTAACATATAATATATAATATAATTATAAAATGTATAAAATATACCACATTTTTTGTATCCATTCCTCCTTTGAGGGATATTTGGGCTCCTTCCAATTTCTGGCTATTATAAACAAGGCTGCTATAAACATAGTGGATCATGTGTCTTTATCGTATTCAGGGGAATCCTCTGGGTATATGCCCAGGAGTGGTATGCCAGGGTCCTCTGGAAGTGACATGCCCAATTTTCTGAGGAACCGCCAAACTGATTTCCAGAGTGGTTTTACCATTTTGCAATCCCACCAACAGTGGAGGAGTGTTCCTCTTTCTCCACATCCTCGCCAGCACTTGTTGTCTCTTGAGTTTTTAATCTTAGCCATTCTGACTGGTGTGAGGTGGAATCTCAGGGTTGTTTTGATTTGCATTTCCCTGATGACTAATGATGTTGAACATCTCTTAGAGTGTTTCTCGGCCATCCGAATTTCTTCTGGTGAAAATTCTTTGTTTAGTTCTGTACCCCATTTTTTGATAGGGTTATTTGGTTCTTTGGGATCTAACTTCTTGAGTTCTTTATATATATTGGATATTAGCCCTCTGTCGGATGTGGGGTTGGTGAAGATCTTTTTCCACTTTGTTGGTTGTTATTTTGTCCTTCTGACAGTGTCCTTTGCCTTGCAGAAACTTTGTAATTTTATGAGGTCCCATTTGTCAATTCTTGATCTTAGAGCATACGCTATTGGTGTTCTGTTCAGGAACTTTCCCCCTGTGCCTATGTCCTCCAGGGTCTTCCCAAGTTTCTTTTCTAATAGTTTCAGTGTGTCTGGTTTTATGTGGAGGTCCTTGATCCACTTGGAGTTAATGAGCCCAGAAGCCCTAAATACTCAAGGCACAATTAGCAAGTCAAATGATTCCCAAGAAGAAGAAAGGAGAGGACCCTGGGACTGTAAAGATTGGATCCAGTTTTGTAGAGAAACCATGGGGGGAGGGGGAATGATTGGGGAATAGTTGGGGGGGAGAGGAATTATGGGACATATGGTGGGGGTAAACTGGGAAAGGGGAAAGCCTTTGGAATGTAAACATAGAATATAGAAAATAAAAATTAAAAAAATAAGCAGCAAAAAAATGTATAAAATATTCGAAATGCAGGGGGAGGGAAAAGGACATGTGGGACCTTTGGGGGTGGGGAACCAGAAAAGGGGAAATGAATTGTAAATATAGAATATATACAATAAAAAAAATCAAAAAAAAAACATTAATTCTCTATGTAGTATGCAATTTCCTTCCAACTAAAACCTTCACTACTGGAAGGAAGAGGGAGGTTTCTGAGGCTTAGAAAGCAAAGAAACCTCAGAAGTCCCAGAATGTGAAACTAACAAGGTTTACAAGGCACATTCCCAGAGTTACAGAAACAATCAACAATGGCTGGAGAGAGGCAAATCTCTGACTAGTCTCATTTCCTGGAAAAGACCCACATATGGAGCATCCACTTGGTTGTTTAGGAAGCTCTATGAGGTATCACTGCTTTTGCCATGATGCAGCAGCTTTCTAGACTTAACACTTCTTTAACTAATCTCCATCCATGGTAAGTTACTGCCACGAGGTTAACTGAGTTGTTCTTCGGGCTGTTGTTAGTTTCCCATAGGAAGTGAGTGGACGCCTCTTCACTTCTCCATCTTAAAAAATTCTCTCCAGGAATGGATGGATTCAGTTGACAAAGAGTCTGTCTGCCTTGGCATGGTCTTTAGAGATTGTTTTGCTTACTGTGTTTTTCGATTTCATTTAACCCAATTTGTCAAAGGCAGGGATGGTTTTTTTCTGCTATTAGAGTCCTTTGCAGAAAGCCCTTGCCTACGAATAAATACCAGTGTTTTATTTCTGTTTTACTCTAGTAATTTCAGTTAAGATCTTTGATCAATGCTGAAGTGATCTTTGTGGAGGGTAAGCAGCTTGAGTCTAGTTTTATTCTGTTACACATGGAAATCGACTTTTCCCAGAAGCATTTTTTGAAGAGGCTGTCTTGTATCAATGACATGCTTTGGATGACTTTGCAAAAAAATAAGGTAGCTGTCACCCTGTGTTAGTTTTCCTGGAACCTTTATAACATCCCATTGCTTTAATATATGTATTATACCATTTTGGTACTAAGCCTGTTTGAGATCAGGTATGGTGATGCCTCCAGCACTGGGCTTTCTGCTTCAGATCACTTTAAATTATAGTTCTACAACCAGTTGATATTTTGATGAAAATGTGGATTTTTGATGAAAATTTAGATGGCTTTCACTAGCATGGCCATTTTCACAACATCAGTTCTGCCAATCCTGGACAAGGGGCAGCTTTTCACTTACCAGCGTCTTCATGATTTTTTTGTTTTTTGGTTTGTTGGTTTTTTTTTTTTCAGCATCTTAATGTTTTCAGAGTAGAGGCCCTTTACTGCCTTTGTAAAGTTTATTTCTTAGGTATTTTTTTAAATTACTATGCATGGGAATTTTCCAAGATTTCTTTCGCAGTAAGCTTATCTCCCTAAGTTCAATTTTGATAATCTCAAATAGCTAGTGTAGGTTGATTTAATATACTGCTACATTAATGAATGTGCTTACCAGTTCTAAAAAACTATATTGTCCATCAATTGGGATAATTTGACTTTTTCCTTTCCTATTTGTATCCCTTTTAGTGCTCATTCTTGTCTTATTACACTAATTATAATTGAACAGGATACTGAGTAAGAATGGCATTGGCATCCTTATTACTTTCCAGACTTTAGGAAAAAAATGTTTTCAGTTTTTTTCCCACTTAATATGAAATTATAAGTTTTGAAGTACATATATATATATATATCCCTACATACATTCATATATATCATCATACATATTCATATGTATATATATATATATGTATTCTTTCTTACATATAGGTTTATAGGTTTATGAAGTACATATGTATTCTTGCATACATTCATATATGTCCTCATACATATTCATATGTATATACATTCTTTCTCATATTATGCTATTTTCCTTTAGCACTGAATTTTTCAGGACTTTTACTATGAAGGAATGTTGAGTTTTGCTACAGGCCTTTTCTGCAATGATTGAAATGACTATGTGACTTCTGTCTTTAAGATGTGCTGTATAGCTACTGATTTCTAAACTTTGGCCCAACTTTGCATCTTTGGAATAAAACTTCTTGGTCCTAGTGCTTTATCTCTTCACTGTGTTCTTGCACTTATTCTGCAAGAATTTCGACATCTGTGTTCCTAGCGGGAACTGGTCCATAAATTTATTTTGCTGTTGTGTCCCTACCCAGTTATGGTATCAGAGCAATGCTTTGTTGTGTTTTTGCCCTTTCTATTTTATAGACTAGCACATGGAGCACTGGTGATAACTCTTCTTGAAGATTTGTAGAATTCAGCCATGGATTTGTATAGTCCTGAGATTTTCATTATCTGGACACTTTTCATTATTATGTTATGTTGTTGATTGCTAAGGGCAAGTTCAGGTTGTCTTTTATGCTTGATTTATGAGGTAGTTGGAATAATGGTATGCATAGGCTCATGAATTTGAATACTTGGAGGAGTTGCTTTGAAAGGATTAGGAGGAGTAACTTCATTGGTAGAGTTGTCACTGGAGGCAGTCTTTGAGGTTTCAAAGGCCCATGCCATGTCTAGTTATCTCCTTACAACTCCATCTTGTAGATCAAAATGGAAGAGGGTCTAAGCTCCAGCCTCAGCATCATACGTGCCTGCCTGCTGCCATGCTCCCAGCATGAAGGTCATGATTTCTAACCCTCTGGAACCATGAATCCCAGATTAAGGTTTTCATTTTATATGTTGCTTTAGTCACTATCTTAGAATAGCAGTAGAAAGTAACTACAAATTTAATTTTTCTCATATACATCTAGGAAGTCATACATTTCTTTTAGATTTTCTGGGTCTTTTTTTGAATATACATTTTAAAGTTATTTTCTAATGATCTGCTAGATTTCATTGGAAACTGCAGTAAATTCCTTTCAGTTTTAATTTTATTGGTTTGATTCTTCTCTCATTTCTTTGGTTGTTTTTACCTCTTTATGACTTGTGCTTACTTGTTTTCAAATAACAAACTGCTAGATTTTATACATTGTTCTTTTAGTTGCTATTTCATTATTTTTTTTATTTACAGATCTTCTTTTTTAATTTGTTTCAGACTACAGCATTTGGGTTTGGATTATTCTTCTTTTATGAGACCTGGAGGTAGACCATTATGGTTTTCTAATGAAAGCACATAGCTATAAACTTTGCTCTGAGACATTCCTTATCTATATCCTCAATTTCCTCCTTAGTTTTCTGAACTACATATTTATTATGGAACATAAACACAAACAATCAAGTGAAGGAACTGAATAAAACAATCCAGGATCTAAAAGTGGAAGTAGAAACAATAAAGAAATCACAAAGGGAGACATCTCTGGTGATGGAAAATCTTGGAAAGAATTCAGAAATCATAGATGCAAGCATCAACAACAGAAAACAAGAGATAGAACAAAGAACCTTAGGTGCTGAAGATACCATAGAAAACTTTGACTCAACCGTCAAAGAAAATGCAAAGAAAGAATATTAAAAGCAGTAAGGGAAAAAGGTCAAGTAACTTATAAAGGCAGACCTATCAGAATCACACCAGACTTCTCACCAGAGACGATGAAAGCTAGAAGATCCTGGGCAGACCTCATACAGACCCTAAGAGAATACAAATGCCAGCCCAGGCTACGATACCCAGCAAAACTCTCAATCACCATAGATGGAGAAATCAAGATATTCCATGATAAACTCGAATTTACACAATAACTCTCCACAAATCCAGTCCTACAAAGGATAAATTGATGGAAAATACCAACACAAGGAGGGAAACTACACCCTAGAAAAAGCAAGAAAGTAATCTTTTTCCAACAAACCCAAAAGAAGATACTCACACAAACATAAAAATAACATAAAAAAATAACAGGAAACAACAATCTCTATTCCTTAATAACTCTTAGCAACAATGGACTCAATTCCCCAATAAAAAGACATAGACTAACAAAATATTTCTTATGTAAATCTTCAATTTCATCAGAAAATGTTTGTAATTCCCCTTTTAATTTAGTAATGTGTTTTTATAACTACCATTTTGTGTGCATTATTTTTCATGATAATCTTCAATTTTAATGTCTTTCTATATACTTCCTCTATTTTATCAGAAATGTTTTCAGTGTAAATCTTTCATTTTATCACAAATGTTTATAATTCCACCTTCAATTAATTTAGAAAGTTTTTATATCTACCATTTTATATGTAAAATTTTCCATTAGATAGTCAATTTTAATGTGTTTGTCTATATATTTCTTGAATTTTACCAGAAATATTTTTATGTAAATCTTCAATGTTATCTGAAAATGTTTATAATTCTACCTTCAATCAACTTAGAATTATCTTTATGCCTATCATCCTATCTATATAATTTCCATGATAATTATCAATTTTAATGTGTTTATCTGAAATATTTTCTATATAAATCTTTAATTTTATCATAAAGTGTTTTTACTTCCCTTTTCAATGAATAAACTGTTTTATTACAAAAAAAAGCCAGAAGATGCTGGAGAGATGTAATAAAGACCCTAAGAGAACATAAATGCCAGCCCAGGGTACTACACCCAGCAAAACTCTCAATAATCATAGATGGAAACCCAAGATATTCTATGGCAAAACCAAATTTAAACAACATCTATCTACCAATTCAGTCTTATACAGGATTTTAAAGAAAAACTATAAAATGAGGAGGCTATCTATACCCAAGAAAGTAAAAGTGATTAATCGTCTCACAACAAACCCAAAAGAAGAAAATCTCTCTCTCTCTCTCTCTCTCTCTCTCTCTCTCTCTCTCTCTCTCACACACACACACACACACACACACACACACACACACACAAAATATTACCTCTAACAGCAAAAATAACAGGAACCAACAATCACTGCTTTTTAATATCTCTCAAAATCAATGAATTCAACTCCCCAATAAAAGGGCACAGGCTAACAGACTTAATACGCAAGCAAAATCCAGCATTTTGCTGCATATATGAAAGACACCTCAGTGACAAAGACAGACACTACCTCAAAGAAAAAGGCTGAAAAAATTATTCCAAGCAAATGATCCCAAGAAACAAGCTGGAGTAGTCACTGTAATATGCAATAGTATGCATTGTAATATGAAACTTTCAACCAAAATTTATCAAAAGAGATAGGGAAGGACACTTCATACTCATCAGAGGAAAAATCAACCAAAGTGAAGTCTCAATTCTAAACATATGTGTCCCAAATGCAAGGGCACCCACATTCATAAAGGAAAGTTTGGTGAAGCTCAACATACACATTGAACCTCATATCATAATAGTGTGAAACTTCAACACCCCATTTTCACCAATGGAGAGGTTATTAAAACAGAAACTAAACAGAGACACAGTAAAACTGAGGGAAGTTATGAAAAAAATGAATTTAACAGATATATAAAGAACATTTCACCCTGAAACAAAAGAATATACCTTCTTGTCAGCACTTCCTGGTAAATTCCCTAAAATTGATCATATAAATGATCATACAACAAACTTCTGCAAATACAAGAAGATTGAAATAATCCCTATCAGACCACAATAGACCAAGACTAGACTTCAATAACAACAAAATCAACAGAAAGCCCACATACTCATGGAAGCTGAACAACACTTTACTAAATGATAACTTGGTTAGGAAATAAAGAAAGAAAGAAACTAAGGACCTTTTGGAATTTAAGGAATATGAAGACACAACATACCCAAACATATGGGACACAATGAAAGCAGTGATAAGAGGAAAATTCATGTCACTAAGTGTCCTCATGAGGAAATTGTAGAAATCCTAAACTAGTAACTTAATAGCACACCTGAAAGATCTAGAACAAAAAGAATCAAACACACCTAAGAGGAGTAAAAGGCAGGAAATAATCAACCTCATGGTAGAATTCAGCCAATTAAAAACCAAGAGAATTATACAAAGAATCAACAAAACCAAGAGCTGCTTCTTTGAGAAAATGAACAAGATAGATAAACCCATATCCAGACTAACCAGAGGGCACAGAAACCGTATCCAAATTAACAAAATCAGAAATGTAAAGGGAGACAAACAACAGAAACTGTGGAGATTAAAAAAAATAATCAAATTCTACTACAAATGCCTATATTCAACTAAAAATCTAGATAAAATTTAAGATTTTTCTAGAAACATACCACATACAAAGGTTAAATCAAGTGCAGGTAAACTATGTAAGCAGTCTCATAACCCCTAAGGAAATAGAAGTCATTAAAAACATCCCAACCAAAAAATTCAGGGCCAGATGGTTTTAGTGCAGAATTGTATTAGTCAAAGAAGACCTAAGACCAATACTCCTCAAACTATTCCATAAGCTAGAAACAGAAGTAACACTACCTAATTTATTCTATGAAGCCATAGTTAATACCTAAACCACACAAAGACCCAACAAAGAGAACTTCAGACCAATTTCACCTGTGAATATCAATGCAAAAATACTCAATAAAATTCTTGCAAATCAAATCCAAGAATACTTCAAAATAATCATTCACTATGACCAAGTAAGCTTTATCTCAGGGTTGCAGAAATGGTTCAATATAAGAAAATCCATTAACACAATTCACTACATAAACAAAGAAAAAGAATCACATTATCATCTCGTTAGATGCTGAAAAAAAAACTTATGACAAAATCAAACTCTCCTTCATGTTACAAGTCTTGGAGATATCAGGAATTCGATGTTCATATATAAACATAATAAAATCAATATACAGCAAACCAACAGCCAGTATTAAATTAAATAGAGAGAAAGATGAAGCAATCCCACTAAAATTAGGGACAAAATAAAGATTCCCACCCTCTCCCTATCTGTTCAATATAGTTCTTAAATTTCTAGCTAGAGCAGTAAGACAACAAAAGGAGATCAAAGGGATATAAATTGGAATGAAAAGAGTCAAGATATCACTATTTGCAGAAGATAAGATAGTATACCTAAGAGACACCAAAAATTCTACCAGCAAACTTCTATAGCTGATAAACAACTTCAGCAAAGTGTTTGGATATAAAACTAAGTCAAACAAATCAGTTGTCATCCTTTATACAAAGAATAAAGATAGCAAACCCATGGTCCTGAGTTAATTAAAGGGTGTTTCTGAGATATTTCCATGAGAAATGGCCAAAAGTAGTCAAAGCTTAATAATTCAGAAATGCTTTGGGTAGGTATGTAGACTTCAAAGTCATCAGAAGTCCACAGAAAATGATATTTATGAACATTTCTTTATTAAAGATCATTTGACTAGAGACCTGTCTGCTCCTGACAGCACCCCTTTCTTGGATTCAAAGAAGAAACTGAGCATCAGTGGAGTTGATGGAAGACAGCCACTAGGCAAGAACTGCCTCATTTCATCTACAGACAAAATACTGTTCAGAAAAACGACACACTATGTGAAATAGTCAAATGATAATCTCTGCCAAGACAGGGTAATCAGCCTTTCAAAATTCTGCATTATAAAGGTCTGTCAGATGATCCTGGGCCACAGGCAAAAGACAAATGCTCTAACATTTTAAAATATAAGGGACTATCTAGGTGATCCATGGTCTCTATAAATTGGCCAAGTTTTGGAAACTATATTTTATGCTTCTCATATTTTCAGGTAATATTAGTCGTTCTTGGATTTCTGATGAACTTGAAGACTGGTAGTCTCATAGGCAACCCAAGCTGTTTAGCATTGAGAGAGATGATATAAATTTGAAAGGATGGTTTTCAGATGGCATACAATCTAAAACCAGTTTATGAGTCAGGTGTGGAATTATAGTCTTTTAAGTTAGGATAGATAACAGAGGTTCTATTTAATTGACAAAAATATTGAAATTGGTGTTAGGTCTATGTTGTACTTTATAAATTACAAAATGGTAATAGTTGTGCTCAATTTATATCTGAGATAAGAGTCTTTTAATTGGACAGAAAGGGGGAAGTGCTGTGGATAGCCTTGGTCTTGTATTTTGATGCTAATTCTGCTTTCCCAAGGAGGGGCTGAGGATGAGGAGTGAATCAGGTATACAGATGACTTCTTGTGAACCTGCTCACCACCTTAACTTGCAAAATAATGGCTAGAGCTAGTGATTGAGCAGTAGACAGGAAGGTGGAGCTGAAAAATTTGGGGGAAAAGGAGGAGGAGAGAGGAGAGAGAAATGGAGAATAAGAATAAGAATGGAGAATAAAATAAGAATGGAGAAAAAGAATGTGGCCTGGAGAAACCACAGTTATAAGGGGTCTCATAGATGGGGGAATATAGTTGTGTAGTGGTAGATCTGCCCAAACTAGGTGTGCAGCTTGTATTCATATTTATTGTGCTTGCTTTGACAAGGCTTATTTGGGTTGGAGATTTACCACAACAACACCCTTCACAACAGTCACAAATAATATAAAATATCTCTATAATTCTCACCAAGTAAATTAAAGATCTGTATGATAAGGACTTCAAGTCTCTGAACAAGGAAATTGAAGAAGACCTCAGAAGATGGAAATATCACCCATGTTCATGGATTGGTAGGATTAACATAGTAAAAATGGCATCATACTGAAAGCAATCTACAGATTCAATGCAATACCCATCAACATTCCATCACAATTCTTCACAGACATGGAAGGAGCAATTCTCAACTTCATATGGAAAAAATGAAAAACCCAGGATACCAAAAACTATTCTCAACAATAAAAGAAATTCTGGGAGAATCACCCTCCCTGACCTCAAGCTGTACTACATAGCAAGAGTGATAAAAAACTGCATGGTATTGGTACAGGGACACACTGGATGATTAATAGAATAGACTCGAAGACCCAGAAATAAATATATACACCTATGGACACTTGATCTTTGTCAAAGAAGCCAATACCATACAGTGGATAAAAGAAAGCATCTTCAATAAATGGTGCTATTCTAACTGGAAGCCTATATGTAAAAGAATGCAAATTGATCCATATTTTTGTCCTTGTACAAAGCTCAAGTGTAAGTGGATCAAGGACATCTACATTAAACCAGAT
This sequence comes from Apodemus agrarius, assembly GCA_964023405.1. Taxonomy (NCBI): domain Eukaryota; kingdom Metazoa; phylum Chordata; class Mammalia; order Rodentia; family Muridae; genus Apodemus; species Apodemus agrarius. The sequence continues at coordinate 35,155,261 of OZ030021.1, read as the reverse complement.
ACACTGAATCTAATAGAAGAGAAATTGGGAAATAGCCTTGAACAGATTTTACTTTATTATTTTAATACTTACTTGCAACATAAGGGTAATTCTGCCATCTTTGTAGGCATATCTACCCCATGGATCACAGGATCTCATCCTTACTGTAAATGCCAAACACTATGCTTTCTAATTATGAAATTGTCACTGTGTGGCCAGAAGAACTACCAAAACCAAGTGAGGAAGGAGATCGGGTTTTTATAATTATTGGAACCACAAAGGTAAGATTAGATAGCACAGAAATTCAGCTAGGCCCAGCCTTATATCCACATAGGGTGGGGACTATATGGTCTTACTGTGGATACAGAATCAAGAGTTATCCTAGGATTAGCCAGGGAGGAGAGAAGTGACAGTCCAAAAGTATACTGCTACAGAGAATCTGCCTGAGTGTATGTGTTAGCTGGAATTTTCCATTGCCGCAGGATGACTTATTGCCATTATGTACTAGGGCAATGAAATTCCCTGACAGAAGCCTTACTGGGAATGGTTTGCACAAAAGGACAGAACTAAGCCACCCTGGCAGCTGGCACCAGCAATGTGTTTCCTCTTGAACTCTAGTACATTGGCCCTTTCCACAGCATCCTCCTACTCAGTCAGCTGCCACTACCCGAGGGAAAGAGGCTGGCCTCATCTGTTCACATTACCAGACACTGAGCTCCTCCTGCCTGAGAAAGGAGCTGACCACAGCATGACAGAGCCAACCTAACCAGTATCTATACTTTGTCAAAGGAAAGATATCTACCCAGGATGGAAATTTATCAAAGTTTTTTAGGTGTGAGAAAGTTTCAGGAAATACACTTTGGAATTATTAAAAGGGCACCACAGTTGTATAAACCCTTTTCTGCCAAAGTTAAGGACCCTGTTATACCACTCCTGGGCATATACCCAGAGGATTCCCTGGCATGCAGTAAGGATACATACTCCACTATGTTCAAAGCAGCCTTATTTATAATAGCCAGAAGAGGGAAAGAACCCAGATTTCATGGAGGAATGGATACAGAAAATGTGGTATATTTACACAATGGAATACTACTCAGCAATTAAAAACAACGAATTCATGAAATTTTTAGGCAAATGGTTGGAACTGGAAAATATCATCCTAAGTGAAGTAACCCAATCACAAAAGAATACACATGGAATGCAGTCACTGATAAGTGGATATTAATTAGCCCAGAAGCTCTGAATACTCAAGACACAATTAACATATCAAATGATTCCCAAGAAGAAGGAATGAGAGGTCCCTTGTCCTGGAAAGGCTTGATGCAGCATTGTAGGGGAGTACCAGAACAGAGAAATGGAAGGGGGTTATTGGGGAATGGGCAGAGGGAAGAGGGCTTATGGGACTTATGGGGAGGGGGGGAACCAGGAAAGGGGAAACATTTGGAATGTAAACAACGAATATAGAAAAAAAAAAAAGACAAAAAAATGAAACATCACAGAAACTTGTTCATCTCCCTTCTCCAAATCAGATACAATCCACCCTAATTATACTTCATAAGCAACTCATAAAGATATACTGCCACATTGAGGAGTATAAGCAGTCCCATGCACTCCTGCAGCAGAGGCAGACAGGACCTATACACCTTTAAACTAAACTTCATATTTGTGAGTAGCCCATTACTTGCAGACCAGACTTTCCTTAAAGCCTATTTGGGCCACTTAAATTCTCTTGCTCTTGAAAAAAAATCTCACCTAGGAGTAGAAACACTCTTAAAAGCTTCCCAAATATGTCACCCAGGATGCTTTCAGCATGGTATTTCAATTCCTGACTATGCCTCTTTATCATTTCTAAAGCAATAAATCAAGCTATTGCATTTCTTATACTACCAGCAAAGCCACAAACTGGGGCTATGGTTCAGGAAAGTAACATTTATACCCAAGTGCTATTTTTAAAATTCTCTCTCTCTCTCTCTCTCTCTCTCTCTCTCTCTCTCTCTCTCTCTCTCTCTCTCTCTGTATGTGTTGTGTATGAAGGTCAAAAGTCAAGCTTGGATGTCTTTCTTTAGTCACTGCCCACTTTATTTTTATTGCCACAGTAGTCTCTTACAGGCTTAGAGATTACCAAGAAAGTTGGTCTGGTTAACCAGCAAGGCATGTGTCTACCTGTTACCACACCAGCCTTTTGTATGTTTTTCCTTAGTCCCAGACTCATCTTTACATGATATACACACACACACTAGTTGAGGGTGTTCTTAGTTGGATATGGTTCTAAGTACACTTGTAATCTCATCATCACATTGAAGGCTGACACAAGAGGATGACTCTGAGTGTGAGAATCTACAGAGAGCATGGTTCAGGTATGCCTCTCTAAAGTGATGCTCTCAGGGAGTATTTCAGAACACACACAGACACTGCTCTCTTGGGTAGTATTTGTGGCATATGAGTTTCTTCAGGTCATCTTTGATTCCTTTTGGTGCTATTTATGCTGAGACAAATACTAATATGCATCTATCAATAAAAAGCAAACTCCAGGGTGCCGGGCGGTGGTGGCACACGCCTTTAATCCCAGCACTTGGGAGCAGAGGCAGGCGGATATCTGAGTTTGAGGCCAGCCTGGTCTACAGAGAAACCATGTCTCGAAAAAACAAACAAACAAAAACCCAAACAAAACCAACCAACCAAACAAACAATCAATCAAACAAAGCAAACTCCAGAAGCCTTTCTACTATTTAGTCCTAGGCGGTCTGTGTGTTGCACACACATTTCTCTGTGGATCTGGCGTGTCCAGCCACAAGTCTTCTTGCTATTGCTCTTATTCACTGCATCATTCTCAACTCAAAATTATTTTAAAATCATTAACACAAAATAAAATAGTCTTCTCTTTATTCAGTTCAGTAATATGTATATTCAGATATAACATTTATGACAGATACTAGAAGGATCAGAAACAGAGTTTTCTTAAGACTTAAATAGATTTATTAAGAAATGGATAAAGTTTAAATTCTGCCGCAAGATCTTCAGCCCACACAGCTGTTTCCTCTTTCAAAGTCTCTGAGTGGTGACCATACATCCATAACTCAGTTCACTGACAGATAGCCAAATATAGAACGATGTTGCCTTTTGTCCTCAAAAATAAGCCTGCATGACATTTACAAAAGTGATAATTTATGTATTTGTTTGTATGACATGGGTTTTGTTTTATAGTATTTATTTCAGTGATAACAAGGATGTTAAAGGATAACATTGTTGCATCTTTTCTGTCATTTTTGTCTTTTACTTATTTGTTTGTTTATTTATTCACTCATCCATCCATCCATCCATTCATTCATTTATTTAACACTCCAGCCTTTATCCACACACCCCCAGTCCACCCTCCGACTGTTCCACATCCCTTACAGCCTCCCCACCCCCACGTCTGCACGAGGATGTCCCTCCCCACCCCACCTGACCTCTGAACTTCTTGAGGCCTCCAGTCTCTAGAGGGTTAGGTGCATCTTCTCTGAATGAACACAGACCCAGCAGTCCTCTGCTGTATGTGTTGGGGTCCTCCTACCAGCTGGTGTATGCAGCCTGGTTGGTGGTCCAGTGTTTGAGAGAAATTGGGGGTCTAGGTTAATTGAGACTGATGGTCCTCCTACAGGGTCGCCCTTCTCCTCAGCTTCTTCCAGCCAAAAGTGATAATTTATAATGGGAAAAGATCAACAACGTAGATAAAGTTACAACCAAGCAATGGAAAATGGTAACGCTGGAAACCAGTGTGAATGGGAAATAAATGGAGTTAGACAAGAAACAGCCGACTGGAGGATAACGTCCACGACAGTGTTCCAGAGACTCTGACTTACATCCAGAAGAACTTAGTGAAGGTGAATTTACAGATAAAGGATTGATTACCCAGGGTGATGGTAATAAACATTGCATTGAAGGAGTTCTCAGGGTGACTAGATACTAGAAAAGCAAAGAGTAGCACAGAAGATGACCCATGCTCAGAGATCAGAGTGAAGGCATTGAGGGATGTTTGCTTCACATATCAAAGCACATGGTGAGAACGGCAACATATGTCAGACTATTCTAATATACTCTTTAGAAATAAAAAAGTCACAGGTTCTAAATATTGCTATATTTCAAATTATAAAATACTGAATAATTTTTTTTACATTTTTATAAGACAAACTTCAGTGAAACTATGAAGGTTCCTGGAAAAATTATAATATCTTCAGAAAATTATAATTTTTCTCACTTCCTAAAATATACACACATATGTTATATGTGTGTATCTACATGTATGTTTATAGGTTTAGGAGTAATTATTTTAAAAAGGTACTACCCCACCAGACCTCTGCACCACTCCTTCCAAATATTCGACAAAGCTTGACTCTTAAACTTAAATATTTAACCAAATATATTTATGTATATAAAACTCCGAAATATATAATGCCAATTTACAATGTTAAAGTCTTATCCCAATATTTCTAACCTCTCCAAAACACCAGAAATACCTCTGAAGCCATCTGGATATCCACGCCTCCCTCTCTGCTCTGCTCTTCTCATCCACCGAGCCTTCTCTCTCTCTTTCTCTACCCCTCATTCTCTTAGCTCCTCCTCCTCCTCTCTCCCCTCCAATCACTAGCCTCTCACTGCCTCAATGTGAATTGATAGGAAATATCTTGCAACATATCAGTATATATGTATATAGGTATACAGATGTATTGTGTATATATGCATATGTGTATATAGGTATATAGGTATATGTGATATGTGTATGTATAAGTGTGTAGGTATATAGGTGTATATGTATGTAGGTGTATAGGTGTATACTTGTAAATAAACACTTTGTCTCTGTGTCTGTCTCTGTCTCTGTCTCTCTATAAAGAAATTAAATTCTATATATTCTCTCTATTTATATATATGAAATTAATATCTATATATGAAATTTAACACATATATAATTTATATATAATTTAATATATTTAATTTATGTATATATATGTATATGTGTATATATATATATATATATATATATATATAATAAATTACCCTATAATGGAATGACAAAACTCTACTAGACAACAGAGGTTAATTAACAGAAATCCCAGTACTAGAAGCCCAGTACTGGAGTTGCAGACCAGTAAGGTAACAGACCCACAAACATTATATTATATTGCCAGTGTTCTTTGTTAGCCTCCAGAAATTGATGGTAAGGCTCTATGTGTTGAAGATACTATATATTGAATATGGAACACTGAAGCTGGTTCTGACTTGGAAGTTTCATCCTACCTTTCATAATGCTGGAAGTTGCTAGGCATGGTGCCAGAGGAGAAAAGTAATTATCTCATGAAAGACCACTTTGCAACATGAAACCCATACCTGGCACTCCTATCAGGTGAAAATACCTGAGATAAACAGGCCTTAGGCCTTAGGAGAGAATACACTATTGTTAATCTGCTAAATTGACACAATATTAAACTGACCCCCAGTAACTTTTTATACCCACAGATTCTTAATCCTCATTAGAGAAGCTCCTTTTTGCAGTAGAGAGTGATTAACACAGAGACTCAACAACTCATCCAGGTACAGAGAATAAGAACTGTACAGTCCTCATCCCTAAATTAGACATTTGTATTACATCATCTTCTTCAAGGGGGAAGAAAACAAACAAGAGAGGAATGTTGTTACTAAGTTTCCAACCCAGTTCCCCGGTAAAAGAAAGCTCAACTCAGCAGTTAACAAAACAAGCTACAAGCCTAGACTGGGCAGGCCTCCCACTCTACTACTCTGTTTCAATCTATTTTATCCCATACAACTTGCAGTTTCTCTAGGCCTCGAGCTTCTCTCCCTGCCGCCTCTCCGGTTCTCTTTAACCGTTTCTCTTCATTTCTTCCCCTTTCTTCTCTTAGTTTCTTCTTCTCGCTTCTCCTCCTGTTGCTCCTCCTCCTCCTGTTTTGTACCCTGTAGCTCCTCCCCTAGGCTCTGCTCCTCCCACTTTCCTCCTGCCCAATCATTGGCTCAAGCCTTTATTTGAAAAGTTAAGGTGGGGAGACGGTTCACAAGGCAACTCCTCATCTGCAGCCCCTCTGAGGAGTGGAATTAACATCAAAGTGCGAGCCCAGGGCTATCCACAACATAGGAATAGATCTGGGAGGAGCTGGGAGAAGAAGATTATCATGATGTTTCATATAATTTTTTTGCAGAACCAAAAATATATTAAAAAGAGAAAATAATGATTTTCTTATTACATAGTATAAAGATTTTTTAAGTTTCCACGCTCATTGCTATTGTCCTGTAGTAGTACACAAAGTAAAGACAGGTTGTATCATTTTCTGTTTTTATTTATAGTTCCTTCTTCATTAAAGTAGGGACTGACTTATCTGAGAAACACAGCTTTCTCCTTTGCTCTATTTTTATCCCGGTCCTAAAGCATTTAATTTAGCTCATATCTGATCAATTCCTTATGAAACCTGGGTCTCATGAGTTTATTTTACAACTGCACTGTCTCAGTTAGGATTTCTATCACTGCAATGAAACATCATGACCAAAAAAAAGTTGGGGAGAAAAAAGATTATTTGGCTTAAACATCCATATTGGTCTTCAGTAGTGAAGGAAGTTAGGACAGGAATTCAAGGAAGGGAAAATTATGGAGGCAGAAGGTAATGCAAAAGCCATGGATGGGTGCTGCTCACTGACTTGCTCCCAATGACTTGTTCTGCCTGATTTCTTATAGAACCCAGGACCACCTGCCCAGGGATGGCACCACCCACAATGCTCCAGGATCTCCCCATTGATCACTAATTGAGAAACTGCTGACCTTCATGGAGTCATTTTCTCAACTGAGGTTCCTTTCTCTCTGAAGACTCTAGCTTGTATCAAGATGAAACACAAAACCTCAGCAGGTCTAAATGTGCCATACTAGTAGGAATATGGAAGAGAGGGTGCTAAGGGTGATTTGAACTTCAGAGGCCTGGCTCAAGTCATTTCAGAGAAGAATTTTAGTATGTGACCTAGATACTGTATTTATAATATTTTGGCTAAGAATGAGGCTGCTTTTTGCCCTTGTTGGAAAAGTCTGCTGACTTTAAAGTGATGAGTTTGGATTAATTGCGTTGACAAAGGAAATCTGAGAACCTCCTAGTTCAGACTCTGTCATGTGGTTATTATTGTCCACTCTAATGAAGATTATATAAATGAAAAGGAACAAGCTGAGCAAGTAAAACTACAAGACATACAGTTCAGGAGAAAAGGGGCACCAGAAGGTGGAATGGAGTTACATCCTATGTTCGAGGAGATAAACAGATAAAAAAGAGCCCTATGTTAAATGGAATAAAGGGAGTGATGACTTCAGGGCACGACCCTACCCAGCTATGCTTCCAACTTCTGAAAAGGAATTAAGGAAGAGCTTAGAGCCAGGTGTGGTGGTGCTTTAAGCCCAGCTCTCAGAAGGCAGAGGCTGGGGTATCTTTAAATTCAAGGGCAGAATGTTCTATAGAACAGTCAAGTTTAGGCAATGAAGGAAACAATTGGAAACAGAAAGCTAATGATGATGTAACTGAAGGAGGGGGCAATGTTCCAGTTCCAGCAAGCAGCAGAACTTGGCATCTTTGGTCATGTGATTCTGGCTTTAGAGTGAAGGATAGAAGAAAGGAGTTATGGAATCTCCCTTTGTGACTCACAAAAGCCACTGGAGCCTGTGTTGGGGTTCTCTGAATGGATACCTAGGAAGTATCCTAGGAAGGCCAGTAAATGAAGTTCTTAAGGTGAAGCCTGGATCACCTTGGAAACCTGAAAATGTTGGAGATGCCAAAGCCTTGGGATCCCTCCCAAGGAAGGATGCTAAAAGGGCGTGGGACCATAGAGAAAGACATAGATTGCAGTCAACAGAGCTGAAAGGAGTTGGAGATCTGAAGAACACATTGACATTACACATGGAGTTGCAGAGTTTGGAGTTTTCCCAGCTGGTTTTAAGTCTTGCTTTGGTCCAAGATGTCTTCACTATGCTTCCTTTCCTACCTTGTTAGAAGTATGTGATCTGCTTTTTGTTTTTGATTTTTTTTTCAGGAGATTACAGTTTAAGAGATATCATGAACTTTTGACTTTTAAACAATGCTGAGACTTGTATAGTCTCTGGGGGCCTTTGAAGTTGAACTGGATGTATTTCTGCTTTTTATTTTGGCTGCAAGCCTTTATTGAGTTAGAGAGTGGAATGTGGTGGTTTGAATAAGAATGGTCTTGGTCATAGGGAGTAGCACTATTAGGAGGTGTGGCTTTGTTACAGGAAGTATTTTACCTTGGAGGTGGCTTTGAGGTCTCATATGCTCAGGCTACACCCAGTGTGACACACAGTCTCATTCTGCTGTCTGTGTATCAAGATGTAGAACTCTCAGCTCTATATATCACATCTGCCTGCATGCTTCCATGCCTCTCCATCAAGGTGAAAATGGACTGAATCTCTGAAACTTTAAGCCTGTACTAATTAAATGATTTCCTTTATAAAAGTTGTTGTCACCATGGTGTGGCCTCACAGTGTTTGATACCTTAGCTAAGACTTGACCTTCTGCACACATCTCAAGTCACTTTCCATACACACACACATACACACACACATACACACACACACACACACACACACACACACAGAGAGAGAGAGAGAGAGAGAGAGAGAGAGAGAGAGAGAGAGATACACATACAAACACAGAGAGAGATACATACAAATACACACACATACACATAGACTGGTGTAGGACTGTAGACATCATCAACACATTTTCTAAAGGAAATAAGATAAAAGCTATATACAAGCAAATTAACACAACAGTGGGTGTTACATCTCAGAAGGGTCTATGTGCGCATGTTCTGAGTAAGTTCAGACTACTGAAAAATGTTAGGCCAGGTCATTCTTTCAGTCAGCCATTTGATACCGAAATTGAAGGTGGATCTAAAATCTACTTTCAATTTGGAACTCACATTTAAAAAGTCTTCTGAAATTATTAAACATATTACTTTGTTATACTTCAATTCCAGTATTGATCACATCAGGGTGCTGCCAATAATGGAATAAATGTGCAAATTCTAATTGATGAAAATGCATAGTGCCTTGTTCAAAATTTGTAACGTAATTGGCCTTTTTGGAGTATTTGTGGGCAGACAGTTTTCAAAGCCTAGTTATGTGTGTGTAGCAAGAAGCATTGCAAGAGTAGTAACCTACCTTTAGTGAATGGGCACAGACATTGCACTATTGTGGAGTTTGGGCTATTCCTGTCCTGTTCTCTGGAGAGGGACACAGTCCTACCAGAGGGGGAATATCATAGAAAGCACATTCTAACTCAAGTTTATGTTCTTGAACTTCTCAGTGAAAACCCTTCTAATTTATCACCTTAGATCTTAGAAATTACTAAATTTGACAACAAAGGCATTATGAAGGAAGGAAGTAACACTCAAAAGTTAAAAGCCAATCAACTTTGGAAATATCCTAGAGATGATGTGGATCATAAATACTTAATGGGCTTTCAGTAAATGTAAAGCAAGACTCAATGATATGATATAAAATATTAAGTTCTTTATGTTTTATGATGATATTTATTTAACTTGGCATAATAATGGATCATTATAAGACTTTGTGAGCCAATTTTGTTCATAGACCCCCAAACATTATTATAGCATCCATGTATATGCATGAAAAATGCCCTTGGCACTATATTTCATTTCTAAAACTTTAGAAGTACAGTGATTTGCCTACTTAAAAGCTGACAGCATTCTTGCTCCATATACTTTGAATGAAATAGTGTCTTCAAAACACAGGTGGACTGACATACATATGGATCACAGAGACTCAGGTCTCAGGCAAACAGGTTCCCACAATCAAAAAGATAAAGTAGACATGAGCTCTCATCCCAAACCAAGAACCTATCTTCAGTAGACAATTGCTTACATAGGAAAATTTAGCTTTTACCACTGGAGTCTCACTGGGGATATAAACTGCACTTGAGGGTAGGCCCATTTGTGGTGGTAGGTGTCCCCCCAAAATATTATTTGGGCATATTTTCTGTTTTTTATTGCTTTTGGGGGGCATTTAAAAAGAGTTTTTACTTGTACATTATGTTTTCTGATTCTGAGTTTTGATGGGTTTTAATTTTGTATATGTACGTGTTATCTTTTTGGGTGTGTTTCTTGTGCCTTCTCTGTTTTGTTTTTTGACTGTTTATGCTTTAAAAATTTCTTGTTTGTTTTGTAAAGAGAGAGAAAGAAGGAGTGCTGTTGGATGGGTAGGAAGGTGGTAGGGATCTTCAAGAAGATGGATTAGTGAGATGGAGGTAGTTGTGATCAGAATAGATTGTGTGAGAAAAATACTTTCAATAAAAAAGAAAATATTCTAGCAAAAGAAACATACAGAAAGAGAGACAGAGACAGAGATGACAGAGAATCTCAAAGCCATTTCTTTGACATGCCTCATGAATAACATAAAATAAAATGCAAACAAGTCCTTCCCTAGTATCTTTAATGTTAGAAATATCTTTATCTCAACGAAATACTTGAGCATTTACTGAGGTTGTTTTCCCCTACTGAGGATCTCCCACTTCTGAAGCTACAAGTCTAAGTGAGACAGAATAGTTTCCTGTTTTCACTAGTTATGGAATATTGGTTCCAGTTATCTTGGATACCTTCATCTTCTTTCATTGTTTGAAGGATTTAAATAGGCTTCTCAATATCCACTTTTGCCCGGTGAATTTGTTCACAAATGGCTGAGCGGTTTAATTGACACTTCGATTTTACCAGCTAAGGCTTTATGAGCCCCACTATGTCTTGGCTTTGTACTGAGTAATTTAATAGTCATTAACGTTTTTGCTTTATTTCAAGGAACAGTTACACCTGTGTAGATACCAGTAAGTTATAGAATCAATCAAGAGGTTGCAGAAGTCTCAAATAAAGGCATGGTTTCAAACAAAAAATGCAAACCCAAAAAGGAAACCTACTTCTGGTTATCATTTAGCGCCCCATACCCCAAAAATTGAGCTCAATGAGTAAAGCTTCAAATTACACCATTAGTTGAAAACAGAAATACAAAAGGCCAGGAGGCTATAAGCTGTGACTGCCTACAGAGAACTCAGTGAGGAAACACAGCTGCCTCCCTGTTTGGAAAGCTGTTTCTTTACTCTCCCCTCTTCTCTCTCTCTCAAGCAATCTTTCTTGTGGATTACCATCAACGCTTGTATGAGTCCTAGGAGTCTATTTCTGTCCTGTTCATATAGGTAAATAGGGCAGTCCACATCTCCTCTCCTTTTCAGGAGATCCTGGAGTTTGAAGTCAGCACAAACAACAGTGAAGGCAGGAATCTCATTTCCAGGTTGCCTTCATTTCTGGACTTAGGGACAAGTCATTCGGCAGATTCCTCCCTGCCTTTGAGTTCAGGCGGCCAACCTTAAGGACTGGTTTGGCTTCTGGGATGGACTCTGACCCTAGGCACCTTATAATTATCCCCAAGGAACTCTTTCTTTAGGGATCTTCAGAGATTGATGACAGGAATGTAAATGTCTTTGTAGTGATAGAGCTTCTCTGTATAAAAAGCTGGATCACCTCATGTTCTCTACTACCCAAAGCAAAACCTGCTTTTGTTGCTCGTAATATCAACTAAACATATACTGAAGCTGGTATACTACTATGGTTTAGTTGAGATCATATGTCTTTTTATTTTCTCTGTCGGGATTTAAAATATCTTTCCTCTAATTCACAATTCAATTGACTTAGATTTGTCCCAAGAAATGCTTAATTTTGTATGTTCTGAAACCCCTCCCTAAAGCAGAAGTTCCATGAGAACAGAGACTATTGTCCACTAATGTATAATCAAGTCGCAAAGTAGATTTTGATGGGAAAATATGGCTGATCACATATATATATATATGTATATATATATATATATATGTGTGTGTGTGTGTGTGTGTGTGTGTGTGTGTATACACATATGTCTATATATATACATATGTGTGTATATAATTTTTTAAAGATCAGAAAAATAAATGTTTCTTAAATAAAACAAGCCAGGACTACTTTTTGCCAGGTTTTGTAAAGCTTATGTTTCTTCTCCTGAGATTAGTTGGAACAGAGGAAAGGACATAATGAATAATGCTTTCAAAAGTTAATAATCAACACTCATTGTGTTGCCTTCTCCCCAGGGGATCCAGCTGCTAATGCTTTTATTCTTCTATTCTCTATATCCACAAAATACATTCATAAACTAACTTCTCTCTCTCTCTCTCTCTCTCTCTCTCTCTCTCTCTCTCTTGGCCTTTCTCTCTCCCTTTATTTTCCCTCCCTCTCCCTTTAACCTATAGACATAATGTTATTGTGCCCTGTGTAAAGATTATCTTTATATTATTCAAATGCTGACTTCTGTGCCCAGCTATCTGGTTGTAATCCTTATCTAAGAATCTCCTGGCTCAATGCTATATAAAAATTCCAATTATTCCATGATGGGTCAATAAAACTATTAGATCAGCCAGTGTGTGAGCAGGGAAGAAAATAAGGCTGGACTTTCTCCTAGCCAATGGAGGAGGGAGCCAGAGAGAGGAATTCTCTCTGGCTGGGATTCTCCAGCCAGAGAGAGTCCACAAGACTTCATGTGAAAATACCTGGATCACAAAGAGCTAGATGAATACTAAAATGCAAGTTTCCCTGGAATTTTGACTGGCGGGTAGCCAAATCAGCTTGAAGGTTTAAAATAGAGTAATAGCGCTTGGTTGCTGTTCCCTTAAAGCTCCATAAATGAATATAATAGGCCAGCCTATCATTTGGGAGCTAGCTGGGTAAGAGGAAAACTGTAACACAGTCTTCTAAAATAACAGTAACACTAACCCTCTTTCCTGGCCTCCACTCAGACGCTTCTTTTCCTTTCTCACATATATACTTTGAAATATTTTAGAATACAAGAGTGAGTGGTAGTCTACTTATTTGTATTCTTACAAGCCTTGATATAACAGCTTTGCATATATTTATATTTTTATTAAGACATGCTCATTTTTCTTTTTTATATTCAAGAGATTTTGGCTGTCCTTGAACAGTCAGGCTATTCTTTGAATCATTTAAAAGAATTCTTATGTATTCCAAAAGAAATCTATTGAAATGCTGAGTGGAATTACATTAAATTATGCAATACTTTTGGAATGACTGATGTTTTTGTGACAACAAATCCTACCTTGATGCTTTCATTTTATTTGAAGTCAATTACTTTTTTTTATTGCAATGCTCTTATTGGATATTTTCTTTATTTACATTTCAAATGTTATCCCCTTTCCCAATCCCCCCTCTGGAACCCCCTATCCCATCCCCTCTCCCCCTGCTTGTATGAGGGTGTTTTCCCACACACCCACCCACTCCTGCCTCCCGCCTTCTGCCCTACACTGGGGCATCTAATCTTCACAGGACCAAGGGCCTCTCCTCCCATTGATGCCCAACAAGGCCGTCCTCTGCTACATATATGGCTGGAGCCATGGGTCCCTCCAGATGTACTCTTTGGTTGGTGGTTTAGTCCCTGGAAGATCTGGGGGAGTCTGATTGATTGATATTGTTGTTCTTCCTATGGGGTTGCAAACCCCTTCAGGCCCTTCAGTTCTTTCTCTAACTCCTCCATCAGAGCCTTATATAGCTGTCTCCTGAGAGGCTCTGCCAGAGCCTGACAAATACAGAGGCGAATGCTTGCAGCCCACCATTGACCTGAGCACAGGGTCCTCAATTACGTTTTTATTACTGCATTTTTCCTTGTATCTTTATATGTTTGTTTTATGGTTTGTTTCTCTTTTGGGTCAGGCTAAATAGAGACATGCATGCATGCTTTTTCATTCCCAAATAACGTAATAATTGAAATGTATGAAAATTACATCAGAACACTTTTATGCTTTTACAAGACTCTAAATGCACTGCAACAATCCAAAATATTCCAAAATTGATTCAAGTATTTAGGAGAAGTTTTGTAATAAGAATAAAGTTTAACTCAATGGGTAAAAAGGATTTGTTAAATTTTGCTGGATTTTACAAAAGCTATTAATTTGTATATTAGTCACTCATTTGAGCAATTATAGTATTCAGTATATAAACTCTTAACTAAGCCTTTGAGTTTCAGTTATAATTATGTTATCGGTAAATAATTTTTATTCTTTTCAAATATTTACACTACTAATACTCATATTTTTGAGAATTTTATACTTGAGGAATATGTATATTTTCCTCTTTCTCCTTCAACTGCTTCTATATACACCTTGCTCTTTCTCAAATTTATGACTTCTTCTTAAACTTTATGTGTATGTGTGTGTATGTGTGTGTGTGTGTGTGTGTGTACATACACATGAAGACATATACACTTATACAACATACTGAGTCCATTTTGTGTTGCTTGTATGTACATCTGTCTAAGGCTGATCTCTGGAGATCAGATAATCCATCAGGGACATTGGAGGACACTCATTCTCCCTCTCTCAGCAGACATTGACTGTCTGTACCTCTGCTGAGGGTTGGACCTTGTGAGTTTCCTTTATCCATGTTATTTTTGCATAATTATACTAGCTAAAAATTCTCCAAAATGCTACTGGATAATAGTTGTTATGGGCAGATATTTCTTTATTATTATTACCATTTAGTGGTTTTAAAAGTAACTTTTCTTTTTGAAGCCTTTTTTCTATTTGAAAAATTGTTTATATTATTTTTATTTTATGTTATATATTATATTATTATAAACATAACCAATCTTATCATATTTAAGCAATTTCCACATCTTATTATTTTGTAAGGATTTATTTGGAACTTTTTCAGTGTTTCAAATCTTACAATATAATTAAATAATTATAATATATACATTTTTTTGTTTGTTTGTTTGGTTTTTGGTTTTTTTTTTTTTCGAGACAGGGTTTCTCTGTGTAGTCCTGGCTGTCCTGGAACTCACTCTGTAGACCAGGCTGGCCTCGAACTCAGAAATCCGCCTGTCTCTGCCTCCCAAGTGCTGGGATTAAAGGCATGTGCCACCACCTCCCGGCACATTTTTATGAAATATACTTTGAATGGTTTACTTGAACTGTTTGCATTTCTAAGATTGCTTATTCATAGGTTATTATTCCTTATAATAAAATGGCACAATATATTCCACATTTTATTTTCAAAATTTCCATGAATATTTAGAAATAAACATAAGCTTTCTTAGACTTAGGGAGTATTAGCTCCATGATATTTTGGTTACTATGTTTTCATCAATAGATTACAAAAATTTTGATTCTTTTCTCTATTCCACGGATAATTTAAATAATGCACACATTGTAGTTAGGGTTTCTTTTGCTATGAAGAGACACCATGACCATTGCAACCCTTTAATGGCAAACATTTTTTTTGGGCCTGGCTTACAGTGTCAGAGGCTCTGTCCATTACCATCATAGCAGGAAGCATGGCGGACATGGTGCTGGAGACGCAAGAGTTCTACATCTTGATCCGAAGGCAGCCAGAAAGAGACTCTTACAGGAAACTAGGAGGAAGATGTCCTCTGCACTAGGTAGAACTTGAGCATAAATGCCTCAAAGTCCACCACCCACAGTGACACACTTCCTCCAACAAAGCCACACTTACTGCTAGTACCACTTCCTATGAACCAAGCGTATTCAAACCACCACAGGCTAGCTTATAGTTCAGAGATTGAGTCCATTGTTTTCATGATGGGAAGCTTGGCAGCATGTGGGCAGACAGCTGAGAATTCTACATCTGTGTCAGTAGGCAGCAGGAAGAGACAGAGACAGAGACAGAGACAGAGAGAGAGAAAGAGAGAGAGAGAGAGAGAGAGAGAGAGAGAGAGAGAGAGAAGAAGAAGAAGAAGAAGAAGAAGAAGAAGAAGAAGAAGAAGAAGAAGAAGAAGAAGGGGAGGAGGAGGAAGAGAGAAGAGAAGAGAAGAGAAGAGAAGAGAAGAGAAGAGAAGAGAAGAGAAGAGAAGAGAAGAGAAGAGAAGAGAAGAGAAGAGAGAAGAAAGAGAGAAGAGATACTGGGACTGATTTGTCTGAAACCTCAAAGCCTAACTCCACAGTGACATACATCTTCTGATAAAGCCACACCTTCTAATAGTGCCACTCTATGAGACCGATGGGAGGCATTCTTATTCAAATCACCAGCATGAACTCTAATTTAGCTATATAGTCATATATTTTCTCAGTCAAATATGTTGACATCTTTGGACTCTAATTACCTTCTTAATATCTCCTATGCATGTTATTGTCTGCTGTTTAAAGCTGATAGTTCAAAGCTTAACATCTGTGGCATTAAATAGAGATCTCCTAAAGTTCCCTTAGAAAACACTGAAAGCATATAAGAGAGAAAAGTTCAAAGATCCACAAGAAAGCCATCTGAGAGGAAGTCAATTAGGTAACACTGCTGAGAACCTTCCTCAGCCCGGGCAGGTGACTAGCTATCAGAGGCAGCAGGGCAAAGCAGAAGGCGAATGACTCCACAAAAGAGATCTTTTATCATGTCACCTCCTACAGGAAAAACAGAAAGAATGGAGATGGTAACCCCCCCCCCACCTGGTTTTTGATTCCCAAATTGGTTATGACTCAATTAGGTTTCATTTAAAAATAACACCAAGAAGTGAAGCCAGCGTTTCCTTTGCAGAGTGGTCTTTTCAAAACAACTCACAACAGGGGTTAGCCCTTAAATATATCCTTAACTTTTCAAAAAGCAGCTCCTTTCTAGTTTTACTCCTCCTCCCTCTGTTGAATGTTTTTTTTTTTTTGGAAAGGGGTCTCCCTAGGGACTGAATCCATGCTTTACCACTAAACTACACCCCAGCCCCTCTTGATGGCTTTTTAATATGATTGCTAATGTCAGTCAGGTCCCACATCACTGGGTTTAGAATCTAATCTGTGCTCTCGTCGCTGAAACATCTTGCCCGTTCTCCTTCCAGGCATGAGCTTCTTTCCACCAGGCTCTTTTTGTTATTTCGAGTCACCGAAATCACCCCCCAAAGAGCCAACCAGCTCAGCAGTGGCCTCTTGCTAAAATGCTCCGATCATTTCTTGTGCAGTCTTCAGACACTGTCCTATCATCATCAACGTAAAAATTAAATCTGCTGTGTCTTGAGTGTGCTGTGCCACCAGGAGATGAGATAGAGAGCAGTAACCAGATGATAAGGACATTATCATCAAACTCAAAAATAAATTAAGTCGCAACGTTGACTGTCAGGAACAGGGCTCGTCCGCGTACGTGGTGTTCTCCTTGCCAGCACAGCACAGGGAAATGGGCAAATGCTTCCTGAGCAGAGGCCTCTGCATTGTCAGCCACGAAGCACGAAGCTGACTGCGCTTGCTGATAAGCTCTCCGGTTAGAGGATTTACATTCTAAACTGAAACAAACAGCTACGTCTACTCCCTGTGGTAGGACATGAGTAATTATATTTCAGGCTTTAATTGTGATACAATAAAGACCGACACTGCAAGTTTAATGTCTTATCTTTCTTTCCTAAAAGAGAGTTAGTAGTAGTCCTTATAGGGATGTCACAGCTTTTCCAGAAAGCAAACAAATAGAAGACAACTGGGAAGTTTTTTGGAAAGTGGTAATTTTCATGAAGGCAGTAAAATTATGCTATTTAGCTCTAAGTGTAGTTACTGGGATCGTTTTGCCTTCACGCATTTAAAAAACATTACGCGCACTTGGGTATATATGCCAGAGAGACTCACAATGTGAAAATATTCGATATGGTTCTCACATGCTCTAGTCTATCTTGCAACTTGAGACCACGTGACTCAATTTGATAAATGAACGCATTTAGGGTTAATTGGCTGAAGATTAAAATATCCATTCCACCCATCTCCTCCTATGATGATACACCCTCAGGGATTATAGGGTCATATAGCTCAGAACGACAAGACTGAAGTCTCTGTTTCCCTTGAAGGAAGTGAGTCTTCTGATCACACCACAGTAAACCATTGTCAGAACAACTGCTAGATTTGGGCTTCATAGGTTATAGTTGATGGCAAGTTGTGTTCACAGATCTAAACAATATGATGCATGATCGAGGACCACTCCACAGGAAACAACCTCTTTCTTCTCTTACCTCCCATCAAATACATTGGAATGGAGGGAGTATGCTAAATAGTGACAAAACTCCAATAACCCACTCCAATGGGTGGATCTCCAAGAGAACCCCTTGTACAAGTCTACATATCTAAGGACACTCATAGCAACATTGTTCAACAGTATACAAAATCCTTACTTGGAATAGCGCTTTTTCATGGGAGATTTGATGACTAAGAAGTAGTCCTTGACCCATCTTGCTCGTTAAGTCCTTCCTCCTCACCTTTCCTGGTCTTTACTTTTAAGACCTTAGCTTTTTCTTTAGTCTCTGGGTTTATGAATGAGTTATTACTTTTAGGTAAATGAATGAATGGATAGATAGATAAGTAGATAGATAGATAGATAGATAGATAGATAGACAGATAGATAGATAAGTAGAAAGATAGATAATATACATACATAATACACACATTCATACATAATATACATATGCACATTCATAAATGCATACATAGACAGATAAATGAATAACAATGCAAAAATTAATGTGTGAAACTGAATACTGAATGGAATTAATTCTGTTCTGGGCCTGAAATATCATAGTGATCTTAAACAGATCCTAAAACAATAAGAACAATGGAGCAAAACACTAAACATTGTCATTTTTCTTTGCAACTACGTGGCTACCCTTGTGTAAATAGCCAATCTCTAGAGCCATGAGTAGCTTTTGAAACAACAATAACAAGCAATAAAAAAAGATGAGTAGTAAATGATGATAATTCAGGAATAACTAGATGCCACCACAATACAAGGAAAGATATGTGCTAATTAAGGTCAAAGTCTACCATTGGCAGGCTAGGGTCTATATGGAAGACTCCATTTATTGGCAGTGTGTCTCCTTCTCTGACCTTGTTTGGGGAGTTCAAAAATCTCCATACCCTTCTCTGTAGAATGTCAGGTAGCCTTGGTTAAGATTACAGATTCATCTTCCTTTCTCCCAATAAGACCTCATTCAGGTAGCACAAGATGCTTCCCCTAATGAGGCATTTTAGTATCCTAAGCCTTGAGCCAATGACTTTCCTTTCCTGAGTATTCTCATCTTTCCTCCAAGAGGTATACAATACCTGTAGGCAGTGTATGTGCCTATATCCACACCCAATAAATCAATACGAACAAGCCAGGATCATCTCAGAGAGCTGCTTCATTAGAGATCGCCTTGTGGTAGGCTGTGGTCTTAAAGAGCCATGCCTATGGATTTCCCAAGAACACTTTTCTCCAGCCCCTCCAGTTCTTGTCACCCATTCCCAGTCAGACCAGATCCTGCTTGTCCCAGACTCAGCCTTCTTTTTTCTGCCTCAAATGCATATTCCCTGAGGGAAAAGGTGGGCTTCAGACAGTTCCTGACTATAACCACAGCACCTGGGTACCCACAGAGGAGTCCAGACATCACAGCATTCATCCCAGCCCCTGCTGTTTCCCCTCAGGTCCAAAGTGTAGCAGCTTCTGGCGCCCCCAGTGAGAAACACTGGGTGTGGACTCTCTGTTCCAGCCTTTGCTCTGCCTCCTCCCTGCCCACGTGCTGGAGGTGTCTGGACAGGATAAAGTAAGGCAGAAGAAAAACAGACCTACACAGTTACAAGGATTCACATATGGGTATAATTATTCCCCTCATGCAATCAGGGGCCAAAACTGACTCCAAACAATTCAATTTTAGGCGGCCTCACCTGCCTTGCGTCATGCCAGCACTACCTCTGTATACTTTACTAACTAGTTTTCCGAGCAGGTGGGACATCTTCAGCAAACCATCCAATCTGTTTTGTGTACACTTCCCTCACGGTTCTTGGGAATATTAGAACAAAAGAATGCTGGGCCTGAAATATATCACTTTTGCAGAAAATGTTAACTGAATTATAATCTTAGTAGATAAGAAGGGATAAAAAGTTGTTCTGATGCACATTCAGTGATGTTTCAAACATGCTGACCCATCACAGCATCGATTTAAATCTTTAAGAAGCGAACAGTTCAAATTGGGGTGAGACAGGTTTATAATCTCAGTGCTTGAGAGGCTGAATCAGTGTAGCTATGAGCTTGAGGCCAGCCCAGACCTCAAAAGTCAGCAGAGCGCTTCCAGAAAGAATGACAACCACAAGAATTGAACACTTCAGCCCCTGTCCTCCTTTGCCTTCTTTCTATGGCTTTGATAAAAAAACACATACAAAAAGCAATCTGGGGAAAGAAAGGGTTTATTTCACCTATAGGCTACAGTTAATTATCTACGGAAGTTAGGTCAGACACTCAAGACAGGACCATAAAGTAGAAGCGTGGAAGAATGCTGCTTATTGGCTTGCTGCCCTTGACTTGTCCAGTCTGCTCATTTACATAACCCTGCAACATGCTTGGGGTGGGTACCACCCACAGTGGGCTGGGCCTTCCCATATCAATCCTTAATCAAGAAAATGCCCTAGAGACATGGCCTCATTTGAATTTGATGAAGGCAGTTTCTCAATTGAGGTTCCTTCTTCCTGGAGGACTCCAGTTTGTGTCAAGTTGTGTCTAGTTTGTATCAAACAACACAGCACAGCCTCACTTCCATTCTTCCCATAAAAGTGATCTTCTAGAAATGTAGAAAACATGTGTGCATATTAAGTGATTCAATAAATATACAAATATATATAAATATAGATAGATACATACACACACACACACACACACACACACACACATATATATATATACATGAATAAATAGTTTACAATGGAGACTAAGCATGTAGATTAACAATGGGCATTGCTTCTATGAAATAATCAATGCTCATTTATATAATATTTTGGGTTTTCAGAGTAATTATTTTGTACTATTTGGCATTTATAATGAAGGCAATACATTTTTTTCTTCAGTTTTCCGGCTAGAGTTCCATTAAAACATTTACTAAAATTAGGGAATTTTTAAACCATGGAAGCTTAATTGCATTAATTATCCTTTTCACCCTCAACTGTTTTATAGTGAAACTGAATAATGGATGCAATAATGAAGCAAAGGACATGTTGGATTTGCATATTTTATAAACATGCTCAGGAGAGCAACTATGCTACTTTGCTTGGAGTGGTAGTTAGGTTAATCATATGTTTATGAAAGAGAGAACCCAATTTCCGGGGGTCAGGGAAGGGCTAAGTGGGGTGACTTTGAAACCAGGTTCAAAGAGGTATGCTCCTCTGCTCTTAAGTGAGGGATGAGGAAACAAAGGTTTTGAAAGAATATTCCTGTGGACAGAAAAGAGACCTATGAAGTTGTTACAGAAGCCTCTGGAATAAGGAAATACCTAAGTCTGCTGAGTGCTCACAGAGATAATTGAGAAAAGTCTTTTCTAAGAGTCAGCTAATGAAATGAAAATGGACTTTTTTAAAAGAGTGAAAAATACCATTTCCCTTGGCCATGCTCTGCTTCCTAACCCAATCCAGGGAAGCCTACCAGGCTGGCAGCCCCGCATGCCATCCCTCAAGTGTGCAGAAACAGACAGTGATTCTTCCTCACCTCCTTCTTCTGACCCTCCACTCTCAACAGCGACACACACACACCAAATCCATAAGACCTGGACAGTTTTCAGGGTAGTAATAGCACGGTGCACTTTTGGAACCTTATTCCTGTAGACAGTGTGAGAAATCCACGAGCAATATGTACCCCCAATATCTTAGCATGCCTCAGCTCAGTCTAATGTATTAATAGATAGAAAAATCCTAGAGATTAATTTTAAAATGACTTCTGAACAAAGCAGAACATACTATATAAAATTCTAAAGATTTGGAAATTAAATAGAAGCCATGAGCACTTGTCTCTCCATCCAATCTTGCCACTGAGAAGACTTTCTGGTACTTATGAGTACAAAGAGCAAACCAAGGTCAGCCTTCCCTCTTGGTTGGAAATGGTGGTGTTTCACTTTCAATGACAAGAAAGAGAAGGACCTAAGAGAAAGAGTCAGGAGAAATTAAACACCCGACGATAATCCAGAGTAGAATTCAGAAGGAACTTCCCAGGATTATTTTCCATTCTCAGGAAAGTACAAGAGACATGGTCTCTATAGGGAAAAAGCAGACTGCCATAAGTAATATCAGACAAATGCAGCAAAAATAGGCTTCCCCAAATCAAAACTGCCAGCCAAGTTACAGTTCATACTGTGGGTTACTGCAAAGAAACTTAATTTGGTAAAGTTAGTGAACCACACAAAAGAGTCAACAGATTTTAACAGAATAGGGAAGAATGGGACAAAATCAAAATATACACCAGCAAATGGGTGAGGAAGAAAAAAAAAAAAAAAGAATGGACTGTTGTAAGAGGTAAACTCAATTTTAAAAGGCAAGAGCCTAGCTGCTGCTGAGTATTATTATTATTATTATTATTATTATTATTATTATTATTGCATCTAATAAAGAAACAACTAAAAGAAAATAACATCTCGGCTAGGCTCTCCCTGCCAGGCAGGCCCAGCTCTGCCCACCCGAGGCTCCGCTGGACTTCCCTGCGACCTCAGGCCGTGCACCAAGGCAGCTGGTGGCAGCTAGCTCCTGATCCCTTTGAGCAGCAGTCACGCATAACCACCAGTAGAGAATCAACAGGTGAGCCAAGCCTCAAGGGAGATTCAAACACCAGCCAGTGAACAAGGCCAACTAACACCAGAAATAACCAGATGGCAAAAGGAAAACGAAGGAACGTTACTAACAGAAATCAAGGCAACATGACAGCATCTGAACCCAGTTCGCCAACAACAGGAAGTCCTGGATACCCCAAAACACCAGAAAAACAAGACTTGGATATAAAATCACTGGTCAGGATGCTGGTAGCTGAACACATAGAAAAATCTCGTAAAGAAATAGAGGAGAAAATGGATCAAAAGTTAGAAGCCTTTACAAGGCAAATACAAAAATCACTTCAAGAAATGCAGGAGAAGATGGATCAAAAAGAAGAAGACAATAAGGAAGAAAGACAAAAATCACTTAAAGAAATACAGAAGAATGTGGGCCAACAAGTAGAAGCTAGGAAAGAGGAAACACAAAAATCTCTTAAAGAAATACATGAAAACACAAGCAAGCGAAAGATCTGAGCGTATCCATCCAGGTACTAAAAACAGAAGTAGAAACAACTAAGAAATCGCAGAGGGAGACAATATTGGAGATAGAAAACCTTGGGAAGAAATCAGGGGCCATAGATGCAAATATCAACAATAGAATACAAGAAATAGAAGACAGAATATCAGAAGCCGAAGATAACATAGGAACCATTGATTCAACAGTCAAAGAAAATACTAAATGCAAAAAGGTTGTAACCCAAAACATCCAGGAAATCCAGGACACAATGAGAAGACCAAACCTAAGGATTAAAGGTATAGACGAGAGTGCTGCATACAGGAAACACATCTCAGTGTTAAAGATAAACACTGCCTTAGAGTAAAAGGCTGGAAGACAATTTTACAAGCAAATGGTCTCACAAAACAAGCTGGAGTATCCATTCTCCAACCTAAAATTATCAAAAGAGACTCAGAAGGTCACTTCTTGCTGGCCAAAGGGAAAATTCACCAAGAAGAGCTCTCAATACTGAACATCTATGCTCCAAATGCAAGGGCACCCTCATTCGTAAAAGAAACCTTACTAAAGCTTAAAGCACACATTGCACCTAACACAATAATTGTGGGTGACTTCAACACTCCACTCTCCTCAATAGACCGATCAGGAAAGCAGAAACTAAACAGGGACACAGTGAAACTAATTGAAACTTTGGACCAATTGGATTTAACAGATATATATAGAACTTTTCATCCTAAAGCAAAAGAATATACCTTTTTCTCAGCACTGCATGGTACCTTCTCCAAAATTGATCATATAATTGGTCACAAGACAGATGTCAACAAATACAAGAAGATCGAGCTAATCCCATGCCTCCTATCAGATCACCATGGAGTAAGAGTGGTCCTCAATAGCAACAAAAACAACAGAAAGCCCACATACACATGGAAACTGAACAATACTCTACTCAATGACACCTTGGTCAAGGAAGAAATAAAAAAAGAAATCAAAGACTTTTTAGAATTCAATGAAAATGAAGGTACAACCTACCCAAATCTATGGGACACAATGAAAGCAGTGCTAAGAGGAAAACTCATAGCTTTAAGTGCATCCAAAAAGAAACTAGAGAGAGCATACACTAGCAGCTTAAAGGCACACCTTAAAGCCCTGGAACAAAAAGAAGTTAATTCACCCAGAAGGAGTAGAAGACAGGAAATCAACAAACTCAGGGCTGAAATCAATCAAGTAGAAACAAAGAGAACCATACAAAGAATCAACAAAACCAGGAGCTGGTTCTTTGAGAAAATCAACAAGATAAACCCTTAGCCAGACTAACCAAAGGACACAGAGACAGTCTTCCAACTTAGAAATGAAAAGGGAGACATAACAACAGAAACTGAGGAAATTCAAAAGATCATCAGATCCTACTACAAAGGCCTATACTCAAAACAACTGGAGAAGCTGGAGGAAATGGACAATTTCCTAGACAGATACCAAATACCAAAATTAAATCAGCATCAAATAGATCAGCTAAATAGTCCCATAACCCCTAAAGAAATAGAACGGGTTATAGAAAGCCTCCCAACCAAGAAAAGTAC
The DNA here is from genome assembly GCA_964023405.1 of Apodemus agrarius. Lineage (NCBI taxonomy): Eukaryota > Metazoa > Chordata > Mammalia > Rodentia > Muridae > Apodemus > Apodemus agrarius. The sequence goes on along the minus strand of OZ030021.1, from coordinate 35,130,612 downwards.
GGGACCAGATGGTTTTAGTGCAGAATTCTACCAGACCTTCAAAGAAGACTTAACACCAATACTTTTCAAACTATTCCACAAAATAGAGACAGAAGGGATACTGCCCAACTCATTCTTTGAAGCCACAATTACGCTAATACCTAAACCACAAAAAGATCCAACAAAGAAAGAGAACTACAGGCCAATTTCTCTTATGAATATCGATGCAAAAATACTAAATAAAATTCTTGCCAACTGAATCCAAGAGCATATCAAAACGATCATTCACCATGATCAAGTAGGCTTCATCCCAGGGATGCAGGAATGGTTCAATATATGGAAATCCATCAATGTAATCCACTACATAAACAAACTAAAAGAAAAAAACCACATGGTCATCTCATTAGATGCTGAAAAAGCATTTGACAAAATTCAGCATCCTTTCATGCTAAAAGTCTTGAAAAGAGCAGGAATTCAAGGCCCATACCTAAACATAGTAAAAGCAATCTACAGCAAACCAGTAGCCAACATCAAAATAAATGGAGAGAAACTTGAAGCAATCCCACTAAAATCAGGGACTAGACAAGGCTGCCCTCTCCATATCTTTTCAATATAGTACTTGAAGTTCTAGCGAGAGCAATTAGACAACATAAGGAAGTCAAAGGGATACAAAGTGGAAAGGAAGAAGTCAAAGTATCATTATTTGCAGATGATATGATAGTTTACTTAAGCGACCCAAAAACTCCACCAGAGAACTTCTACAGCTGATAAACAACTTCAGCAAAGTGGCTGGTTATAAAATTAACTCAAGCAAATCAGTAGCCTTCTTGTACTCAAAGGACAAGCAGGCTGAGAAAGAAGTTAGGGAAATAATACCCTTCACAATAGCCACAAACAACATAAAGTACCTTGGCGTAACTCTAACCAAACAAGTGAAAGATCTGTATGACAGGAACTTCAAGTCCTTGAAGAAAGAAATCGAAGAAGACCTCAGAAGATGGAAAAATATTTCTTGCTCCTGGATTGGCAGGATCAATATAGTAAAAATGGCCATCTTGCCAAAAGCAATATACAGATTCAATGCGATCCCCATCAAAATCCCAACTCAATTCTTCATAGATCTAGAAAGAACAATTCTCAAATTCATCTGAAGCAACAAAAAACCTAGGATAGCTAAAACTATTCTCAACAATAAAAGGACTTCTGGGGAAATCAATATCCCTGACCTTAAACAGTACTACAGAGCAATTGTGTTAAAAACTGCATGGTATTGGTACAGCAACAGACAAGTGGATCAATGGAATAGGATTGAAGACCCAGAAATTAACCCACAGACTTATGGTCACTTGATCTTTGATAAAGGAGCCACAACCATCCAGTGGAATAAAGATAGGCTTTTCATCAAATGGTGCTGGTTCAACTGGAGGTCAACATGCAGAAGAATGCAAATTGGCCCACTCATATCTCTTTGCACTAAGATCAACTCCAAGTGGATCAAGGATCTCCACATAAAACCAGACACACTGAAACTATTAGAAAAGAAACTTGGGAAGACCCTGGAGGACATAGGCACAGGGGGAAAGTTCCTGAACAGAACACCAATAGCTTATGCACTAAGATCAAGAATTGACAAATGGGACCTCATAAAATTACAAAGTTTCTTCAAGGCAAAGGACACTGTCAGAAGGACAAAACGACAACCAACAAAGTGGGAAAAGATCTTCACCAACCCCACATCCGACAGAGGGCTAATATCCAATATATACAAAAAACTCAAGAAGTTAGACAGCAAAGAAACAAATAACCCTATCAAAAAATGGGGTACAGAACTAAACAAAGAATTTTCACCAGAAGAAATTTGGATGGCCGAGAAACACCTTAAGAGATGTTCAACATCATTAGTCATCAGGGAAATGCAAATCAAAACAACCCTGAGATTCCACCTCACAGCAGTCAGAATGGCTAAGATTAAAAACTCAAGAGACAACAAGTGCTGGCAAGGATGTGGAGAAAGAGGAACACTCCTCCACTGTTGGTGGGATTGCAAAATGGTAAAACCACTCTGGAAATCAGTTTGGCGGTTCCTCAGAAAATTGGGCATGTCACTTCCAGAGGATCCTGGCATACCACTCCTGGGCATATACCCAGAGGATTCCTCTGCATACAATAAAGACACATGCTCCATTATGTTTACAGCAGCCTTGTTTATAATAGCCAGAAATTGGAAGGAGCCCAAATATCCCTCAAAGGAGGAATGGATACAGAAAATGTGGTATATTTATACAATGGAATACTACTCAGCAATTAAAAATAATGAATTCATGCAATTTGTAGGTAAATGGTTAGACCTGGAAAATGTCATCCTGAGTGAGTTAACCCAATCACAAAAGAATACACATGAAATGCAATCACTGATAAGTGGATATTAATGAGCCCAGAAGCCCTAAATGCTCAAGGCACAATTAGCAAGTCAAATGATTCCCAAGAAGAAGAAAGGAGAGGACCCTGGGCCTGGAAAGATTGGATCCAGTTTTGTACAGAAACCGTGGGGGGAGGGGGAATGATTGGGGAATAGTTGGGGGGGGGAGAGGAATTATGGGACATATGGTGGGGGGGGGGAACTGGGAAAGGGGAAAGCCTTTGGAATGTAAACATAGAATATAGAAAATAAAAATTTAAAAAAAAGACAAAAGAAAATTACATCTCTGAAAATTGGTAATAGGCTCTACTTGGCTGGGAAGGGTTTGTGCCCTAGGTTCCCACATGTTGAGATGAATGAGAATGGGCTTCCTCTTATGGGGTCAGGCACAACCAAGGTGCCAGATAGTCAACTGGAAAGAACCATAGCATTTCTAAGACAGTTGTCCTGTGCGCTGTGCCGTTTTCTCGGTCAGTTTCCCACAGTTTCTGAGGATAACCTGGCATATCTTTCTCTTCGTATTCAAGAAATTAAAATGAGCTCTCAATATTTAGATACAAAGCTGTCATTTATTCCAGGCCTAGAGGATGTCACAGTTGAAGTGTCTCCTTTAAATGTCACTGCTGTCACAAATGAATCATCATCCTGAAACCACTTCAGGTCAACCACATCACAACAGTACAAAAAACTCTCCACCACAGGAAAGTGAGGTATCGTCAGAAAATATCTTGACTGTAGACAAGGATCCTAGATATACCAGGTATCTCAAGATGGTTCCAGTACATGTTTCAGTGACAGCAACCAGAGATAAAAATGATATCAGGACTGGATTCAGGGCTCCTCGAGAAGCCAGATGCTCCGGTGCCTAACAGTAAAAGTGAAAAAAAAAAAAGCCATAGAAGAAGGCTCAGATAAAGTTCAGAAAGTTTCAGGGACTAAGTTGGATTGTGATGAGAATTAGATACATGTGTGGAAGGGTGTTTTTATGTATTGTGAAAGACCATGCATTCTAGTTCCTAGTATAAAATCATCAAATGGCCACATACCTACTCAAAACTTCCTCTCTTAAAAAAAGAAGTCATTTATAACCTCCAAAAACATTGGTAATAAGCTTTTCTTCTTCATATCATCTTGGTTTATCGTGCTTACTGTTAATCAACCATAGAAGTATTTTCTGATGAGGTTTTATGAAGACTTTGAATCTTTCCGCACACAATGTTCTAAGCCATCATTATAAATTGTTCAGAATTGGCCTTCACAATTAAACAGTCTGACACTGAAAAAGCTAAATAACAAGAATTTCTGAACATAAGAAAATTGTTCATCAGGCATTCTTGAAAAGTTTAAAGAATGAGTCCACCTAAAGAGGTCAATCAAGACAATTTGGGAAACTTTTGGTTAATTCAGATTTATTTTGAAGTATTAATTATACCAACATGGAATTATCACTCAGAAAATGTCTTCTAAAACATGAAGTATCAAGACTGCAGGACATGTGGAATACTGGACAGCCATATACAAAATTTCAGAAATTATTGTTGGAGACAAGTAACTGTATAGTTTAATCAACTTTAGGTTAGTTTTAGAATTCAGAAACAGAATTAAGATGCATAATCATCCCTATTTATTCAGCAAGTTATTATAATATATTTAGTTGTAAATTACTATTACAAACTTTACAAAGATAAATGATCCAACTATGGACCATGAATATACAACATGATCTATCTGTGGACCATGCATATTCAATACTTCTATTTCCTCTTCAGAAAAGATTGCTAAGCCTCTATTCAAGGAGCCCTAAACTTTTCAAAGCCATCCCCTGCCCTCGACTTAAACTACTAAAAAGAGTGGTCAAATCACAGCTCTTTGGGTTCCCCCAAAGTAGGGTATAATGATACCAAAATGACTATAATTTTATATAACTGTCATTAGAATATAGTATAAATTATGCACATTTAACAACTAAAAGAGTACATTAGATACATTTTCGTAAATGCCATGGAAATATACATATTATGGGGATACCTTACTTTTCAATACACTTAATGTTTGAATGAGAATAAACATGTCTATCTTATAAGGCATTTATCATGTATTTGAGATAAAATTGATTCATATATTTCCTCCTAGCTCTTGTTAAATAAGTAATCTTGTAAAATAAGTATAATTGATATTTATAGTCACCTACAATGGATAGGACACCAGAGTTGATATCTCTTATCTAACAGCACTTAGTATTCACCAATGAACATTTTACTATCTCTCTCTTTTTCTTCCTTATGGGCCCCAGCCTCTGGAAACATCTCTTTCTTTTTCTTAACCTCTGTGTAGAAAGTCAACTTTTATACATTCCACATGAATAAGTGCATGCCATTTCTGTCTTCATATGACTGACTATTTTGATTTCCCATGAGACTTACACTTCCATCAACCTTGTCATAGATGGCAAGATGCTATCATTCTAAATGACTGAATAGTATCCCATTATGCACGAATACTGCATTTTATTTATCCATTCATCAGTTCATGGATAATTAGTATAATTCCATCTTCTGGCCATTGACAATAGTGTTGCAATACATAGAGGCATACAAGTAAAATCTTCTTTGTATATGTAATCCAGTTCTAGGTTTGCTGATGGGTGCAGTACTTCTAGTCTTCATTTTTCAAATATCTCTGTACTGTTTTCCATTCTGGCTATAAAAACTGAAATCCTACCAATAGGATAAAGGCTCTTCTTTCCTTTTACCCTTGTCTGTGCTAATTAGCATAAAACATTCTAAGTAGGGTGAGTTGATAATACATGGTCACTTTGTTTTTGCAATTTCTGATGATAAGTGATACACTCCCTCACTTATGTTCGTTTGGGAAGTTTTAATTTATGTCTTCAGAAACATGTCTGTTTAGCCATTGACCAGTTCTTTTCAATTGAATTGTTGACTTTCCTCATTGCTGAATATATACACACATATATATACACATATATCTAATATATACATTTACTACCTAATCAGATATATACTTTAATAGAATTTAATACTTTCAACTCAATACATTTCAAATTATTTTTGCCAAGTCAAATTTTCTAATTTCTTAATCCTGTCTACCAATAATAGTCTACAAGAAAAACAAGGCATTTCGGGTGAATATATGTGTAGAAGAAGAAATGTTTAAGGCATCTAATGCTGCCTGTCTCTGGAGGAATTGCTTGTCCTAATTACACAAAAATTCAGCCAACCAGCTCACCCTAATTTTTTTTCTTAATTGTCTGTCACAGTTTTTAAACTGTGGCTGGAAAACTTAATTTACACTGACGTAGAAAAATTTTAGAAGTAAAAGTCTAAAAGCTACGTTCACAGTGGTCACCAACAACATAAATTATAATAGTACCATGTACTGAGAAGGAACACTCCTGGGCCTATCAATGGAACTGTCTCAGGTCACATTACTCCTGACTCTGTCACTAAGACTATCTTTCAAAATTGAAGAGTCCTCCTCTAACTTCCAAGTTAACATTTACAATTCTATTTCCTAAATAAGTACATTTAAAAGGCACAATTTTAGAAAATGAAATCTCTAAGTTGGGTGGAAAGGAGTGGGAGTCTAGAGAGGGTAGTTATGTGAGGAGCTGGGTGAGTGAATTATGTTCAAAGTACACTTTTAAACTCACAAAGAATTAAATATTGTTTAAGAAAGGCACAATTCATTAGATGGACCTCTGGCACTCTTGTAGAAGAGTTGGAGGAAGGATTGAAGGACCCAGAGGGGATAAGAACACCAAAAGAATCAACTTCCTGTACCGTTGGGGGCTCCTAGAGACTGAATCACCAACCAAAGAACATATGTTGGATGGACCCAGCCCTTCTTCCCCCACATATGTAGCAGATGTACAGCTTGGTCTTCCAACAATATTTGGAGGGAGGTTACTAGGGGAGCAGGCTGTCTCTGACTCTGTTGCCTGCCTGTGGATCCTGTTTCCCTAATTGGGCTGTCTTGTCTGGCTTCAGTGGGAGAGGATATACCTAGTCTAGTAGATAATGGGGTCTCCCCCTTTTTATAGGAGAAGGGGATGGGGGAGAAGCTGTGTGAGGGAGGGACTGTGAGTGTGGGGAGAGCACTGTGATCAGGATATAAAGTGAATAAATTAATTAATGGAAAAAAGAAAGACGCAATTATTTGTATAATGCAAGTGATAATGTCATCTCCTGACTCTAAGTCAAACTCTCAATTCTATTGTGTATTTCAGCCCTGTTTTTACTCTTAAGTCTATCTGCTGTGACAGGCTGGTATACATGACAATGTGCTTAGCACTCAATCCGAACCTAAAGGAAACATCTCTTAGGGGTTTTCTAGCTTGGAGGGTTCCTCAGGCTCAAGTCTGTTCCCATAGCTCAATCCTTTCAGCACCTCTCCCGGAACTTTCCTACCTGGCTCTAAAATATGGAGCTGTCTCATTCAGTCTCCGTTTCCACTATCATTTCAAAGAGCCTATTGCTTGCCCCTTCCTCATTAATGTAATAGTTTAGAGTTTTTATATAACCAAATATACATGAAACATTAATTTATCTTTGCTTAAAAAAATAAGTATATATGTATATGTACACATATGCATTCATATATACACATGTATAGGACCTAGTTGCTATTATTTCTTTATCTCCTAAACAACTGAAAGTCAAACTGAAGAAAATATTCTTCATGATGTTAAAACATAGAGTTTAGCCTCAAACTCTTTGCATTAGAAACACAAGAGCACAAACAATAGTTAATATAAAGAAAAAAACAAGACTCCTTTAGGAAAGAGTCCATGGCTATAAGAGTGGAGATACACTGGCAATGGTTCCATCTCGATAATATAACTAGTTGAGAGCACTGTGATGACTCATCATGGCTGTCAACTTGACTACACATGGAATCGACGAAAACCCAAGCAGCTTGGAACACCTGTAAAAAATTCTCCTGATTGGATCATTCGAAGTGATGAGACCCATTCAAAAACTGAGCAGCCTCTACAGGACAGCCCACATAAAAGGACTTTGAAGAAGAAAACTGTTTCATGCCTTCTTGCCTGACTCTTGCTAGAAAGTTCATCTATCCTGGTGTTTAGGCATTCCTTCACTGGTATTAAAACCTACCTCTGCAGGATTCCAACATGGACTGAAGACCAGCTAAGACATCCAGCCTCTTGGACTGAACAACTACAAAGTTATTGACTTTTCTGTTCAAAGCATCCATTGTTGAATGAGCAGGACCACACAGCCTGTAAGTCTCTCTAATAAGTCCTTTTAAAATACATACCCTCAGTTCTGTTCCTCTAAGTAACCCTGACTGATACAAGCATATAAACAGAAACAAAACAGGAAATGCAAAAAGCTTGCAAAGGTTCTAGGTGATGCCGAAAGAGGGAAAGATGCAATCTATTTCGAGAAATGGAAATTTTAGAATTAATCAGTATCTTATGCAAGTATCTTCAATAGAAACTCTGAAAAAGTAGAAACTCTTTTCATTTTAGAACAAACGCAAACTTAATCTATATTAGTTAGTTAATCAATGTGACCTTAAAATTAAGAAAATTGCATTCTTTTTGAACTATTTTCTTTTACTGTTACATTTAAAACAATTCATTCTGATACTTTTTTAATATCTTGAACCTTACATAATATACCACATGGCAGACAATTTATTGACATATATTAGCTTGAAAATTAAAAAAAAAACACTTGTAAAGAAAAAAACATAATTTTATGAGGTCCCATTTGTCTATTCTTGATCTTAGAGCATAAGCAATTGGTGTTCTGTTCAGGAATTTTCCCCCTGAGCCAATGTCCTCAAGGGTCCTCCCCAGTTTCTTTTCTATTAGTTTTAGTGTGTCTGGTTTTATGTGGAGGTCCTTGATCCACTTGGAGTTGAGCTTAGTGCAAGGAGATAAGCGTGGATCAATTCTCATTCTTCTGCATGTTGACCTCCAGTTGAGCCAGCACCATTTGTTGAAAAGGCTATCTTTTTTCTACTGGATGTTTTCACCTCCTTTGTCAAATATCAATTGGCCATATATGTGTGGGTTCAATTCTGGGTCTTCAATCCTATTCCATTGATCCACTTCCCTGTCACTGTATCAATACCATGCAGTTTTTAACACTACTGCTCCGTTGTATTGCTTGAGGTCCGGGATATTGATTCCCCCAGAAGTTCGTTTACTGTTGATGATAGTTTTAGCTATCCTTGGTTTTTAGTTATTCCAGATGAATTTGAGAATTGCTTTTTCTAACTCTGTGAAGAACTGAGTTGGAATTTTGATGGGGATTGTGTTGAATCTGTATATTGCTTTTGGCAAGATTGCCATTTTAACTATATTGATACTGCCAACCCACGGAAGACACTGTCAAAAGGACAAATCGGCAACCAGCAAATTGGGAAAAGATCTTCACCAACCCCACATCCGACAGAGGGTTAATATCCAATGTATACAAAGAACTCAAGAAGTTAGACCCCAGAAAACCAAATAACCCTATCCAAAAATGGGGCACAGAGCTAAACAAAGACTTTTCACCTGAAGAAATTCGGATGGCTGAGAAACACCTTAAAAAATGTTCAACATCATTAGTCATTAGAGAAATGCAAATCAAAACAACCCTGAGATTTCACCTCACACCTGTCAGAATGGCTAAGATTAAAAACTCAGAAGACATCAGGTGTTGGCAAGGATGTGGAGAAAGAGGAACACTCCTCCACTGCTGGTGAGACTGCAAGCTGGTACAACCACTCTGGAAATCAGTCTGGCAGTTCCTCAGAAGACTGGACATGATACTCAGGAGGATCCAGCCATACCACTCCTGGGAATATACCCAGAAGATTCCCCAGCATGCAATAAGGATACATGCTCCACTATGTTCATAGCAGCCTTAATTATAATAGCCAGAAACTGGAAAGAACCCAGATGTCCCTCAACGGAGGAATGGATACAAAAAATGTGGTATATATACACAATGGAATACTATTCAGCCATTAGAAACAATGAGTTCCTGAAATTCTTAGAGAAATGGATGGAGCTGGAGAACATCATACTAAGTGAGGTAACCCAGTCTCAAAAGAATACCCATGGTATGCAGTCACTGATAAGTGGATATTAGCCTAGAATCTTGGGACACCAAAGACACAATTCACATACCAAATGATGTCTGACAAGAAGAAAGGAGTGGACACTGGTCAAAGCATCAGTGTAGGGGAATACCAGAACAGGGAAGTGGGAAGGGGTAGATGAGGGAGCAGGGGGAGGGAAAAGGGCATGTGGGACCTTAGGGGGGTAGGGGAAAAAAGGGAAATGAAATGTAAATATAGAATATATCCAAAAAAATTTTTTTTGAAAAAAAAAGAAAGAAAAAACATAATTGACAAATGTTATTGGGTTAAAAAGAAAGCAACAGAATGAAGGTTAATTTACAAGAACACAGACAGCAATTTGTTTTTCAAAATGTGATTGGCAACATTTTGCATGACAGAATAATGATATAAGAGTTAAGAATTTTAATTAGCCACTCTTCAAGCAAGGGGTTAAGTGAGAAAACCTCATTTCCACATTAGAAATGGAGCAATACTAATGAACTTGTTGCTGCTTCAATTCCATGTATCATCCTGCTATTTAGTCTGTGTTCTCATTAAAAATGTCAACTATTCCCAATTATTGATAGTTCTTGCACTTTTCCTATAAGCAAAATACATCACAATTTATTTTTATAAGATTATAAAGTTAAAGGAATTACATTTTAAGCTGACTGCTTTTTAAATTTGTTTAGTTGAGGACATTGTTTTAAAAATTTGAAATGAAGTCACTAAACTGAGTATCATTTTATTAACTTGACAAATACAATATTCAATATTTTCTCTTGTGTTCCACATGGTAATAAATTTCGCATATATTTATCTTGCTTATGCTATCTGAAATAACTGAAAGTAATTGAGACATTCATCATTTTATAGAGGCTTATATTAAGATGAGGACCTGCGTTTGCTTATTTTTAATTGAAACAGAACTTGATTTAATAAGTCAAAAGAATCTCCCTTACAACTTGTCCTTTTTAATGTCTAGAGAGATGGGTCAGCTCTTAAGACCATGAAGCTCTTGAAGAATACCCACATTCAGTTCCTAGTACCCACATCAGGAAGCCAACAATCTCCTGAAACTTTAGCTTCAGGGACACCCAACACTTCTGGTCTTCATGGGCACCTACACTCACATATATATACATATTTACATAAATCTTTGATAAATAAATCTTCTAAAAAGACTATATTTCCCATATTACAACAACACAATATGGATCTGAACCCCTGAATCCTTAAATCTACTGTTTTAGTCAGTTTAATTAAAATGTTTGTCTTTTGGTTTGTTTGTTTTTAGTTTTACTTCTTTGCTAAATTATAAGCCCCCGTGAGAATACCAAGGCTTGTGACTTCATTAGTGGTAGAAGCAGCAGTTTGCACACCCATATGTTTACTGAATAAACGAATCACCAAAAATTTTACCTCCAAGGCCCTAAGATTTATATGAATGCATACGTACCTAGTATCTTAGTTAAGGTTGTATTGCTGTGAAGAGGCACCATGACTAAGGGAACACTTATAAAGACAAATATTTATTTGGCCTGGCTTATAGTTTCAGAGGTTTAATCCATTATCCTCATGGTGGGAAGTATGGCAGCTTATAGACAGACATGCTACTGGAGGAGGAGCTAAGAATTCTACATCTTGATCCAAAGGCAGCTAGGAGGAGACTCAATATGTTTCACCCTGGGTATACCTTGAGCATTTAAGATTAAAAAGCCCCATCTTCATAGTGGCATACTTATTCTAACAATAACTACTTGACTGTTTTAAGTATTACACTTCTCTTCCAACAAGGCCACACCTCCTAATAGTCCCCTATCTATGGCCAAGCTTTCAAACACATGAATCTATGGGGACATACCTATTCAAACAACCACACCTAGCTAGTCTATGTCTCGAGGTTTTGACATAACCTTACAGATTTTTAGTGCTTATTGTCCATTAAAGAGAGAGAAAATAGTATATAGAGATTAATTTAAGAACATTGTTAGATATCGAAGGGTGAAAAAAATGATTATCACATGTTTTTATTCTGGTGACAAATCCCTGTTCCTCCTCAAGTCTACTACTAAAAGAATTAATGGTCCTTATAATTATTTGATTAGATAAAAATAGTTGTCAAGTGCAAGGTATAGTTATAGGTGCAGACTCAGACAGAAATAAGACTGTATATAGGCTCTCTTCACCCTGCAAGGAGTTTGTAATTGATTGACAAGACAGATGCATAGGTAACTAATGATACTACTGTGGTAGAGGTCAGCATAGCACAAATGAATGAGTGTCATAGTATAGGCTACTGTAGATATGTGGATAAAGGAGACAAGCCCTCCTGGGGACAAGGCCATCGAGGGAGGCTTCATGAGTAAAAAGGAACTGAAACTAAAATTTGTCAGGGAATATTGTTTGTAGATGGAATAGTAGAATATGATTGGTCCATGGAAAATGGCATTATTAGGAGGTGTGAACTTGTTCGACTGGGTGTAACTTTATTAGATGAGATGTGTCACTGTGTAGATAGCACTCAAGTTCCATGCAGTTTAGAAGAGACCCTCTTCCTGGCTGCCTTCAGATGGAAATGTAGAACTCTTAGTTCCTCCAGTATCACTCACGTCTACCTGTATGCTGTCACACTTCCTGCCATGATAATAATGGAATGAACCTCTGAAACTGTAAGCCAGCTCCAATTAAATATTGTCCTCATTAATAGTTGCCTCAGTCATGGTGTCTCTTCACAGAAATGAAACCCCTAACTAAAACAGGAGACATCCATGGTTATTACTCAAACCTTCATTTAATCAATAACTGTTGATTATTTTAAGCATTATACATCAAGCAAGCCAGGTAAGATTCCTTCACAGAAACATTTACATTGCAGAGCTGAACAGTGCACAATAACAGAAAAAAAGATAAGTAGTTGAAAAAAATTTTCAGATTAAAATTTGTAATAGAATCTAAACTGTTTTGGGTTTATAGATGCAAAAAACAAGTTAAAGAGAAAAAAATCCAGCAATGTCATAAAAAATAAATGCTTGCATAGAGTTTGTATATCAACCTTCTTGCATAATGGTGGTTTTTCAAAACCTAATTATTGACAACAGAATCATGATGAAATAGGTATAATTTGAATAAAAATCAGCTACTATTCAGAATTATGACATTTAAAGGAAGGATGATGTAGATTTCTTATAGACATCAAGGGATTCACGTGGTTCATGGTTAAGAATTACCTTGCTAACTTACATGCATAATGTGATTACACTGAGGGGAAAATCAATTATACACATGTTGTGAAGATAAGGAGTGGCTATTTTTAACAACAGCCTTTAGAAAACCCAAATTAGTCAATTTTGCTGCCAGTATTGATCGATGTCAAAACTGCTCATGATATTTAATCCAGAGTTTTTTTTGTTTTCTTTTTTTTATCAACCAGAGATCCTAAATGAACCATATATATCAATGGTTTTTTAAGAACATTTTACCTATCATTTCCTTTATGTTAAACCATCTATTTTAATTAATTTATATCCTTATATATTACATCCCAACCACAGTTTCCCTTCCCTCATCTCCTTCCAGCTCCTCTTCTACCTTTTTCTTCCTATCCACTCCTCCTCCCTTTCTCTTCAGAAAAGAGCAGTCCTCTCAGGGATATAAGCCAAACATGGTATATACCAAGTCACAATAAGACTAAGTAACTCCCCACATATACAGGCAGCCCAGTAGGAGGAAAAGAATCCCGAAAACAAAGAAAAGCACCAGAAACAGTCCCTACTCCCTCTTTTAGGAATTGTACAAAAACACAAAGCTACACAACTATAACATATATACAGAGGGCCTAGGTTAGACCCATGCGGACTCTGATTATTGGTTCAATCTCAGCCCTTATGAGTCCAGTTTTGCTCACTCAGTGGACTGACTCTTTTGTGGTAACCTTGACTCCTCTAGCTTCTACAATTCTTTAACAAGATTCCCTGAGCTATGTCTAATGCTTGGCTGTGGGTCTCTGCATCTATTTCCATCAGTTGCTAGATAAAGACATTCCGATGACAATTGGGTTAGGCACCATCATGTTTGCCACTATGAGTCTGTTTATCATTACTCAGGATGACTTTTTTTCTAGTTCCATTCATTTTCCTGAAATTTTCATGATGCCACTGTAATTAAAAGCTGAGTAATATTCCATTGCATAAGTGAATGACATTTTTAATCCATTCTTCTGTGGAAAGGCATATAGGTTATTTCCAGTTTCTTGTTATTATGAAATAAAGCTGTTGTTATGAACATAGTTGGGCAAGTGTCTTTGTAGTAAGATAGAGCATCATTTGGGTATATGTCCAGGAGTGGGCTTTGAGGCAGATAAACTCCCAATTTTCTGTGAAATTTCCATATTGATTTCCAAAATTTGGACTCCTACCAGCAATGGAGAAATCTTTCCATTGTTCCACGTACTTGGCAGCATGAGCTGGGGCTAGTGATTTTGAGTTTAGCCATTCTGATAAATCATCTCAAAGTCATTTTGATTTGCATTTCCCTGATAGCTAAGGATGTTGATCATTTCTTCATGTGCTTCTGGGCCATTTGAGATTCTTCTGCTTGCAATTCTTTGTTTAGATCTGTATGCTTAAAATTGGATCATTTGATTTGTTGATGTCTAGCTTCCTGAGTTCTTTAAGTACATTGGAAATTAGCCCTCTATCAGATATAAAGAAAGCAAAACCCTTATTTTACTCTATAGGCTACTGTTTTGTCTCACTGGTGGTGTTCACAATAGCCACAAATAATAAAAAAATATCTCGGGATAACTCTAACCAACCAGCTAAAAGTAAAAGTATAACAAGAACGTCAAGACTTTAAAAAATTGAAGATATCAAAAGATACAAAGATATTCAATACTCATAGATTGGTAGAACTGACATAGAAAAAATGGCCATCTTTCCAAAAGAAATATATAGATTCAATATAAGCCTCATCAAAATGCCAACACAATTCTTTACAGACCTTGAAAGAACAATACTCAACTATATATGAAAAGACAGAAACAAGGATATCTTATCCCAGGATAGCTAAAACAGTCCTATGCAATAAGAACTGTTAGGGGTATTACCATCCCTGATTTTGATTTATACTACAGAGCTATAGAAATAAAAACCACCAGTGTGAGGTGGAATCTCAGTGTTGTTTTAATTTGCATTTCCCTGATAACTAAAGATGCTGAACATTTCTTTAGGTGAAAAACTTGGGGGACAGCAGATGCTGGAGAGGATGTGAGGAAAAAGGAATACTCCATTGTTGGTGGGATTGCAAGCTGGTAAAACCACTCTGGAAATCAGTTTGGTGATTCCTCAAGAAATTAGACATAGTACTACCTGAGGACCCAGCTATACCACTCCTGGGTGTATACCCAGAAGATGCTCCTACATGTAATAAGGACACATGCTTCACTGTGTTGATAGTTGCCTTATTTATAACAGCCAGAAGCTGGAAAGAACCCAAATGTCCTTCAACAGAGGAATGGATACATAAACTGTGGTATATATACACAATGGAGTACTATTCAGCTATTAAAAATAATGAATTCATGAAATTCTTAGGCAAATGGATGGAACTAGAAAGTGTCATCCTGAGGGAGGTAACCCAATCACAAAAGAACAAACATGATATGCACTCGTTAATAAGCAGATGTTAGCCCAAAAGCTCAAAATAAACAAGTTACAACTCACCCAGCCCAGGAAGCTCAAGAAAAAGGAGGACTTAAGTGAGGGTGCTTTCATTCCTTTGAGAAAGGGAACAAAATACTCACAGGAGCAACAAGGGAGACAATGTGTGGAGCAGAGACTGAAATAAAAGCCACTCAGAGACTGCCCTACCTGGGGATTCATCCTATAAACAGTCACCAAACTCTGACACTACTATCGACAACAAGAAGTGTATACCAAAAGGAACATGCCATGGTTTTCTCTGGAGGGGCCCTGGCAGGGCCTTACAATTACAGAGGCGGATGCTAGCAGCCAACCATTGGACTGAACGTGGGATCCCCAATGGAGGAGCTGGAGGGTGGTCCGGAGGAGCTGAAGGAGTTTACAGCCCCATGGGAAGCACAATGATTTTGGCCACCCAGATGCCCTAGGACTCCGAGGTACTAAACCATCAACCAAGGGGTGCATATGGTTCCAGCCAAAAATGTGGCAGAGGAATGCCTTGTTGGGCATCAGTGGGAGGAATGGTCATTGATCAGGTGAAGGCTCAATAGATGCCCCAACAAAGGGAAATCGAGGGGGGGAGGTAAGAGTGGGTCAGGTAGAGTGGCATATACTTTGAGGCGGGGGTGGGAGGAGGGGTTGGGGGTCTTTGGGGAGGGGGGAAATCGGGAAATGTTTTACCGTTGGCAATGTAAATGAAGACAATATTCAATTAAAAAAAGAAATAAAATCCACATGGTATTGACATGAATCATAGCATCGATCAATGCTGTCAAATTGAAGACCCAGATATACATCCACACACCTATAGCCATTTAGGGTTTGTTTTTGTTAAAGAAAACAATATTATACCATGGGGGGGGGAAGCATCTGCAACAAACTGTACTGGTCTAACTGCATTTTGACATGTCGACGGATACAAATAGATCCACACCTATCACCCTGCACAAAACTCAAATCCAAGTACATCAAAGACTTCAACATAAAAACAGATGTACTGAACCTGACAGAAGAGAAAGTAGGGAATATTCATTAACACATTGGCACAGGAGACACTTACTGAACAGAACACAGATAATGCAGGCACTAAGATCAACAATTAATAAATGGGACCTCATGAAACCAAAAAGCTTCTCCAAAGCTAAAACATCTATATTATGGCAAATATTTTTGTAGTTCATCCACTGGATAAACCAGCAAAGATTCCCTCCTCTTCCTAATGCTTCTGATGTTGATTCAGTGTTGCATCTAGTGAGATCTTCCTGTGATTAACTCGAGGTTGTTGCTTTTTAAATGTAAGAGCGAATGAAGTGTGTATTTTAACAGCTGACTTGTCACTAGTCTCTGTTCCTCTTTAATTATGTTTTCATTTGTTTTGCCAGAGCATGGACTTAAAACTTATTTTACAATTTCTGTAGATAATTGTATTTCTGAATTGCATGTTTATTAATATCTTATTTTAACCCTTGCTTAACTGTTAATTTTGTTGTTCTTAATAATTTGTGTTCAAATGCAGAACTCATTTTGTTCCATTTAATATCTCTCTTTGCTGTCTTACCAAACCCGATTCTTCTTGATCCATTCATTTAAAGAAAATGTTTCAGATTTTTTCTTCACAATTGATCTTCTCAAAGTTTCCCTTTTATGTTTTGATCCATCAGCTAAATATTTTTAAAGATCTATTTAGTTTTTATTTTAAATAAATGACTGCTTGTATACGTGTGTACAATGTACACAGAGTATCAGTAAAGGGCAGAAAAAGGCACTGAATCTCCCTGGAAATGGAGTTACAGACAGTTGTGAGTCTTCATCTGGTGTTGGGAACCAAACCTACGTTCTTTGCAAGAACAGCAAATGCTCTTAACCACTGAGTTATCTGCACAGGCACCCATTTGCTAACTATTAACAAATATTTACTTATGCCTAACATTGTTTTACTGATAGTGAATAGAGCAGTCAGAAGCATCCTCTTAACAAATGTATCAATTTTATAACAAGTTTGCTCTTCATAATATATGCAATTTCTATGATAATTTCTCTAGTCACCTTTTTCTTTTCAATATGATTAGAATGTATAAATGACAAATATATAGCACATTCTCAAACCATCTTCCGTACAACATAAATTTCCAGTTGCTTTTAATGGCTTCTGTTCTCTAAATATGAGAGCCCTGGCTTGCTACTTATCAACTGTGTCTAATCTGCCATTAAACTAAGTAATGATATCTTCAAATTTCTGCCATCACATTTTAATTACAAAGACGCCATTTATCTTCCCCAAATGGCTTGCTGTTTTTGTCGCCACTACATTCTCTCTGCAATAGCAATTCTTTTCTTTAACGTGTCTTTAGTTTTTTAAATACAGAAAATTTCACATATGGGGTTCGTTTGTTGAATTTGATTATGCATTTTCATTCCTCATCCTCATCCCTCGGCAGGGATGAGGAATTTTTGTGTTCCTCAGTTGCTAGGCATTTTTTGTATCCTTGAATTGCTTTGCTGTTTAATTGCTGTTGTTTATTAAGTGGGAGGGGGCTGGGGAGGGCTCCTTGCATGTACCACAGTGCATGTGTAACAGTCAGAGAACAAATTTTTGGACTGGATCTGTTTCTTCTAATATGTGCTTTCCAGGACTCAAACTCAGGGGACTCTTATCCACCTGCCATGGGACCTCTTCCAGCCTTAGCCAGACCTTAGTAGTTGACCTTGACAGTGAGTATTTCTAGGGGGAAAAGTGGAGACTAATTGGTCCTTATGTGCAGAAAAAAACATGTTTCTGCTAGTCACCCAAATATTCCA
Source organism: Apodemus agrarius (assembly GCA_964023405.1). Lineage (NCBI taxonomy): Eukaryota > Metazoa > Chordata > Mammalia > Rodentia > Muridae > Apodemus > Apodemus agrarius. The sequence continues at coordinate 35,112,609 of OZ030021.1, read as the reverse complement.
GAAGCCGTACTCTCTTCCTGCTTTACTGGGGTTTTTGCTGAGGGGTTTGGGAACCTTTTTGCTCACAGGCAGTACTGGTCTCTTGCTGTTTTGCTCCATGTATTTCCTGTAGCATCATTCCACAGGAAACAAACCCACCCATTTGCCCCATATGTTTCTATTCATCATGAATTATTGTGTTAGTGCAATCAGATACAACATTTTAATGATATTTAAGCTAATTAAAGAGATTTATTAAAAGAACATGGATGTGTCCAGTCGCTCCTCTGTATACAGCTACTTCCTTTTCACGCACTGTCAAACTAATTCAGTGGTAAATTTTCCAAAGCATAGTTACTGTAACTTAGAGTATGGGATTCCAGCAATACTTTTTGAATATACCCTTCAAGAAATACCATTACAGAAGGCTGGTAGAACGGTGGACTTGGTTTTCTGTCTGTTTCACCTGAGGTGCTTGCTACGCCATCATAATTTATCTTCGCATTCACTCTCCCATGCTTCCCCTTTGTCATTTTCAGCCTGGGACTCTGAAGTCCACAGTTCTTTTCTAGCTGAAACACGGGGCTCTGCCAGCAGGGGCTGGTGAGAGGGGTTTGAAGGCTAGTGGAGAGAGAGAAGGGTTCTGTTTTGTTTTCAGCTCTTAGCAAGTCTCACTTCTGCGTCAACAGTGTGGTTGATGGCTCTTCCAGTGGTGCAGATGTTTTCTGTTTGAACTTCTTCTCTTTCCAAACCATCACAATTGTGCCCTCTCACAGGTACCAGATATAACCTCTGGTTCTTCCATACAAAAGGCAAGTGCTGCAAACCCTCATGGTTGGTGACTCTGTGTCCTTGCTGGGGCTTAAATGACTCAACAACAGCCAATTCTCAGAGGTTTGAATTCTGAGTGTTGAAGCACCCTATCTACATAACAAACTAATTAAAGAAGGCTGATCTCTCTCTTTTTGACCCCCAGTTTTACAGCTGATTAATGTTTTTTTGTATTCTCTTTTTCAGTTTTCAATTTCCTAACCGCCAATTTTTTAAACTAACTTTTTTCTGCTAAGATAATTGCTGTGGTTTCTATTCCTAAATGTATGCTGAATAACATGCATTTCTGTTTATAATAGCTACCTTTTGAGTGGTCATTGGCATCCTGCCAAAATGACACCATTAATTTTACTGCCTGTGAAAATTATGTTATTTATATATTTTATTGAAATATTTAAAAATATGATAAAAGAAAAATAAGTGAAAGCCTCCCTTTTGGCTCCTATTTTCAAAGTGGTTCAAAGTGGTTCAGTAACTGTATACTCAGTGATGACATGGTTAGAAATGAAATCAAGAAAGACTTTCTAGAATTCATTGAAAATGAATGCAAGGCATACCCAGACTTATAGGGCACAAGGGAAACAGTGCTAAGAGGAAATTTATAGCACTAAGTGCCTTCACAAAGAAATTGGGAAGATCTCATACTAGCAACTTCACAGCATATTTGAAAGCTCTAGAACAAAAAGAAGCAAGCAAACTCAAGTGAAGGAGATGGGAGGAAATAGTCAAACTCAGGGATGAAATCAATCAATTCGAAACAAAGAGAACAATACAAAGAATTAATAAACCAGGAGCTGGTTCCTTGAGAAAATATAAGGTAGATAAATCCTTAGCTAAACTAACCAAAAGGGACAGAGACTATATGAGAATTAACAAAATCAGAAATGAAAAGTGAGACATAACAATGGAAAATGAGGAAATTCAAATAATCATTAGTTCTTACTTCAAAAGCCTATAATCCACAAAACTGGAAAATCTAAACAGAATGGATGAATTTCTAGACAAATACCACATACCAAAGTTAAGCCAAGACCAGGTAAATTATCTAAACAGTCCCATAAGTCCTAAGGAAATAGAAGTAATCATTAAAAATCTCCCAACCAACCAACCAACCAACCAACCGACCAAACAAACAAACAAACAAAAAAGTCCATGGCCAAATAGTTTTAGTGCAGAATTCTACCAGGCTTTCAGGAAGCGCTAATACAAATATTCTTCAAATTATTCCACAAAATAGAAGCAGAGTATACCTAATTCATTCTTTGAACCCTCAGTTATCCTGGTACCTAAACCACACAAAGACTCAGCAAAGAAAGAGAACTTCAGACCTATTTTGCTTATGAACATCAACATATCTTTGACAAAGTACATCATATATTTCTGTAAGGTCCCATCTAGGAGAGGCTAAACAGTAGCAGGTGATCTTCCAGAGATGGTTCACTGAATGAGCCTTTGGTAGCTAGGCCCAGGGGACAATGTCTCAGTCTTGATTTTTGCCATTGATATGGCTTTTCTGTTATTATTAAATCAATATAATAATCACTGGGCATTATCCCACTCTATTGGGCAGATTTTCTGCAGATCAACAGAGATATACTATCTTGGAGTGATGCTCTATAGACAGATAATTTCTGAATTCTTAATGATGATTCTATAAGAATTCTTAAATTTATACTAGTAGCTATTGAGCCTTTTATAATGAGGGCTTCAAATACAGTTCTCTGTAATATGAAAACTGCAATTAGAACTCTGCTGGTCTTGTGTCATGAGTTAATTTACTGATAGAAAGCAGGCATTGATACAAATTTACAATTTAGGAATGCATTACTTTAGGCTGTAAAAAACTAAAGGCCATAATCTGGGATTGAATGATTTATTGTAGGTCCAAGGACAGAAGATAAAATATTGAATAGGTTTATCTATACAGAACTTCAATGTTAACTTAGACATAAGAATTATTGTTTTAGACTCTCAATGAACCTGTGGAGGTAGTAGCAGATATGAATATCTACTTAGACAACTCATCTTAATGGAAACACATGTGAACATGTCTGTTGTTACTTCTTATTCAATTTATGATTTAGCTCTATTTTTGAACTTGTGATCTCTCTCCAAAACAGATGTTTGGAACACCATGTAATCAGGTATCCTGAGATAAGGATAAGAAGTGCCAAGAACAAAGAATAGAACACACACAGACTTTTTCCCTTGGAGATAAGCTTCCCCCTTATTTCTTCTCATAGAAATAAAGATTAGAATCTCTTTTTGAAGTGTTTTATTTCTTCCTGAGAGAGATTTTCTCTAGCCGACAAGGGGTTAAATAAACTCCCAGACTTAGGGCTATGGGGCCCTGAAGGACCAGTGGAGAAAAGAACAAAGGTTCTCTTTTCTTAATCCTTCCCTGCCTTAGACCCTCAGCCCAGTTTTACAGTAAAATGTTAGCTCCCCTGAGCCATAGGGTTTAGGGCTCTGAGTAACTTAGAGACAACACTAATAAAATATAGAAGGCAACTTTTACTCTCACAAAACCCAGTTTTACCCCCTTACCAACACTGTTCCCCTCAGCTTCCTTCAAGAGGGGACCACCAGTGCCTCCCACATATTTCCATAAGACTTTCCCCACAAACTTGTGTTTTGGTGGCATCAAAATATCAGAATCCTCATTAAAGTCTTCAGAAGCCTTTCCTGTGCTGTGAACAGGATTAATCACAGGATACTTTTCTATCTAGGTCTACAGAACTGCTGATTTCAAATAATGGATGCCACTAAATAAAGTTGAATCATGTATTTAAGTATAATCTAACTGAATTATGCTTATTGCAAAATATATAGCAAAAGAGAACAAATGAAATGATAAGATATTTATTGGGCTTATGTTTAATTTCTGCAGGAAATTTGAAGAGTGATACTAACAGTCTATGGTCAGCAAGATAAGTGTCATGGAAGCAGAAGGCAGCTCTGTATGGTTTATGAGAACCACAACCTGTCCTGCTGCCCTCAGTAACTGAATGCTTAAATCAAAATATGTTCTCTCTATGACAACTTGTTCTCACTGAGTGATCACAACCACTAGCTTTAATTAAAGGGGTTCCAGATGAACTGATAACAAAAAGAACTTTGGTTTTCTTCATCTTAGATTTTCGAGGAACTACCAGATAAAAATAAATTTGAACTCAAGACCAAAAGTCTGGCTTTACCACTGGTATCTCATTCAGAACTTAAAGTTACAATGTAACAGGACTCCAGATCTTAGCAAAACTGACTCCATGATGGATGTGCCATCCAGGCTGCAAAACTTAGTACATAGGCAACACCACCAGCCCAACTAAAACAAAAGCTTAATCCATCAAAGTCTTTGTAGTTCTGGGAAAGTCTCTAACTGTACTAACTTTGTTTTTCAGCTTCAGTAGCTCTGTTTCTGGTTAAGTGTTCTTGTAAACTGATGCACATCAATCAAGAACATGTTTTCTATGCTTAAAACTCATCCTGAGAAAGGCTCAGGGCTACACTGGGATCCTGAGTGCCCAGTGTAGTTACCAGCTGGCTAAAAAAAGACTTTCTATTGGTTTAAGCCCATGTCTGACCAGTCTTCTCTGGTGGATATGCCACACCAACAGGAATAAGGATAAGAAGCCTCTTCTTAGGATAATCACAAAACTACCTGATGGAACTTAAGCATTACTGCCTGTATTTCAAATGTGCCAAGCAAGATAAGCTTTATATGGACCAATGTCATAAAATAATCACTCTACCAAAAGAATGGTCTTAGCACCTTGATAGAGTAGTCAACCCATCCCTGAAGATGTGTTAAATAAATAGGGCCTCAGTGCAGCCCAATTATAACAATGGCTTGTAGGCTGAGTGTGTGAAGGTGAACATCTATATGTTGCACATGAAAATAACTGAAACATATCCCAAGAGAGCACTGACAAACTCTATCCTTTAAAGTGTACCCACATTTCTCCTGTCCAACCATGAGCTGCTTTTGTTCCTGTTGTTCAGAACAAACCAAGAAGCAATGTTTTAACTGGATTCATTTCTTAAATGTCCTAAAAGAAATTGCAGAAAGACTATCTAGCTAAATTTATTATTTGAAGTTTACTCTAAGTTCCTTAAGAGAAAAACATTTTGACATGCTTTAAATTACTGGTTGGTATTGTTTAGGACTATCTTCTAGTAAGAACAGAAGATAATTATTTACCTGGGAATGATGGCATATACCTTTAATCTCAGCATATGAGAGGTGGATGGATCACCATTTGTTGGCATCTAGCTTGGTCAATGTAATAAGTTCTAGGGTAGCCAGGGCAACATAGTAAAACCCTGTCTCAAATACAAACACACACACACACACACACACACACACACAAACACACACATACACAAACAAAGATTTTCTGCAATGCAAACATGATGAGCAGATAAGTTAATTTGCAAAAAATGAATAGCTCCATCTGAGAGTCTAATATATCTTGCAATTTGTTCAGTGACCTTAAATTTTACTTTATTTCCTCTCTGAATTAGAAGACAAACCTAATTTTCCAACTTTTGAATACTGATATATATATATATATATGTATATATATATATATATAATATAGTATATATGATATATAGTATATCATATAGCATGTTTATTATCTTACAGTTTTCACTGTGTGGTTACTAGATGATCATTTAACTCTACAATGAAATTATAAACAAGGCAAAACACAAAGCAGTTTGCAAGATTTCTTTGCTTTCTTTGACAGATTAATCTAGGAAGCAAAAGTTAAGTAGAGATAAAAAGAGACCCAAGGAGATACATAAAGTGTTCTTGGTTAGACACTGTTAAATCCCTATAAAGTGTATCTATATAAAAATATCCCCAAAAGCCAGAGGCTAGAGAGATACTCAGTGGTTAAAAGTTCTCATTGCTTTTCCAAAGGTCCTGAGTTTAATTATTAGCACCCACATGATAGCTCACAACTATCTGATGCCATCTTCTTCACTGTAGAGTTAAATGGCCATTTCATAACCTTGTGGTGAAAATTATAAATGGGAGAAGCAAATCAACATCTCAAATACAGTACACAAATATGCATGTGACCTCTGTTTTGACCTTAGAGGCTAGAGAGATACTAGGTGGTTAAAAGTACTCATTGCTTTTCCAAAGGTCCTGAGTTTAATTATTAGCATCCACATGATAGCTCACAACTATCTAATGCCATCTTCTTCATGGTAGAGTTAAATGGTCATTTGGTAACCTCGTGATGAAAATTATAAATGGGAGAAGCAAGTCAACATCTCAAATACAGTACACAAATATGCATGTGACTCCTGTTTTGACCTCAGTGACTCTCAGAGTATCATCTTGGCTTTGGATGAGACAACTGAGGGTGAAGAAATACATAGATCACAGGCCGTTTAACCACAGAATTGTGTAAAGACACAATATGTTTCCCAACATTTAATCCTATCGAAATGTTCTCATACACAGGAAACCACTCTTAATATTTAAACATGAGCACATTTAATCAGTCAAGAATTATATTTAATTATTAATTGGTGTGTGTGTGTGTGTGTGTGTGTGTGTGTGTGTGTGTGTACTTGGAGACTTGAGAAAAACAATTATTCATTGGCAAAAGATGTATCAAGCTAGTAAGTGGAAAATAGTTGAGATCACATACAAGAAGGAGAGTGAGTCCAGTTTGCAGGCAATTCAGCCAATCCAACTTTAACACCATTTGCTTAAAATAATTTCATTGTAATTAGTTGCAAACACTCACCACTACTGCTTATAGGCCACTTCATCCCTTGGGTTCCCCTTGCCTCTTGCTGGATCCCATCCTTTTGTAATTCTTTCTACAAGAGTCTGGAAGAGAGAGAATCTGTTAGCACTTCTCCACTCCTTGTGAAATTTACCTTTATTCTTAAATGATTATTTACTTTTGTGCAGAGATACAAGTTGTTTTTGTTTTCCAGAATTTCCTAACATATTCTATTACTTTCTAGCATGCATCTTACCAGTGTAGACACCCTATAGCCCACTTCATTGTCATATTACAGGGAATATTTAGAATGCATCCCAATTAAATGATCTGATTTTTACCTAGAGTCACTCTACACGTGGTTGTCAATTCTTGTCTTGCACAAGGAGATGTGGCTAAACGTGCAGCTGGTGCTAAAGGTCAGGCCACTGCACTCAGCCTTCTCATGGGATTAAAGGACAGGTGTCAGAGGCCATTACTCATTGCTTTCAGTCTCACAGGAAAGTGCTAAACAGGTCAGAGAAGACACTGCCATGTTCCTCATTCATTGTTTTTTTCTTATTTCTCTTATTTACCATCTGGATCACTGTCAGATTCAAATCAGCCAAACATCCTTGGTTGTCAGCCATTATGGCCCCCAATACTAACCTCCATGATCTTCAGTAACATCTCAACTCAAATGTCAATACACATGCAATCTTCTCTCTAGGACCAAAGATGGAAAAAATCAGTGTCATCGTCCATGTGCCTCAAAAGATTTAAAGTCCAAACTTTGAAAATTACTTTATGTAATGTCTGTCTAATAAGAAGAGTTTAAAAATATATACTGATTTGGGAAAGTTTTTCACTAAATTGAACAATTTGAAAACCATAAAAGAATCTCTTTTAAATTCATCAGACTAAATGTAAAATTTTAATAAAATAGGTGAGCTTATATTAGGCTTGTGGGTAGTATTTAAAAAAAAAAGGCTGCATCTTATTCCCAAGGTAGTTTGGATAACAGACCATTAATTTAAGAAAATACTTCAAATTCTAGGTGACAGAGATCTAGAAATTACATATTTTCTAATCCTATTCTGATTATTAAAAATTCTTGATTGGTGAATGCAGGAATGTTCAAGGACAAATTTGCACATCTACGTCCTAACAGAACACTGTAAAAAGTGCTTCTAAGAATATTTACAAAGCTAGCCTCCAAATGATGAGAAGGCCACAGGTAACTTTCAGTTGACGATGAGGAAAACAATCAATTCTTGCCATTTTGTCTTTTTACAGAGGCTAGGGTTTTGGAAGTAATGGATGCAGAAATACATGGTGAAAATGGTAATGAAAGGAGCACTCCGTGGGCTGGGAGGCCTGACTGGTGACAGTGTCTAGGGTTCTAAACTGACTCAAATGAGACTAGCCTAATTTGCAAAACCTAGAGGGATGCATGGTTCTCTGCCTTAATCAAGTGTTTACTCATAACCATGCTGAAAGTTCTGCATTACTGGGCATAAGAAATTGTTTCACAGGGGGAGAAAAGTAACTCCACCTTCCCACTCTTTATTTGGTAATTCGTTTCTTTCTCCCAAATGAGTAAAATGTTCATTTTCCACTCTTTAGGAATTTTGGTATTACTCATGGCGGTACTCAGGGTAAAAGAGTCTACAGTTCCTGACTTGAGTCTTGGTTATACAGAGGTGATAAGTAAACACATCTCTGATCTTGGTTCCAAATGAGTAACATGACTGAATTACTCACTCGTAACCAAACACGCCATCTGTTTCTTTTTACCAAAACCATGTGTCTGTAATGGGAAAGTTAGCTGTTTGCTACCTTTGCTGAATTTCTCTTTTTGATTAACATAGAGGCTACTTTTAGTTTTTTCCTTTCGAAGAAAGTCTTTATTGCTCTTAGTTGTCTAAGAGGTTAGAGGATTGTAAAATGCTTTAAGTTGGAGTGTCACAATATCAAAGGTATATACATTGAATCTGGTACCATTAATCTCGTCCCACTATTTCAGCCTCTTAAAGCAGCACTCCTGCATGTGGTGGAGCCAGAAAGAGTGCAGGGCCCTGGAGGAAGCATCCTCCCCCTCTTCTTAAATCACCACCACCACTACATGTATGCATGGCCCTTATGCCCACTAACTCTCTCTTTTCTGTAATCAGCTTCCTGCACCAATCTCACTTGAAATGCCTAAGTGTCTGGGAAGGGCTTACCTAATGCCACAGACATAAAACCTTTCCATTTAGAACAGAATTTAGCCTCAGTACCAGGCTATCATTGTTTGTTTTAAAAATTAACTTTATTATCTTCAGCAGGGTTGCTCACAAGACAAATACATCTATTTTTATAATAAAATTTTAGGGGGACATAGCCACATTTGTTTTTCATATTGGGTGTCTGTGGCTGTATTCATGCTATTATGGCTGATTTGATCATTGCAACATTATATGGCACACAAAGTTTAAACTGTTTAGTAATTACCCCTACTAGGACATATTAATGATCCTAACTCCAGGTTCTTGGGTCTTTCTTTTATTGTCTATGCAAATTTTCAACCGTTCTGCTTTCTTGTCTTTAAATTGAGGATGTTCTTGTAAGGGCAGCAATGCACAAGAAGCACTTAGCTTTGAGTCTGTGCAAACAATAGACGCTGATGTCAGAGCCCCATGTTTTATTTGACACTTGGCATTAACTCTAAGAACGCAATTTATGACAAAGGACAGGAAAATGTAGAGGTTATTACTGGGATTCTAATGCGTTACTCTGCTCTGGTTTTCGCCATATGGGAATGATGAAAAAAAAATGTTAAGATGTTTACAAATGAGGACCATCAGCAAGAAAACATGGAAAGCAATAGGTTAAGAACCAGAAGAGCAGGCTTCCCAATTGCTAGGGGTAAAAAGAAATAAAATCCTCTCAATATTTTAAAATACATAAAAATTTAAAATACATAAAATTTTAAAACAGAATCCCCTGCTTAAGCAAATTATCAACTAAATGTGAGGTTAAATAAAAAATTTAGGGAATGAAAATTATTAATTGAAAAAAAATCTCCAAAACCTTCCATAAGATTTCAGCCTCCCTTGGCATGTGCTGAATAAGGAAACTAGAAGTAAACCCTAAAACAAGAGAACATTATGGTATCTGGAGGGATTCTGAGAGGTGCATTTGAGAGAGGGAATCTTCACTCTTTAGGGATTCCCTTATTAGTGTAAGAACAAATGGGATAAATTTAACCAAATGTAAAGACAACTTTTATGAGCTTCGGCACAAATTTGATTAATAAAGAGGAAAGTCCAGACATTTCAGGATATTCTCAAAAGAAGTCTAGAACCAATTGAAATTCTTTTCAAAAGAGATGCACAGCTGAACAAAATGCCAATCAGGAAAACCGAGAAGCAGATAGAGGAGGGAGCCCAACTAGCAATGACCCCAGAACAGGGCAGTGTTAAACAGCATGGCCAGGAACTCTATGTTGAGTGGAGAAGAAGGTTAGGAAAGATAAAGGTGACAGAGTTCTCAGAGTGGCCCTAGGCAAGTGTAGACACAGAGGAGCAGAAAGGCTGGAAATGATGTTGAGAGATCATGAAAGGTGTTGAGAGGTCGTGTACATTCTCTTGCGAGTGAAAAGCCTGTAGAGAATGCAGGATTCCATCCAGATAAACTTGTATCAGGAGGGACATTCAGAGTCAGGCATTTGCTGAGAGTTGAAACTGAACATGTGAGAGCATATGGGAAATGTTTTCATTAGTGAGAGTTTAAGTTTGGCTTCTAAGAAAAAAACCTGGAGCTTAGAAAAAAATAATGATGGCTGAACTCACCTCTTAAGAGATGATTTCAGTGGTCAAAGGAGGTTCTGAATTGTGTTTTATTGTTTGTCTGAACGTATTTTTTATTTAAAATTCAACACAGCAGGGGTCCCTATCATCCCTCCCATCTTTCCACCTCCTTGTTCCCATTCCCAGCTTACAACATTCTAAGAGCCATTTCTAAAAGCACCTCAAGCCATTCAGATGCACGACCAAAGCTACAAGTCACTGCTCTAGAAGGTAAGTGGTCTGGTCTACATAGTTCAGAGCTTTAGAGCAGACATAGCCTTTAATGCCATCTCTGTTTATTGGGGAATGAGAAATGTTGGTACCAGCAATGACAGGTAGTTGGAATTAAAGAATATTGATGCACAGTAGTAGCTTCTTTTCATTCTGTAAAGTAAAGGCACAAATCACCACTGAGGATATAAGTAGAACGTGATTTATGTAAAGATCCAGAGCCTGGACTGCTTAGCATGATGTTACTAGCTGGAGTGGGCACAGATGATCAGCTTAGAAGACTCACACAAAGCCAGGAACCTAGAAATTGTAGCAGCACTGTAGCAATTTTCTAATCTAGAAAATTGTGAATTTACTCCTTTTGGACTGTTAATCCCTGAGTCTATGACATGATATTGTTAATACCCACAGGCAGAAATTCAATCAGCAGCACAAAAGACCTAGAACCCAGACTTTGCCCAAGTCAACTGGGTTCCCATTGTGATATGGAGTTCTGATATGTACTTCCCACAGGGCAGATTCTTCTGGGTTTTGCATAAATTTACGTCACTTGTAATTGGAATGGGCTTTTAGTTCCCAGACTGAATTTGCTATCAGTAGTCTCTGTTGACAAACAACTCCATTCTGTTTCCATGTACCTTTTAGCCCATAAAGGGCCAGGGCTCTAGAAAATTTAGCAGATTGAATATAATGGACAGATGAAGATCATTTTAAAAAGCATCTAACATTTTCTTTACAAAAACTGCCCTCAAGAGGTACACGCAGACAGATTTAATGTGCTTGAAAGTCATTCTGGGACAGACACAGGGTGTTAGGACATTTCTGATTCCTTGTCTTTCAAGGACAAGAAAAAACTTATAATGATTTTAGAACAGAGAGTGGAGGATGATGCCCACAAGCAAGACCTGTGATGAAAATAATTAGGAAGTTGCCAACAAGCAACTCTCTGCTGAGAATTTAGAGGCCTCCCTGTGATGCTCATATAATATAATAGGCTGGGAAAAGAAAGCCAATAATACACAACTGGCCTGAACTTAACAGGCCAGGGCGCTGAGTAGTGGAGTTGCCACAATGACAAAGTGTTTTCTCCACAAATGAGGAGGCAGGGTTCCAGGGTCTGAGGCACTAGATACTTCTTTTTTTTGAGATTATACTATAATTACAACATCTCTCCCTCCCCTTTCCTTCCTCTAAATCATCTCTGTACCCTTCCTAGCTCTCTCATTCATAGCCTCCTCATTAACTGTTGGTTCTGTATAGGCCAGAGCACAGTTATGAGGAAAGGGACTTCCCAGTCCAGGCTTCACTCTAAGACAGAGCAGAAACATCAGGGATTAGGATGGTTAGAGACCATATTTAGAATGTTCCCATTTTGGAATAAATCCAGTTAAACTTTCAGCATTTTTATTTCATTTAGTAAAAATAAAAATAAAATACATGTGGGAAGTTAAAATAAAAAGATTACATTCCAAGAAGAACAAAGCTTGAAGCCAGGTTGCTAAAGTGATATCAAGCCTTAGGAAAATCAGACTTGATTGGAACCATTATGAAGTTACTGGAAATAGCTATGTTGTGCATGTCAGCACCTTAAATATTTCACTTTCATAAATGTAACAAATAATGAGTTTATTTCATACCCTCTCCCATCTGATTATAATAGGATGCAGATGTTTTCAAAAAGGAATCACTGAGGTAAATTTTAAGGACTACAAGCATTAATATTTATGATTTCTAATATATCACTGAGAGCACATAGGACATGGATATTTTAAAAAGGGTATAAAGGACTGGGGAAAAATGATACTGTTGCTTAACAAGAGACTGGGCTATCCTTAAATGAAATTCAATACCTACTTACCCAATTTAAATTTAACTATTCTCCATTTGCATATTTTGGGATGTTCCTCTCTGAAAGAACTCTATGCTAGTGCTGTGCTAGCTCTGTAGCATTTCATTGACATTTGCTCTCATCCTCATTTTCCCCTTCAATCACCTATGGTGACCAAATAATAAATAAATAAATAACAAATAAATTCAGACATATCTGTACGTTATTTAAAACTATAATAAGTAAGCAATTAGATCACCACTTAATGTACTCTAAGCAACACTGGAATAACTCAAAAACATACAAGAAGAAGTAAACTAGATGTAACATACAAATGACTGCAGCTATTAATGAAATCAGATTACATATTAGTAACTTGAGGTCGTTCCAGTTTATTGTCAAACAGTGTAGCAAATTTAAAATCTCAGGGTCGTTCTCAAGTGTGTGATTTAAATTTATTTACAAATAATTTTTAAAATGTTCAAGGTTGGAACACTGAGCTTAAGTGTGTGCCCTTTTATCTCCATGTTTCACACAACTACCAGAAGTAGTTATTTTAATTAAACACAAAGAGGCCATAGTTGACCAACATAAAGGCATGAGCAGCTGAATTAAATGTAATGGAAACTAAAACTCCTCCCAATGTTTTTGTAAATTTGTTCTTCCTATCCTGGTACATTTCAGCTCACAGAGCAAATGCTATGTCCTTAGTTCTCCTCACTAGCCAAGCATTGAGGATATTATTTGCAAACTGAGTCTTTGATGTTAGAATGGCTTCATATGACCTCTTCTCCTACTGAGTTTTAGAAATTATATTAAGAAGGATATGGTACATTATGCTGTGGTAATGAATTGACCCCAAATCTCAGTGGATTAATGCAACAAATATGTTTTCCCCACTCTGTCTAAAATTAGCCATCCTGCAGTTTGGCTTCCTAAAGCCATGAGGTATCTGTAATTTGTAGCATAATGTAGCACTATCATTAAAAAAAATCACTACAGGATACACTATGAACATATCAGGAATATAAGCTAAAATCCTTTCTCTGTCTCTTGTGCTTCCGTGTGTTTGGTGAGGAGAACAGGAAGAGGAAAAGGCAGGTGAACAGTGAGCACATCTTCATGTCAGAGTTACTCTCCCTAGGAGGTAAAAGTAGAAGCTGAGAAAATCCTTAGATGTTTAGGCAGGAGATGTGTCTGAGCTTGGAAAAAGCACTTAGCTTTTTCAGGGTCACCATTGTGCAAACTGAAAACTGTATGTGAGTTTATGTGGAGAAGCCCATCAGGACAGTGGGGTTTTATCCTGTCACAGAAGGGAGGCCAGCTTTAACTGCTGAGCTTCCCCATAGCTCATGAGTTATGTGACACTGGGAGCAAAAGGGACCTAATATTGACATGGATTAGGCATCAAATGCAAAACCAAAAAAGTCCAAAACAAAGCATCACCACCAAGAACCTTTCAGCCTTTCCTCCTTTCTCTACTCACTGCCCTAAAGCACCCAGCACCCACAAAATAACCTTAAAGGCAAGGAAAGCATACTATGATCTTCTATCCTATAAAAGTGAGATTCTGCTAAAAAAATAATGATTCCAAATTTGAGAGCCAATAAGAGTCCTTTGAAACCATGAAAGGCAAATAATGTCTTTTTCTTATTGGATATATGGCATCTAATATTTATTTTTAGGACTAGTCATAAATTACTGTGATGGTTGTAAACCAAGAATACTCCTGTATTTTGAGTTTGAAGCTGGATATCATAAGACACCTAAAACAGTAAGGACATTATAGAAGTCCCTGGAATAAGGAAAAGGTTTCATTTTTTCACTTGGTTTGGTGTCTCCCCACAGCCACCATGACCTGCTGCTTTTGTGTGGATATGGGGACAATGCTATATTGAAACACATTGGAGAAGGAACTACCTAGAAAGCTGTTTTAATTTAGGTGCTTATTAAATATATTTGAGAATCTCTCTGTCTTCAAGGCTTAATTAGCCCGGCCATTGACTAACTCTCATGGAAAATCCCTGTGTCTATTGAAATCAATTACATCATGCAAATGATTTTCTCTATAACATGAATTATATGAGGATCATAAAGGTCATGGGCACTAGAGGGAAATATAATTGGTTAATTACAATAAAAAGTTATACACTTTATCTAATTTGGTAGTGATTCCTTAGCTCTAGCTTTTTAAGATAAGAAGCAGAGACAAAAATTGATCCTCACACTTGGTCTTAGTACTTTGGTAATAATATATGTCACATGCATACCAAAGGGTAGGAAGATCAGAAGTTCAAGGCCAGCCTAGGTTACAAAACTCATTCTTTAAAAGATCTAAAACCATGTCTTCCAGCTTAAAAAACTAGGAAAAAGATTAGCAAGTACAAGCAAAATAGAGGTGACAATAGGACTAGACCAGTGGAGAATGAACTAAAGGACAATGATATATCAATGAGAACTGGATGTATCAGAGCTTGGCTCTGTGAGATGATCAACAAACTCAACAAATCTTTGGGAAGAATGACAAAATGGGAGGGGGAGAAGATTCAAGATACTAAAGATCAGACTGAAAGCAGGATATTGATTCCCACTTTGTAGGAATTGAAAGAATTCTATGGGAATGCTATGAAAACCGTGCATCTTCAAAGAACATAATAGTCCAAAATGGATGAATTGATAAGATTTTCAAATGTTCACAAGAAAATTTGGAAACTATGGATATAGCAACAATGAATACAAAAGCAGAGAAAGTAATCTTCCTTCAATGAAAACGTAGGTCCAGGCAGCCCAAGGATGAGTTCCACCAAATGCTCAAAAGAGTTAATTTCAATATTTTGCAAATCTTTTAAATTATGTAAAATAGTGAGTGTCTCATGAAGGTTTAGCCAAAATAGACCACATATTGGGACATAAAGCATCTCGACAAATTGAAATAATTTCTTCTTCCTAATTGAACCACCAGGAAAAAAAAAAGATATCAACAATAATAGAACTCATAGAAAACTTACAGAATCATGGAGATTGAAGAATACATTACAAACTAATGAAGGGAAGAAATAAAAATAATATTAAAATTTCCTGAAATTGAATGAAGATAAAAGCATAATAAAATGTATAGATACAATGAAAATGGTCTTAAGAGAAAAGTTTATAGCTCCAAGGGTAAATATTGAAAAATCAGAGAGAATGCAATACGGGAACTTCATAGTCAACACTAAACCTTGGAAGAAAAAGAACAAACAATACCCAAAAGCAGTACACAGGAAGAAATGATCAAGATCAGAACAGAAACTGATGAAATAGAAATTAAAAATAAATAGCATCAATCACTGAAATGAAGAGTTAGTTCTTTGAAAGGAATAACAAGATTGACACATCCTTATTCAAATTTAAAAAAGAAAAAGAAGACTTTAATTTACAAAATTAGAGATGTAAGAGAAAATATTACAACAGAAATCAATGAACCAGAGATAATAAGGACATAGTTCTAAAATCTTTATTCCAAGGACTGGGGAAATAATTCAATAATTAAGAGTAGGAACAGCTTCATGTACTCTGTGAATTATATCTTGGGTATTCCAAGCTTCTGGGCTAATATGCACTTATCAGTGAATGCATACTATGTGTGTTCTTTTGTGATTGGGTTACCTCACTCAGGATGATATTTTCTAGTTCCATCCATTTGCCTAAGAATTTCATGAATTCATTGTTTTTAATAGCTGAGAAGTACTCCATTGTGTAAATGTACAACATTTTCTATATCCATTCTTCTGCTGAGGGACATTTGAGTTCTTCTCAGCTTCTGGTTCTTAAAAATAAGGCTGTTATGAACATAGTGGAGTATGTGTCCTTATTACATGTTGGAGCACCTTCTGTGTATATGCTCAGAAGTGGTATAGCTGTAGTTCAAGAAGGAAGACCAAAGTGTGGATACTTTAGTCCTTTTTAGATGAGGTACAAATACCCATGGGAGGAAATACAGAGGATAAAGTGTGAAGAAGAGACTGAAGGAAAGACCATCCAGAGACTGCCCTACCTTGGGATCCATCCCATATACATTTACCAAACCCAGACATTATTGTGGATGCTAACAAGTGCTTGCTGACAGGAGCCTGATATAGCTGTCTCCTGAGGCTTTGCCAGTGCCTGATAAATACATAGGGAGATGCTCTCAGCCAACAATTGAACTGAGTACAGGGCCCACAATGGAGGAGCTAGAGAAAGGATCCAAGGAGCTGAAGGGGTGTGCAGCCCCATTGGAAGAACAGCAATATAAACTAACTAGTACCCTCAGAGCTTCAAGAGACTTAATCACCAACCAAGAGTACACATGGAGGGACCCATGGCTCCAGTCGCATGGGTAGCCTCGTCAGACATCATTGAGAGAAGAGGGCCTTGGATCTGTGAAGACTCATTGCCCCAGTGTAGGGGAATGTCAGGTCAGGGAGCAGGAGTGGGTGGGTTAGTGATCAGGGGGAAGGGAGATGGGATAGGGGCATTTCAGAGGGGGAACATGGAAATGGGATAACATTTGATATGTAAATAAAGAAAATATCTAATAAAAAAGATTAAAAAAGCGTAGGAACATCAACAACAAAAACATCGGGTTCAATATAGTAATGGAGTCTTAAGCAGAGCAATCAGACAAGATGAAGAGACAAAGAAGATACAAGGAAAAAAGGAAGGGAACTTATTCTCATTGGCAGATAGGATTCTATAACTGGAGTTCACAACCTGTGGGTTGGCCTTTGGGGTCAAATGACCCTTTTACAAGAATTGCATATAAGGTATTACATTACAATTCATAACAGTTGCAAAATTTCAGTTATGAAGTAGCAACAAAAATGATTTCATGGCTGAGGAACTGTATTGAAGCATTGCAGCATTAGGAAGTTGAAAGCCACCATTTAAAAAGAGAATTAGAGCTTTTGGACTGTATAAAATGCATGTGAAGAATAAACTATTTCGATGAGTGGTCCTTAGACTTTCTAATGCCGTGACCCTTTAATACAGTTCCTCCTGTTGTGTTGACACTCCGTCATATTGTTTCCGTTGCTCAGCTTGTTTTCTTATTAGACGTACGACCACCAGCCCAGAGATACCACCACCCACAATGGGCTAGGTCCTCCCACATCAATCACTAGTTAAGAACACACCCTATAGCCAGATCTTATGGAATCATTCTTCAATTGAGGTTCCCTTTTTTCAGATGACTCTAACTTGAAGAAAATTAACATAAAACTATCCAATATACTACTCCTGGGTATATACTCAAAGAACTCTTTATCATAATATGGAGATATTTGTTTATTAATGTTCACTCTTGATGTGTTCACAGTAGCCAAGAAATGTAAAGAGGCTAGATGTCCATCAATTGAAATATGGACAGTGAAAATGTGATTCGTTTATACAATAGAATATTATTCAGTTGTAAAGAGAAATGAAATTTGCAAGTAAATGGATGGAGCTGAAAATAATTGCTCTGAGTGAGATAATCCAGGCACAAAAAGGCAAATTCAAATTGTTTTCTTCTATAAGTGGAAGCTAGCTTTGACTTTTTCAATAAGTGTGTTTATATTGGAGCACCATAAAAACCAGAAAATTAGTAAGAGTCATTTGGCAGGGGCCTTTAAGGAAGGGAAGATAGAACAAGATGTTTTGGAAAACATAAAGGAACAAGAAGGGTTAGGTGGGACATGGGAGGGCAGTGTAGATGAGGGAGTATGGAGAGAAGGAATTACTGACACTAGCACTTTGAAAATACCTCATGGAAACCTATTACTATAAAAGCTTCTGAAGATAGATAGGGTAGGATCTGATCAAAACACAGTTTATAAATGTTTGGAGTTCTCAAACAATAAAAATTTTTGGAACAGAACACTTATCAAGACATTGTATGATGTTATATATCTTTGGGAGTTGTTAGCCAGTGAAGTCTCATGGACCTCAAACATTACAAATTATTGTCAATGTTCTTGGTTACATCCAGAATCTGGTGGTCAGATCCTATTCTTGAAGTCACCACAGAATTTGAACCATCGCAGAACGCTGAAAAATATCAAGCTGATACTCATCTGGAAGCTTCATCCTTCCTGTCTAGCTTTCAATAGTGCTAGAAATTGCTAGGCATAGTACCTGGGAAATAAAGTTAAGTAAAGTTGTTATCCATCTGTGAATCCTGTGAATGACAAAATATGCCCCCTGGTGCTATAATAATATGAACGTTAATGTAGCCAACTACTTTTAAATTGGATTTAAATTCTGCTTAATAAAGTAGAGACTTGGCATGCCTTTCACCATTAATGGAGCCAAGAACCCATGGATGACTTTGTAGGTAATAGGACCCAGAAGAGAACGTACTATTATTAAACTGCTAACTAGGCATAGTGTTAAACTGTCTCAGGTTTTATTCATAGATCCTTGGTGTAATACATCTCTCAGGCCTTAACAGAGAATGTTCTTTTTGTAATAGAAAGTATTTAATGCAGAGACCCACAACTGATCAACTTGTAGATTACAAGAGGCTGTGGTGTGTTCAGCTCTAAACAGTACATCTCTATCACAACTCTGATTCCCTAGAGCTGGGTTCATTGCAGAAGAGGAGAAAGATTTTAAGAGCCATAGTTAGTGGATGACTACAGCAAAATGTTTTTCGGATACAATAGGGCAGTTGTACATGTGAACTAACCTTGACTATGAACGCATGCACAACACTCACAAATGATCAAGGCAGACTAAATGCCAGGGTGGATAGGAAGCGGATTCCTGAAGTGCTACCTCTAGCTGAGGAACTGTTGGAAATTGATGGCTACTGGGTAAGGGAGAATCAGTTTTCATCAGGCATCTGGGAGGCTACCTATGCTCCAGCTGAAGGACCCACAATCATGAACTTCATGACAGTACTAAGTGGTCTCAGAAGACTTTTAACAACAACAACAACAACAACAACAACAATGACAACAAGCATATAAAACTGAAAAGAAATGATGGGAGGTGATAGGTAATGAATAGGGTATATGTCTGAGTTTTATCAAAACACATGGTATGAATGTATGAAATTCTCAAACAATAAAAAATTATGGGATAAATTACTCATTGTATGATGCAATATACATAAAGGTGAGACATGATGAACAACTGAAATGACGAAATGGCATAAAAATATGGTTTTAAGAATCTTAATTAAAATACTAACATAACAAAGTGACTCGAGCCACTTATAAAAATCATAGACCACAAGGCCAGGTAGGACGTCAATCAATGTAAACCACTATATTATAATTTCTGGGAAAAAAGAACCTCATACGGTTATCACAATAGAAACACACATGAAATTTGACAGGCCTGAGACCTGCATTCATAATAAAACTTTCAATAAACTTGAGTTGGAAGCAAATTTACCACATTTAAAACATCTCCAAAAATACTAAAAATCTGTAGCAAACCCTACTATATAGTGATAAAAAATAAACATGAATGCTACTTTCCTTTTAAAATGGAAACAAGACAATAACTGTTCTCATAATTACTGTTCATTAGCCTTAGAGATTCTAGTTCTTGTTATCAGGGAAAAAAGACATGTCTTATCAATAAGGGAAAAGTAAAAGTACATCTCATCAGAGATGCTATAATTCTGTACAGAGAAAATCCCGAGTTCTCTAAAAATACTCCTTAAACAGAAGTTCAGCAATGCTCTATACTAAAACAAATATACAAAATATGGGAGATATGAAAAGGATGAAAATTCCATTTACACTAATACAAAAGTAATGAAAAATGTATATATTTAACATAAGAAGTTCCAGACTTGCCCCCATAAAACTACAAAGCACCAGAGGCTAGGGAGATGGCTAAGAGATTTAAAATGATTGTTGCTCTTACAGAGGATCAGGGTTTGATTCCCAGCGCATACATAGTGGCTCAGTTCCAGGGGATATGATGCAATCTTCTGACATCTTCCAAAACCAGACATGCACATAGAACAGATTTATGCATCCGGGCTAAACATTCAAACATGAAATGAAATGTCTGTAAAGAAGGTACAAAACACTGTTAGAAGAAAGTGAAGAAGATCTGAATGAATGGGGATTGTATACCCATGGATCAGAAAATGGAATAGTGTTACATTAGCTATGTTCTTTAAAATGATTTATAAGATTAATTCTATTAAAATTCTGACTATTTTGATAAATGAATCTTAAAATTCATATGTTGTTATAAAAATTCAAGGGATCTAAAACATTCTTTAAAATGAAGATCCAGTTTAGAAAATTCATATTCCCCCTGCCACTCCCCCCAAAATAACTCTACATATATCACGAGGAACTAGAACAACCTGGCATACAGATTTATAGCTCAATGAAATATAATTAAGAATCAAAAATAAGCCTTTTTTTTCATTTATATCTGACACATTTTGCAATAGGATCCCAATGGAGCTGAATGAAGATGGAAAAGCCTTGGTAGTGATGCTAAGATAACCAAAAGATAAAATAATTATATAAAAGAATTAAAATAAAATAGACAATAGTTCTGTCACTCCACATGAAATTATTTTAAAACATGTCATATGAAATGTAAGAGATAAAATTCTTAAACTCTTGGAATAAAATGTGGGGATGAACCTGTGTCACCATAGCTAGATAATGGATTCATAGACAGTCAACCAGTACACATGACAAAAGCACAGGAATAGGTAAGTTAGCCTTTACACATCAACAGTGGAAGCCTTTTGTGTTGCAAATAGTAACAAGAAAAGAAAAGGCTAAAACACGGAGGAAAATCTGTTCAAAATAAATACTAATAAAGTACTTGTGTTCAGAAAATATAAAAACCACTTATTGTTCAATAATGAAAATACAAATAATCCTATTAAAGGGAGACAAGTTATTTAGACATTTCTCCAAAAATAATGTACAGTAATAAGCATCAAGTGTTTGAAAAGATATTAAACATTATCAGCCAATAGAGAAATGTAAATCAGACCTACAGTGAAAGACTTTACTACATAATTTTTAAGACAACGTTAAGGACTGGTTAAAAAAAAAAAAAAGCTAGATTCTCCAAGCAGTGGTGATGCATGCCTTTAATCCAAGTACTTGGGAGGCAGAGGGTGGTGGATTTCTGAGTTTGAGGCCAGCCTGGTCTACAGAGTGAGTTCCAGGAAAGCCAGGACTATACAGAGAAACCCTGTCTCGAAAAACCAAAAACAAAAGAAGCTAGATTCTCATATGTTGCTGATGGCAAGGAAAATTAATGTAGCTACTTTGTAACACTTAACACTTCCTCAAACAATAAGGATCAGACATTCTTTATTTGAGAAAACATGAAAATGTACTCTAAACAAAAGTTAATGTGAATCCCTCTAACATGAGCTAAAAAATGGTAGAACTCCAAATGCCTATCAACAAATGTATGCATAGGTGAAATGTGGCAAATTCACACAACTCAGCAGTATTCGGTCATGAGAAGGAATAAAGTGCAGGTACACACTGTAATAAAAACAATGTTTCAAAATATTTTGAGTGAAAAGAATTAAATTTCCAGGTCACATAAAGCCTATTCAAACAATCCAAACTATCCAGAAGATAATTGTCTAAAAACATCAAGTAAATTAATGATGAAAGAGGAAGGGAGAAATGAGAAAGAGATTGACTTTTAAAAAATAAATAATAATAACTTAAAACAGGTTTCTCCTTTTAGGTGGGGGGAATTGAAAATTATATTGTAATGATGGTCCTAAAACACTATGGCCATGTTAAAATTTAATTATATATTCTAATTTTAAGATGATGTAGATATTTTATTTCAATGGAGCTGAAAAAACATTGACAGTAAATATGCACACATGCTACACTCATCTTTAAAATCACGTCTTATCTCATATCTGTGTCTTTAGAGATCCCATTGCAAAATGCACCAATTTACAACACACAGGCCAGTGGCTGAAGAAGTGATTGGGTTTTTGGCATTCAAAGACTGATGCAGCTGATGGAATAAGCAAATTTCTTTTCCGAAAAATAAAAACAAACATTAAAAATCAATGAGGACACCACTTATTTCTGTAGTGCTTTTATGGCTACTATTTCTTTGGTATTACAAGATCTCAACCTACTATATATACTGTGTGTGTGTGTGTGTGTGTGTGTGTGTGTGTGTGTGTTATTGCATATTAGTTGGGCTAATCACTGTTACACTTGGATATACTGTGTGTTGTTAATATCTGCCCTCCCCACCACCCTATATGGCCTTTCAGTATCTCTCTGATTTATTTGGTTTATGTATATGTATATGTGTATATGTATGTATATAATCAAACATATGTGTGTACATACACTAATGCATGCATAGTAGGTATGTATAAAATTATACAACACCAAGCAGAGAAATCTGAACAGTACTAACAAAAAGATCCCCTTGGGATTCTATACTCTGAATGTGGATCCAGATATGTGACTCTAGGTGTGGGGAACAGGTGAGTTGAGAACCCGGGGTCCAGAGGAAACAATAACATGCCTAGAGTGTCAATCTCCATATCTAATGTCCTTTTCAAAACTGGTTTCTGTCCTGAAAGACAATTCATGTTGATTCAATCCAAAACATAATTCTTTCTTACAGGAAATATGGGCCCAGATACTGGGCTGAGTCAAGCATAAAATATTGCACAAGTGTGGTTAGATATATGGAAGAAACATATGCGGAGCTAGATGAAGGAAGAAGGATCCAAATGATGGTTGCTGAATGAAAAAGAGATCACCCCATTAAGCGTAAGAAGCCATCCTCAGAAAAATAAATAATTGGTATTTTCTCTTAAAGGTATGAAGTCAATGTTTTAAATTCAATAAAAAAGAAATGAGGATATAAAAGTAGAAAAAGGATGATAAAGCAAGAAGAGAGACTTGGGGAAAACAGGAAGAGACTGGAAGGCAATACAAGCTAATGAAGGAAGGCAGATAGCAACACCATATAATGTATCCATTACCTAAAGTGTCAAAGTAAAATCTATGGATTTGCACAACTAATATTCACTAATAATAATTATGAATATAAATTAGAAGTAAACATACTTTTAGACCACAAACATTTTATAAAGCATGCTGTTATTTGTTTCATTCAGTTCTGTTTTTATTTTTGTAACTTCTACACAGGAACTACACAGGAAACTCTATCTAACTGGGCTATTACTTATTGGAAAATCAATTGTCAAAGAGAAGAGCTGATCAGAAAAGGAGATTCTCTGATAGATGAGATTGGCCCAAGAGAAAGAAAGATAGGAACAAAGGTCAGTATAGTACATGGCAGTGGCTTTTTAGAGGATTTTGGTTGCTCAGGTAAAGAAATCATTAATGACATATATCCACTATAAGAAAGGTGGGAAACAATTTAGTTTATTTACATTTTAATATCATGATAAATTCTAAACTCAATTACTTATATGAAGATTATTCCCAGATTAACATAATGTACATGATGTTCTAAGAATCCATTCCTCTTAGGAACTTCTGAACTAAACATTTTGGGGTGAGAGTTCTGAAAACATTAGGTCTTATATTTGTATTTCTTATATTTCTAGTGACCCTGGGACATCTGTGACCTAGCTATGCTATGAGAGCTTCCCTGAAGAGATAGAAGATAAATAATATTTCCACTGCCAGTTGAAGCTTCCCCAAATAGGAGAATATCGATAACAAAAAGCCAACGTGTTCATTCGATACTGGAAACTGAGTAATATTAATGACTTAGAAGCATAGGTGGGTGCACTCAGTGTCTAAATAGTAGACTTTATCCTATGGCACTACAACTTGTTCTTTGGGAGAATAAAACAGGAGATGGTTTATAATGTGAAGTCGAAACATTTGCAGGCAGCCAGAAAATTTAATCCAAGTGATGTGTGTTGGACCTCAAGAATGCAGACAGGGAGTATGACTACAATTTATTAATGTAAATAAAATAGGACTTTTCAAACATGGAGTGTGAACAAATAAGTTTAGAGGGAAGCAAGGTATGCTACCTCATGCCTATCATCTCCATCCCTGGAGGTTAAGGCAAGAGAAAAAATTGTGAGTCTAAGGTTAACTTAGATAAAAAAAAAAAAAAAAGATTCTGTCTCAAAAAACGCAAAAACAGGAAATAGGTAAATCAAACGATCAGTCAATCAATTAATAAGAAATGACTGGCAACATCCAGTAGACCACGCCCTCAAAGTACACATTTAGGCTCTGCAGGCAGAAATACTTTCACTTATTTGACTAGTATCTCTTCAAGAGCCTTGGCAATAGGCCACAAATATCCTGTGTAACCCATACTGCAAAGTCAGTCCTTTGGAGATAAGCATCCACAGTGCTAAAGGTTAGTTTCTGAGCCGTGTAGAATTACTCAAAGGATACCTCTCATGACCTGTGTTGATAGACTTTCCAGGGAAACACACTGAGTTCGTGCCTTACGCTCTTAAGTCCGTAGAGCTCAGTGAACAAAGTGATTTCCTAAACTCAGAGAAGAGAGTCTGAATATCCCATTGCCTAGTCCCCCACCTCAACATACACTCCTGATTAAATAGCTTGTAGAGTTGGATTATCTTATAGCGCTATAGCCAACATCTTCCCTTTGTTCTGACTGCATAACAGGCTCAGAAATGAAATCAGACTATCCCAAGTCCCTTTCTTACTCTATTTGTAGATATTCAGAAAGACAGTGACAACAGCATTTTTAGTATTGATCAAGAAAATGTCTTTGCATGTATCTCACATCTAGTGCCAAGCAGACATCTTACTTGTAAGTAGCTCTTGTCAAATATTGGAGTCGGAGATGGGTATCAGAGTGGAGTTAATGTGTCATTAATTCCCAATGTCTAAGCTCTTCTTTAAATGACAGCCATTTTTTGAAGCATAAATATGGTAGGAAATGAGCGGAAGAACATGTTCTCAGGAATAGTGGACTGCTGTTACACGGAGGTCAAACTTCCCCAAGAGCAGTTTCTCAACTCTTCTCTCTTCAATCTTGACTTAAACTTCCATGCTTATGAAACTTTAGACTCTATTTGTTACTGGAAATCAAGTCCAGTTTATTAATAACTCCTATAAATAGTGGTTAATGACACTTAATGAGTATCTATAGTGTGGCAGATCATCTGCTAAATTATTTAAATTCCTGGCTTGGATATTCTCCTACTCAGAGTGTCATGAATCTTTACTATTAACCTATACAGAGTAATTCAGCTCCTCTCTGTAATCTCCAAAGGAATCATACTCTTCATTTCATAATCTCAAAAGTAGTCTAATCATCTACTAATGACTA
Organism: Apodemus agrarius; assembly: GCA_964023405.1. Classification (NCBI taxonomy): domain Eukaryota; kingdom Metazoa; phylum Chordata; class Mammalia; order Rodentia; family Muridae; genus Apodemus; species Apodemus agrarius. The sequence goes on along the minus strand of OZ030021.1, from coordinate 35,086,888 downwards.
TAACATTAGTTCCACTAATTTTAGAAGGGGCCACAAAGAATCATGGCTTCCATGTCAGGTTTCTCCAATCACTGAGCATCAAAATTACTGTAAGCACACAACTGTTCCATTCTGTCCTTGGTTCACTTTTTTCTCTAAATTACTATAGAATAAGTGACTAAAGATAGTAACATCTTTACAAACCCATGCACATACAACCCAGAAGTAATAAATATTAACATTTGAAAAAAGACACCGAGAACATGGTGAGGACTCTATTACATTCAGTAATACAGATCCACAGTACAGAGGATTCTTTGTAGACAGAATATATTAGATGTTATTTTTATCATGTCCATGTTTATCTTCTCAAGTTTTCATACAAATAGTATACATTTTTAATTTTACAAATATAAATGTGTGATACATCATTTTGACTCTAAAACTTGCTTTATTTCACTGGGATCAACTTTCACACTGTCACATTATTTAAACATAACCAAACATACGACAGTTTGGTTGCTATTGGTATGTTGAGGTTGCTTTTAATTTGGGTTATTACATATAAAGATAGGAACGAATGAAGCTGTGTGAGTCATGATCCATTCCTTATGGTGTGTTGGTCATAAATGGCTGTTGCCTTAGAATGTGACAAAGCTTTGAGACAGCGATGTCCACAGGCAAAGCACAGGCCCTTTGTCAGGATAGTCCCTCCATGATTCTTCCCAGAGTGAGGCAGATTCTACAGTGCTTGATCACGAGGTGGTAGCAATTCACAAGGTATCTGGGCCTATCCTGGCCAGAAGAAGTTTCGGGAACCAAGTGCTCTTCAGAGCATTCCTAACTTCCGGGTTTGGACATCTGGGTTTGGATCACTCACTAGTGCAAATTCAGTGACTACACCAAATAGTAGACTCACAGACACCCAAACTTAGGGCACCCTCTAGTGCTAAAAGAGTGGAAGTGACTACATACTCCAAGAAAATAGGCACCCTGCTTAGAATTTCAGGAAAGTATAGCCACACAAAGGTAGACAACAAAGACAGATAGAAACCTAGCCCTTCATTGCAAAGGCAGTATCTCATAATACACATCAAGAGACAGATGGGGCCAGCTTGCCAAAAGCAATGTACAGATTCAATGCAATCCCCATCAAAATCCCAAATCAATTCTTTATAGATCTAGAAAGAGCAATTCTTAAATTCATCTGGAGTAACAAAAAAACCAGGATAGCTAAAACTATTCTCAACAATAAAAGGACTTCTGGGAGAATCAATATCCCTGACCTCAAGCAATACTACAGAGCAACTGTGTTAAAAACTGCATGGTATTGGTACAGTGACAGGCAAGTAGATCAATGGAATAGAATTGAAGACCCAGAAATGAACCCACAGACTTATGGTCACTTGATCATTGATAAAGGAGCTACAAACATCCAGAGGAAAAAAGATAGCCTTTTCAACAAATGGTGTTGGTTCACCTGGAGGTCAACATGCAGAAGAATGCAAATTGACCCACTCTTATCACCTTGTAATAATGTCAACTCCAAGTGGATCAAGGACCTCCACATAAAACCAGACACACTGAAACTATTAGAAAAGAAACTTGGGAAGACCCTGGAGGACATGGGCACAGGGGTAAAGTTCCTGAACAGAACACCAATAGCTTATGCTCCAAGATCAAGAATTGACAAATGGGACCTCATAAAATTACAGTTTCTGTAAGGCAAAGGACACTGTCAGAAGGACAAAATGACAACCAACAAATTGGGAAAAGATCTTCACCAACCCCACATCCGACAGAGGGCTAATATCCAATATATACAAAGAAATCAAGAAGTTAGACCCCAAAGAACCAAATAACCCTATTAAAAAAATGGAGTACAGAGCTAAACAAAGAATTTTCATCAGAAGAAATTCGGATGGCTGAGAAGCACCTTAAGAGATGTTCAACATCATTAGTCATCAGGGAAATGTAGATCAAAACAACCCTGAGATTCTACCTCACACCAGTCAAAATGGCTAAGATTAAAAACTCAAGAGACAACAGGTGTTGGCGAGGATGTGGAGAAAGAGGAACACTCCTCCACTGTTGGTGGGAGTGCAAGATGGTACAACTGCTCTGGAAATCAGTCTGGTGGTTCCTCAGAAAATTGGGCATGACACTTTCAAAGGACCCTGTCATACCACTCCTGGGCATATACCCAGAGGATTCCCCTGCATACAATAAAGACACATGCTCCACTATGTTCATAGCAGCCTTATTTATAATAGTCAGAAGCTGGAAGGAGCCCAGATGTCCCTCAAAGGGGGAATGGATACAGAAAATGTGGCATATTTATACAATGGAATACTACTCAGCAATTAAAAATAATGAATTCATGCAATTTTTAGGCAAATGGTTGGATCTGGAAAATATCATCCTAAGTGAGTTAACCCAATCACAAAAGAATACATATGAATTGCTATCACTGATAAGTGGATATTAATGAGCCCAGAAGCCCTGAATACTCAAGGCACAATTAGCAAATCAAAAGATTCCCAAGAAAAAGGAAGCAGAGGACCCTGCTCTGGAAAAGACTAAATCCAGTTTTGTAGGGGAGTTCCAGAAATACTCTCCTACATAGAAATGTTGCGGGGGGTGGGGGGGGGTGATTGGGGAATGGGTGAGGGGAAGAGGACTTATGGGACACATGGTGAGGGGGGAACTGGGAAAGGGGAAAGCCTTTGGAATGTAAACAAAGAATATAGAAAATAAAAAAAGAGAGAGACAGACGGTGGCCTTACTACATGTTTAAGACAATGCACCTCAAGCAGTCAAGGTAGTAACCAGTTAGAAAAACTCCAGGAGATTTAAAACATCCGTTTAAAGGAAATGTAAAAGGCTTCAAACAAACACAGTGCAGTGACTCTGTGCTTTTACAAAATATGTCTAAAGGAGATGGAAAACGATTCTAAAATCAAACAGAAATTCCAGAGGCATAAAGTACACTACACCACACCAAGGAAAGTAGTTATAGTACGCCAACGCTAACAGGAGAAAGAACTAAGGAGTAAGAAGATGAGAGAATGGGCTTCTCTGCAATACACACCCAGAAAAGACAAACGGATGGGAAGGAAGGTGAGGAGCTTATGGAAATGTGGGGACAGCACTGAAAGAGTAAAATTTAGGATACTGAAATTCAAGATAGACTTGAGATTGCCACAGAAGGGACACCTCTTAGTGTTCAGTTTCAATTACTATGGAAAGTTCTTTAGAATATCAACTTCTGAAAAGGGTTTACTATGGGTTTACAACTTTGGGGGTCCAGTCTATGGTTGGTTGGTCCATAGATTTCAGGTCAGTACTAAAGCAATATATTATAACAGAATGTGTGGCAGGATGAAGCTTCACACTTGTCGGCCAGGAATAACTGAAAAAAAATCTCCTGAATGGTTAAATACTGTAGATATGTCAGTCATATCTTTTTGTAAGGACAAAGGCAAGGGCACTGTGTCTTCATGTTAAGAAAGAACAATAAAGAATGATACAAGATGACCAGACAAAAGTTTACAATGATTTTTAAGTCACAGGAGTGAAAGTTTATTGGTTATTTGACTAACTTATTCCCCTGTTAATCTTTATAGTCATGTTTAATTACTATACTTTCAAAACAGCTTGTTATAAACTAAGCTATTTGTAAATATCTTGTGGTAACCACGAAGCCAGAATCTATAATAACTAAATGAAAACAATCACATTATCAAAACATCCTACTAGTGTAATCCTTAACTAAAAAGAGGGACCCTAAAACAGGGAGAGAAACCATGTTATAATATAATGAGGAATCAAGTTACAATGTGACTACAGTAAGACCATTCTTATCTATAGTTACCTTGATTACTAGTAGCCTGTCTTTTTAAACAGTAACACTGACTGAATGAATTACCCAAAATATGATCTGACTATATATTACGTACAGGAGACTTACTCCATGTCTAAGAATACACATATGCTGAAAGAGAATGGATGGAATAAGATGTCCCATGCAAATGCAATCTAAGAAAAAAAAAGGAATGGGGTAGTGATTTGAATGAGATGGGCATATGTTTACATGTTTGGTTCCCAGTTGCTGAAATGTTGGGAAAGATTAGGAGCAGATGTGATATTGTTGGAGGAGGTGTCTGCCTACCATGATAATCATGGGCTAGCCCCAAAATAAATGCTTTCTTTTTATAAAAGTCGCCTTGGTCATGGTGTCTCTTCACAGCAATAGAGCAGTAACCAAGAGGAGTAGCCATTCTTACATGAGATAAAATAAACTTTAAATAGTAAATAAGGAGAAAGGTCATCACACAGGGAAAGGGGTCAGTTTGGCAGGAAAATATGGCCATTTTATCATACATCTAACATATAGTGAAGCAAACTTATTTAAATAGAAAGATCTTAAAGCTACTCTATGGCCAACTGACCTCATTTTAAGCTTTTAAATGTTCTGTGGGAGGAAATTTGTGGCTAGTCTTGCTGCTGAAGTGATTTTGTTTGTGGAAGTAGAAATAAAACAAGAGGAGCTTTAGAAAATAAAATGTCAGACTTTCTCAGATCTACTATATCCTAAAGCAAACATAGTCTGTTATTAAGGTAACAGAACTTATGTATAATGAAAGTAGCCTGGGCTGATTAACTTCAATGGTAGCTATTCTTGGTTGTCAGCTTGATTACATCTGGAATGAACTACAATCCAGACATGGAGGGCACATCTGTGATCCAGATTGTGAAGTTGGAAGACAGGCTTCTAAACTGGATCTTGACATGGAGATCTTGAGGCATAGTGGCCATGAAAATTTTAGGCCTAGGCAAGGTAGTACATGACTTTAATACCAGAAGACTAAGGCAAGCAGATCTCTGAGTTCAAGTCAGGCTGGGACAAAACAAGTTTTAGATCCAGGTATGGAGGTACACACCTTTAATCTGAGCCACACCTTCTGCTGGAGACCTGATAAGGACATTGGAAGAAGGAAGATCGACTCTGCTTTGACCTCTTGCACTTACTTGCCAGTACATCAGTAGGAAGCTACTTCTGCAGAAGACCAGCTTAAGTGGCTAGCCTCATGGGACTGAGCAAGTGCTAGATTCTTGGACTTATCATTTACAGCTGCCCATTGTTGGGTTATTGGACTACAGACTGCAAATTATTACAATAAATTCCCTTAATATATATAGAGAATTCCCTAAGTTCTGAGACTTTAGAGAACCCCAAGACACCTGCACACTGCCTCAGGACTGTGGGAGGGTATGGAGGCTCTTTTAGTCTCTCTTTTTTTTTCTAAATGGACATGATAATACCTACTTGAAAACACCACAGGGAAGGAAGAATGAGACACATTCACCAAACCATGTAGCAGTCATAAAATGGATGAGTGTTAAGATTCCTTCTCTGGTGCCAAGCTAAAGAACCCTTGGAAAGTTACTGTCTATACTACAGTGGTGTGAATGGCCGAAGTGGTGGTGTGTCACTGTGTCACTCTTCTCGTTAGCTTACCAAAGTCCATGATTACTGTCTTTGACCTGTTCACCAGGGGGAAGCAGCTTGAAAGTTGCATGAAAAGTGACAGATGTTTTCTCTCCCCACCCCCTCATTTTCTCTCTCTCTCTCTCTCTCTCTCTCTCTCTCTCTCTCTCTCTCACACACACACACACACACACACACACACACACACACAGGAGGCTAGAGAATGACTCAGTGGTTAAGAGCTCACTATTCTTCTAAGGCCCCAAGTTTGGTGTTCATCATTCACAGGCACCTAACATACACATAATTAAACATATAAATATTTAAAAATGCCTCAAAAGACAGCTTGGAGAGTCATGCCGATAACTAAAGCAAGCTCACAAATAGATATTCTAACTCCAGTTAAGCTTTGAAGCAACTGCATTTTCAGCCATTAGCTTAGCTAACGCCTTGAGAGAGAATTTAATCCCAAATCACAGAGTTAAACCCATGCCAACAGCTGACCCTCAACAGCAGTGAATTAATAAGTTCATCTTGTTATCAACTACCGAGTTTTGAGCCAATCTTTGCATAGCAGTGGATGTCTAATGCAGTTAATAAAATCTGTATTCTATTAGATTAATCATTTCATACAGGAATCTCAACAAATCTACGGACAGTTTATATATTTACATGTATTGTTGTGCAGCCATTTCCTCTGAACTGAAACATTTTCTCTAGGAGAAAAGAGAGGGCTTCTTAGGACTAGGGAAGTAAATAAAACTCATAAGAGCAGAAAATAAACACAATTATGAGTATCAAGAAGCTTCTGGAACATAGAAAAGTCACGAAATCTTCTCCAAGTTTATGTGAACCATATGAGACTGATAGGAAGAGAATCTCCCTGCAGGGATCTTGAGGAGGCAGATTTCCTGAGTTGTGGCTTACCAAGGGTGGGCTTTTTCAGTAATTCGGTTCCCTTTGAGTAAGGAATCTTTCACTCACATGTCTATAAAATAAGTCAATTTTCTGGTTCACAAAACTAGTCTTGTGGTGCCCTATCTGAAGTAAGTGGATGCTTGTGTGCACCTCCCCAGGAAAGTCGTACAATACAATTGGTTCCTATACAGAAGCACAGAACAAAAGATGAGCTATGGAGGAATGACTGCATGAGGTTAATCCACATGAGGCTTTCCATGTGGGCAATCCAATATGGCTGCCTTTCTCTGTGTGGAATGGGGTGGTGTGCTTCTGTGCTGTATTGAAGGTTATACTCTTCTTGAGGTATGTTGGTGACAAGACACCCAACAATGGCTAAGTCATCTAAGAAAGGAACATCCTAGGAGAAATCAGGCTTTCACAGAGTGAATATAATTTTCATTAAAGCATACTATGAAAAAGTTCTAATTATTGTCAATATCTTAGACTTATTCAAAATATATCTCAAGGAATTAGGGTACTATTTTATATGGTATATTCCATATAAACCAATTAACTTGCCAAAATTACCTTGCTTAAAGATGCTATATATTTATTTTGTATGAATATTTACTACAGGAAAAATATTGTGTATTACATGATAATTTGCTTCTATGATACAATACAATACAATGATCAATAGTATTATCATTATTGTTTAGCATTTGATTGATTTTACTGAATAATTAAATGATATTGAGTGCCCAGTTTTAGGAAAAAATGTGTTCATTTGTGAATGAAATAGAGTAGTTTTACAATTTGAAGAGAGAATGAAGATAATGAAGCAAGATTTTTTTAAAAAGCAATAGATACTTCCAGAAAATGAAGATACTTCAACTGTGAAATGAATATCAATTAATATCCAAGACTTATGACAATTCTGTTAAAGTACAGATTTGTATCTTCTACAGATGGAAACAATTCACTCAGTAAACCAACTCACCAATATTATTATTTATCATGAAACCCTAATTCTAGGTCAAATATTCCTTTACTAAATTGCCTATGAACACCTGGCTTATAAAAGATTTTTGCATGAATATAACTACTGCTTTCCCTACTTATTTAACTGCAATACAAAATCTTTGACATATATTCATTTAATATTTGCAGACAGAAGTGTCACAACCAAAGACTTCTAGTTATGAATGTGCACTCCCGAGTCATGAATTATTAAAGCATTTCAGGTTCATTCTTGTACCTGGAATGGAGGTATATACCTGTAATAGGAGGAACAGAGCAAGACAACTATGAATCTGCGGTCAGAATGGGAGACAAAGGGAAGCCCTGTGTCATAAAGAAAACTAAAGCAAAGGAACCATGCTTGATTCTATACTGCTGTCGCATCGGCACCCTGAGCCTTACATGTATTAAGCAGATGTACTTCTGCTAAGCTCTGTCCCCAGTCCTGGTCTAAATTAAACCAAGAATATAATAGATTTGAGGAATTCCTCTTCATCTTGTAAATCTTTTATAAACTTAGATGTTCAATCTTACAAAGGGAAAGTTAAGAGGACAAGAGAATATCGCTTTAATGCACATAATTTCCTTTTTCTTATTTATTTATATATGTACCGACCTATTTATATATTTAACTTTTAGGTTAGCATATAAGTGAAGGGGTTTTATTATGGCATCTTTTTATATGTGTGTCATTATACTTTTTTTATTTGTCCCCACCTAGCCAGCTGCCCTCAGTTGTACCCCTCTTCTCTTCCAACTGGGTTTGCATGTTGCCTTGACTTCCATTTTCTTGCTAAATGTATTCTATTATCCCCCCTCAATCTTCTGTTGTCCTTAAGCTCTCTTCCTCTTTGCTCATGATCTCTTTTCTAGTTCTATCTCTAGCTCTACCTCTATCTCTACCTCTATCTCTGTCTCTGTCTCTCTCACAGACACAAACACACACAGAGACACATATATATGTATATGTGTATGTAATATATATATGTACATATATACACAAACAAAAAATTAAATCTGGGTTCCTTACACGTGAAGACATCAGTGCTGCTAATGTTCTTTGACACGAGTGAATAGAAGAAAAATTCTAAATGAACAAGCAATAAAAAAATAAAGTAGAAAAAATTCTAGAATCTCAACTAGTGATTGAGCTTTTTCAGAGTGCGTATCAACCAGCCAGCTCTCTCCAGAGGTCATCCAGTTGACTTAACTGGAGGATAGTGTAATTGGCATCTCCTGGTTAGAGCTCACAGATGACACAAAAATCCTTCACTGTCAAGGACAGCCCTCCTAACAAGACATGCACGGGACTCAGAATGTCAGCAGTGCTCAGTAAGAAAACCTGCTCATCTAGGGCAGCAAGGGATGGGATCACGGGAATTAACAGGCTGAAACACGGAGAAGACAATTACATATGAAAATTCTCCCCATTTTATGTGTGTGTGTGTGTGTGTGTGTGTGTGTGTGTGTGTGTATAAATTGAAGTACTATATTAGCCTAAGAAATAACAGTAAAGCAATTACCTTAGGAACTGCCTCTGCTTTCGGGCAATGTAACTTGTGATTCACTTCAGAATTGATAGAGGACATTAAGGATATCAAGCTTTCATTTGTCACAATAACTTGGGAGAAATGGCAAATTACATAGCAATTCAACTAAAGAGCAATTGCTACATTTTTATGGGCTGTTGTTAGCTTGCAAAAGATGTGAAATATTTCATAGATTTAATTTCATTTTGAATCATTTATTACCTGCCTATTGATGCAAAATACCTCTTTCCTGCTGCAGAATATGTGTCCTTGAGTATCTCTTTGTAACATGTATCCCTTCAGCAATTACATTTGAATTTCAGAAATTGTTTTATCTACAGGTCTGCAACTATTTATTTTAGTGTCCTTTTTTAGAAACAATTCTTTCTAGCCTTTATTTATGTTATACCAATGAGATCCCTACCCTTGAAGAAATAGAGATTCCCCCATTCAGACTTTTAATTGTGACATCTTCAATTTGAACATCCAGTGAGCCTGAATATATTTAAAGACTTATGTGCACATTATTTTAAAGAGAAGAGAAAAAGATCACTTTATACAGCAAAATACAACTTAAGAGAGTAAAACTGTGAAAGCGGCTATTAGGGGGAAGAGACCTTGAACTTTTACTAATAAATTTTGCACTGCATTTACATGGCAGATTATAGGAGGGGCTTTATGAGCTAGAAGAATTATGGATGTAGGAATTCCTCATAATGCAAGCCTAAAGAAATAACTATCATTAATACTACAGTATTAATTATTCTAGCCTTAGAAAACCTACATCTGGAAGCACAAACTTCTTCAGAACATTTCTAAGTGAGCATAATATACAAGAAAAAGGGGGAAGGGCTCAGCAACTAAATGGTATTAGATGTTAAAAGTGAAGCCATGGCACAGAGGTTGAAATTAGTTCCCTAAGTGAGGAGTCAACAAGGCTCTCAAAGCTCTTGGGCAGCTCTGACTTCACAAACACTCAGGACTCCAATGGTAACTTTCCACTCCCTGCTTTGATTTCGTCTGAGAATTCAATTTGTTTAATTAGAGTCTAGCAGCTGCCAGGACATTCACATTCATCCCAAGAATGGGTTATTAATATTGTATTTCAATCCATAACCCAAGGAAACAGGCCTTTTGGAATTAATCAGAAATTAAATTTTATGAAATACTGGTCCATTGTGAAACAGACAAGCCCACATGTAACGACGTTCCAGGCAGAGGTTTTTCACTACTCCTGAGCACACACAGCATTGGCAAATGTAACTGACATCTTTGAAAAATATAACAGTGTACATGGGATACAGAGGCCTTCTTCCACTCCTTTGGAGAAGGGCATTTTCCATTTCTGATGAAGACCAATTTAGAAGTGACCAATTTGACAATTTCTGTGATCCACTATAAGTTATAACTAAGTCTAAATTCAAAAGGAGTGGCAAGGATGTTTGTGTCACTGCTTAAACAAATACCAAATTTATTGCAAATGGCATTTCTTCAGAAATATTTTCTGGCTCTCCACCATCTTAGCTTCTGGACACCGGTAATATCTGACAGGCAGAGCCAGGTACACTGACACAGCCCGAGTCTAACATCACTTGGGTCTCAGCCTGTCAGGGTTCTGCCTGCACCCAGGGCCTGGGCAGCTCTCCGTCTGTGTGCCAGCCTTGCTGGGGGACATTTGCCCTGCAGAGTGATCAGCACTTGTAAAAGGAACATGCAGCATCCGTCATCTTTGCTCCCTAACTGAGCAGATGGGCAGCATCAGGTTCACAGAGACAACCCGAGTATAACATTGCTTGGGGCAAAACACAACAGGGCTCCAACAGCGCCCAAGAGGAGGGTAGTACATCAACAATCTGTGCCAGGGGAAATCCAGTCATCCAGTGGTACAGAAATAGCCTTACAGGCTCACAGGAGGTTCAAGTACCAGACAGTGACAACAGGACCAACTAACGCTAGAGATAACGAGATAGCAAAAGACAAATGTAGAAACTTTACTAACAGAAATCAAGGCAATATGGCAGTATCTGAACCCAATTCTCCAACAACAGTAAGTCCTGGATACCCCAACACACCAGAAAAACAAGAATTGGATTTACAATCACTGGTCATGTTGCTATTAGAGGAACAGAAGAAGGACATGAAGAAATTTCTTAAAGAAATACAGGAGAGAACAGATCATAAGGTAGAAGCCCTTACAAGGAAAACACAAAAATCATTTAAAGAAATTCAGGAGAATATGGGTCAAAAGATAGAAGCCAATAAAGAGGAAATGCAAAAATCACTTAACAAAATACAGGAGAACTTGGGTCAACAGACAGATGTCATGAAAGAGGAAACACAAAAATCTCTTGAAGAATTACAGGAAAACACACACACACAAAAGTGAAGGAACTGAGCAAAACCATCCAGGATCTAAAAACAGAAGTAGAAACAACTAAGAAATCACAAAGGGAGACAAATTTGGAGATAGAAAACCTTGAGAAGAAATGAGGGGCCATAGATGCAAATATCAACAACACAATACAAGAGATAGAAGAAAGAATCTCAGATGCCAAAGATACCATAGAAACCACTGACTCAACAGTTAAAGAAAATGCAAAATGCAATAAACTTGTAACACAAAACATCCAGGAAATCTAGGACACAATGAGAAGACCAAACCTAAGGATTATAGGTATAGATGAGAATGAAGATCTACAACTTAAAGGTCCAACAAATATCTTCAACAAAATTATGGGAGAAAACTTCCCTAACCTAAAGAGAGAGATGCCCATGAATATACAAGAAGCCTGTAGAACTCTAAACAGACTGGACCAGAACAGAAATACCTCCTGTCACATAATAATCAAAACCCCAAATGTACTAAAGAAGAAAGAATATTAAAGGCAGTAAGAGAAAGAGGCCAAGTAACATATAAAGGAAGACCTATCAGAATTACACCAGACTTCTTACCAGAGACCATGAAAGCTAGAAGATCCTGGGCTGATCTAATGCAGACTCTATGAGAACACAAATGCCAGCCAAGACTACTATACCCAGCAAAACTCTCAATCACCATAGATGGAGAAACCAGGATATTCCATGACAAAACCAAATTTACACAATATATTTCCACAAACCCAGCCCTACAAAAATAGGTGGAAAATACTAATACAAGCCAGGAAACTATACCCTAGAAAAAGCAAGATAGTGACCTTCTTTCATCAAACCCAAAAGAAGATAACCACTCAAATATAAAAATAACATCAAAAATGACAGGAAGTAATAATCACTATTCTTTAATATCTCTTAACATCAATGGACTCAATTCCTTAATAAAAAGACATAGACTAACAGACTGGATACAAAAGCAGGACCCTATATTTTGCTGCATGCAGGAAACATACCTCAGTGTTAAAGACAAACATTGCCTTAGAGTGAAAGGTTGGAAGACAATTTTACAAGAAAATTGTCTCAGGAAACAAGCCAGAATAGCCATTCTAATACCAGATAAAATTGACTTTCAACCTAAAGTCCTCAAAAGAGAAAAGGTCAAAAGAAAAATACACCAAGAAAAACTCTCAATTCTGAACATCTATGCTCCAAATGATAGGGCACCCTCACTTATAAAACAAACTTTACTAAAGCTCAAAGCACACATTGCACCTAACAGAATAATTGTGGGTGACTTCAAGACTCCACTCTATTCAATGGACCAATCAGGAAAACAGAAACTAAACAGGGATACAGTGAAACTAAGTGAAGCTTTGGACCAATTGGATTATACACACACACACACACACACACACACACACACACATATTCACTATGGAGTAAGAGTGGTCTTCAATAGCCAAAAAAAAAAAAAAAATCAGAAAGCCCACATACACATGGAAACTGAACAGTAATCTACTCAATGATACCATGGTCAAGGAAGAAATGAATAAGGAAATCAGAGACTTTTTAGAATTTAATGAAAATTAAGGCACAACATACCCAAATTTATGGGACATAATGAAAGTAGTGCTAAGAGGAAAACTCATAGACCTGAGTGTCTCCAAAAAGAAACTGGAGAGAACATACACTAGAAGCTTAAGGGCACACCTGAAAGCCCTGGAACAAAAAGAAGCTAATTCACCCAGGAGGAGTAGAAGACAGTAAATGATGAAATCAGGGCTGAAATCAATCAAGCAGAAACAAAGAGAACCATACAAAGAGTCAACAAAACCAGGAGCTGGTTCTTTGAGAAAAATCAACAAGATACATAAACCCTTAGGAGACTAACCAAACGGCACAGAGACCGTATCCAAATTAACAAAATCGGAAATGAAAAGGGAGATATAACAACAGAAACTGAGGAAATTCTAAAAATCATCAGATCCTACTACAAGAGCATATACTCAGCACAACTGGAGAATCTGGAGGAAATGAACAATTTCCTAGACAGATACCAAATACCAAAATTAAATCAGGATCAAATAGATCATTTAAACAATCCCATAGCCCCTAAAGAAATAGAAGTGGTCACAGAAAGTCTTCCAACCAAAGAAAGCACAGGGCCAGATGGTTTTAGTACAGAATTCTATCAGACCTTCAATGAATACCTAACACCAATATTCTTCAAACTATTCAACAAAATAGAAACAGAAGGAATACTACCCAACTCTGAAGCCACAATTCCTCTGATACCAAAACCAATAAAGATCCAACAAAGAAAAAGAAGTTCAGGCCAATTTCCCTTATGAACATTGATGCAAAAATACTCAATAAAATTCTTCATCCCAGGGATGCAGGGATGGTTCAATATTCAGAAATCCATCAATGCAATCCACTACATAAACAAATTCAAAGAAAATAACCACATGGTCATTTCATTAGATGCTGAAAAAGCTTTTGACAAAATTCAGCATCATTTTATGCTAAAAGTTTTGGAAAGAACAGGAATTCAAGACCCATACTTAAACATAGTAAAAGCAATATACAGTAAACCAGTAGCCAACATCAAAATAAATGGAGAGAAAATTGAAGCAATCTCACTAAAATCAGGGACTAGACAAGGCTTCTCCCTCTCTCCATATCTTTTCAATATAGTGCTGGAGGTTCTAGCTAGAGCAATTAGACAACATAAGGAGGTCAAGGGGATATAAGAAGAAGTCAAACTCTCATTATTTGCAGATGATATGATAGTATACTGATAGTGACCCAAAAAAGTCCACTAGAGAACTCCTACAGCTGATAAACAACTTCAGCAAAGTGGCTGGTTATAAAATCAACTCAAGCAAATTAGTAGCCTTCCTATACTCAAAAGATAAGCAGACTGAGAATGAAATTAGGGAAATGACACCATTCACAATAGCCACAAACAATATAAAGTATTTTGGTGTGACTCTAACCAAACAAGTCAAAGATCTGTATAACAAGAACTTCAGGTCTCTGAAGAAGGAAATGGAAGAAGACCTCAGAAAATGGAAAAATCTTCCATGCTCATGGATTGGCAAGATTAATATAGTAAAAATGGCCATCTAGCCAAAAGCAATATACAGATTTAATGCAATCCTCATCAAAATCCCAACTCAGTTCTTCATAGAGTTAGAAAGAGCAATTCCCAAATTAATCTGGAATAACAAAAATCCCAGGATAGCTAAAACTGTTCTCAACAGTAAAAGAACTTCTGGGGGAATCAGTATCCCAGACCTCAAGCAATACTACAGAGCCATAGTGTTAGAAACTACATGGTATTGGTACAATGACAGGCAAATAGATCAATGGAATAGGATTGAAGACTCAGCAATGAACTCACACACCTATGGTCACTTGATCTTCCAACAGGAGCTTAAAACATCCAATGGAAAAAAAGATAGCCTTTTCAGCAAATGGTGCTGGTTCAATTGGCGGTCATCATGCAGAAGAATGGGAATTTATCCATTCTTATCTCCTTGTACTAAACTCAACTTCAAGTGGATCAAGGACCTCCACATAAAACCAGGCACACTGAAATAAATAGAAAAGAAACTGGGGAAGACCCTGGAGGACATGGGCACAGGGGAAAAGTTCCTGAACAGAACACCAATAGCTTATGCTCTAAGATCAAGAATTGACAAATGGGACCTCAGAAAATTACAAAGTTTCTGTAAGGAAGACAAAGGACACTGTCAATTGGATAAAATGGCAACCAACAAATTGGGAAAACATCTTCACCAACCCTACATCTGACAGAGGGCTAATATCCAATATATACAAAGAACTCAAGAAGGTAGACCCCAGAGAATCAAATAACCCTATTAAAAGTGGGGTACAGAGCTAAACAAAGACTTTTCACCTGAAGAACTTCAATGGCTGAGGAGCACCTTTAGAAATGTTCAACATCATTTGTCATTAGGGAAATGCAAATCAAAACAACCCTGAGATTTCACCTCACACCAGTCAGAAATGGTAAGATTAAAAACTCAGGAGACACCAAGTGTTGGCAAGGATGTGGAGAAAGACGAACACTCCTCCACTGCTGGTGAGACTGCAAGCTGGTACAACCACTCTGAAAATCAGTCTGGAGGTTCCTCAGAAAACTTTGTATGACCTGGATGGACTCCAGAAGTCCCTGATATCCCACTCCTGGGCATATAACCAGAGGATTCCTTGGTATGCAATAAGCTGAAAGTTTCCATGCTACAGCATGGCATTATAAACACTAGGCCATTCTGGGACTAAGATCGTGTAAATATTTCTGTGGATCTACAAGAGGGACAAAGAAGTAGAGGTCAATTATTTCTTCTTCATAAAAGGTATTTACCTTATGGAGCTTAATAAGTTGCTACTGGTTTCTGAAGGAACTTAGAAATAAAATCTGTTAGTGAGGGATAACAGATTGGGACAGTGGGTGGTGCAAGCTGAATAGCTAATAGTATTGGAATTCCAAAGATAACAACCAAAGGTGAAGAAAAGTTTTAATGTTTTATGTACTTTACAAGGTGCCTCCAGTTGCCAAGGCCAGGCAACATGTGGCAAGTCACAATCCCAGAAAAAAATGTCCTTAGAGTCCATTGTATAAAACTAGAAATGTGATGCCTGGGTCACAGTGGAAACCCCAAGACATTAGAGAGGCCTGTGACATCTTCCAAGGACTGCTGTATTGCTACTATGGGGAATGAAAACTGGCCCAAGATATATATATATATATATATATATATATATATATATATATATATATATATAGGCTGCAAGATGGAGGGGCAGAGCTACTTAACCTCTTTAAAACTAAAGCCTGACAGTGGACATGGAACTACAGGATTTGGTGTTTGCTGTATTGTGTTTTGGTCTTGCTTTGTCAGTCTTTTTTTTTTTCTATGCACAGTTACCACTTTTGGAATAGAGTTGAGTTGCATTGCAACCATAGTATGTTGGAGGTATGTCACTTGGCTTTATTCTTGTTGTTTTGCTCTGTTTTGTTTTGTTTTTAGGGTCTATGGATAAGAGATTATCCCTACTTACAGAAAAAACTTCGAACCTTTGAACAGTGTTAGCACTCTTAAATCTATAGTGAATCCTGAAATTGACTAAATGCATCTTTATATGGCCATGAACCTAAAGGGGCAGGGGAAATGAAGCCATTCAGGTTCATAAGGAGGTATGACACATAGGCAAGTGCAAGTAGGGCAAGTTTACTCTACAAAGTTGAAAAATATGAATGAGGCTTACAAGTCCAGCATTACACCAGTTATTGTCTCATGGGAAGGAACTCAGTGATGTAGGCATCAACATTGTTTCAATGTCTTCAATTTCTCCAAGCTAGCTAGAACAATAAGACAACAAAAAGAGATCAAGGGGATACAAATTAGCAAAGAAGAAATCAAGGTGTCATTATTTGCAAATGATATGATAGTATACATAAATGACCCTAAAATTTCTACCAGAGAACTTCAGCTGATAAACAACTTCAGCAAAGTGACCAGACATAAAATTAACTCAAACAAATCAGTACCTTTCCTTTATATAAGTGATAAATAGGCTGTGAAAAAATAGGGAAACAACTCCCTTCACAATAGCCACAAATAATATAAAATACCTTGGGGTAACTCTAACCAAACAAGTGAAAGACCTGTATGACAATAATTTTAAGTCTCACAAGAATGAAATTGAAGATCTCAGAAAATGGAGAGATTTCTCATGCTCATGGATTGGCAGAATTAACATAAATAAAAATGGCCATATTACCAAAGGCAATCTATAGATTCAATGCAATCCCCATCAAAATCCCAACACAATTCTTCAAACAGCATGGAAACAGCAATTCTCAAATTCATCTGGAAAGGCAAAAAACCCAGAATAGCGAAAACAATACTTAACAATAAAAGAATGGTTTGGGGAATCACTATGCCTGACCCCAAGCATTACTACAGAGCAATAATGATAAAAACTGCATGGTATTGGTACAGAGATAGACACATCGATCAATGGAATAGATCCAGAAATAAAAAAAGACCCAGAAATAAAACCATACACTTATAGATACTTGATCTTTGACAAAGAAGCCAAAAGTATACAATGGAAAAAAGAAAGCATTTTCAATAAATGGTGCTAGTCTAACTAGCTGTCTGTATGTAGAAAAATGAAAATAGGTACATATTTGTCACCTTGCATAAAGCTCAAGTCCAAGTGGATCAAGGACCTCAACATAAAACCAGATACACTGAATCTAATAGAAGAGGAAGAGGCAAAGAGTCTTGAATTCATTGGCACAGGGGGAAATTTCCTAAAGAGAACTCCAGTGGCTCACACTCTGAGATCAAGAATTGATAAACGGGACCTCATGAAACTAGAAAGCTTCTGTAAGGCAAAGGCAAAGGACATAATCAATAAGACAAACCGGCAACCTACAGATTGGGAAAAAAAACTTCACCAACCCCACATCCGATAGAGGGCTAATATCCAAAATTTATAAAGAACCCAAGAAGCTAATCACCAAAAAATCCAAACAACCCAATCAAAAAATGGGGTATAGAACTAAACCAATAAAAGTTTTAATGTAAGCAAAGTTGAGTCCTGGTGAGTCTTTTAAGATGAGTTAATTAATGAAAACATGTTACTAGGTAGATGAATGATTTGACTTCCTTGAAAGTGTTACATGTGAGTTAATTGAACTCTGGTAAATAATTGCCAAAAAGTAATGCCTCCATCATTTGTTTGATAATTATTTTTAAAAAGTAATCCATTATATTCTCAGTTCAGTTCAAGTAAGTGACAGTATAACATGCTAGGTAGGGAAAATAAATATCTTTCTATTGACAATAGCAAGAAAGGATTATTGGTTAATCAGAAATATTTAAGTTGTTCATTAGGCTGATGGTTAATAAGAAGGCCTCTATTACAGCCCTGTTTCATACTAAACTAGATTACAATCTCATAAAAAATTGATCAGTTATCCTCTATGGCACATTAATATATCAAAGGAACGTCCACAACCTGAGATCCTACTAACTTCTATTTCACATCACCTGGCCCCAGAAGGAAAAGGAAAACATCCATTCCTGTATTCCGTGACTTTTTCTGTGCTAGAGAGGTGAACTTGAGATGGACTGACCAGATTCTAAGACTCCTTGGATCACACTACAAGCAAAAGATAACTGAGAGTATATCAAAGTACAGAATAACATCTGATAGTAATCCTATCTCTGACTAAGGCTTAGAGGAAAATAGAGACCAAATGTAACTCCCTGATGATGTTCAATCATTTCTCCCATTTGCTTCTATGTAATTCATAGGAATCAGGGTGTCTTTACCTGCAAGTGAAATTCACTATCCCTTTTCATATCCCTTTACTCTGTCTTACTCACTCTCACATCCTTTCATGTTGATTTAGGATTTTGTAGGAAAGAAAGAGTTCCCATCCTTACTCTGAGGACACTTTCATTCCAGTCTAAGATCTAAGAGCTAAGGAATTTTCTTTTCAATGTTAATGTAGGAGGTATTTCTATATATGTTTTTTTTCTTTTTTTATTGTATATATTCTATATTTACAATTCATTTCCCTTTTTCCGGTTCCCCACCCCCAAAGGTCCCACATGTCCTTTTCCCTCCCCCTGCTCCCGCATCCACCCCCTCCCACTTTACTGTTCTTGTACTCTCCCACAATGATGTTTTGGTCCATTCTAGCACCAGTGTCCACTCCTTTCTTCTTGTGAGACATCACTTGATATGTGATTTGTGTCTTTGGTGTTCCAAGCTTCTAGGCTAATATCCACTTATCAGTGACTGTATACCATGGGTATTCTTTTGAGACTGGGTCACCTCACTTAGTATGACGTTCTCCAGCTCCATCCATTTCTCTAAGAATTTCATGAATTCATTGTTTCTAATGGCTGAATAGTACTCCATTGTGTATATATACCACAATTTTTGTATCCATTCCTCTGTTGAGGGACATCTGGGTTGTTTCCAGCTTCTAGCTATTATATATAAGGCTGCTATGAACATAGTGGAGCATGTATCCTTATTGCACGCTGGGGAATCTTCTGGGTATATTCCCAGGAGTGGTATGGCTGGGTCCTCTGGAAGTATCACGCCCAGTTTTCTGAGGAACCGCCATACTGATTTCCCAAGTGGTTGTACCAGCTTGCATTCCCACCAGCAGTGGAGGAGTGTTCCTCTTTCTCCACATCCTCGCCAACACCTGATGTCTTCTGAGTTTTTAATCTTAGCCATTCTGACTGGTGTGAGGTGAAATCTCAGGGTTGTTTTAATTTGCATTTCCCTAATGACTAGTGATGTGGAACATTTTTTAAGGTGTTTCTCAGCCATCCGAATTTCTTCAGGTGAAAAGTCTCTGTTTAGCTCTGTACCCCATTTTTGGATAGGGTTATTTGGTTTTCTGGGGTCTAACCTCTTGAGTTCTTTGTATACATTGGAGATTAGCCCTCTGTCGGATGTGGGGTTGGTGAAGATTTTTTCCCAATTTGTTGGTTGCCGATTTATCCTTTTGACAGCGTCTTTTGCCTTACAGAAACTTTGTAGTTTTATGAGGTCCCATTTGTCTATTCTTGTTCTTAGAGTATAAGCAATTGGTGTTCTGTTCAGGAAGTTTTCCCCTGAGCCGATGTCTTCAAGGGTCTTCCCCAGTTTCTTTTCTATTAGTTTTAGTGTGTCTGGTTTTATGTGGAGGTCCTTGATCCACTTGGAGTTGAGTGCAAGGAGATAAGAGTGGATCAATTCTCATTCGTCTGCATGTTGACTTCCAGTTGAGCCAGCACCATCTGTTGAAAAGGCTATGTTTTTTTCCACTGGATGTTTTCAGCTCCTTTGTCGAAGATCAATTGGCCATATATGTGTGGGTTCAATTCTGGGTCTTCGATCCTATTCCATTGATCCGCTTCCCTGTCACTGAACCAATACCATGCAGTTTTTAATACCACTGTTCTGTAATATTGCTTGAGGTCCGGGATATTGATTCCCCCCAGAAGTTCTTTTGCTGTTGATGATAGTTTTAGCTATCCTGGGTTTTTTGTTATTCCAGATGAATTTGAGAATTGCTCTTTCTAGCTCTATGAAGAACTGAGTTGGGATTTTGATGGGGATTGCATTGAATCTGTATATTGCTTTGGGCAAGATTGCCATTTTGACTATATTAGTCCTGCCAACCCACGAGCATGGAAGATTTTCCCATTTTCTGATGTCTTCTTCAATTTCCCTCTTCAGAGACCTGAAGTTTTTGTCGTATATATCTTTCACATGTTTGGTTAGCGTCACTCCAAGATACTTTATATCATTTGTGGCTATTGTGAAGGGTGTCATTTCCCTAATTTCTTTTTCGGCCTGCTTATCCTTCGCGTATAGGAAGGCTACTGATTTACTTGAGTTGATTTTATAGCCAGCCACTTTGCTGAAGTTGTTTATCAGTTGCAGGAGTTCTCTGGTGGAGGTTTTTGGGTCACTTAAGTAAACTATCATATCATCTGCAAATAGTGATAGTTTGACTTCTTCCTTTCTGATTTGTATCCCTTTGACTTCCCTCTGTTGTCGAATTGCTCTAGCTAGTACCTCAAGTACTATATTGAAGAGATATGGCGAGAGGGGACAGCCTTGTCTAGTCCCTGATTTTAGAGGGATTGCTTCTAGTTTTTCTCCGTTTACCTTGATGTTGGCTACTGGTCTGCTGTATATTGCTTTTACTATGTTTAGATATGGGCCTTGAATTCCTGTTCTTTCTAGGACCTTTAGCATGAAAGGATGCTGAATTTTGTCAAATGCTTTTTCAGCATCCAATGAGATGACCATGTGGTTTTTTTCTTTGAGTTTGTTTATGTAGTGGATTACATTGATGGATTTCTGTATATTGAACCATCCCTGCATCCCTGGGATGAAGCCAACTTGATCATGGTGAATGATCGTTTTGATGTGTTCTTGGATTCGGTTGGCAAGTATTTTGTTTAGTATTTTTGCATCGATATTCATAAGAGAAATTGGCCTGTAGTTCTCTTTCTTAGTTGGATCTTTGTGTGGTTTTGGTATCAGGGTAATTGTGGCTTCATAGAATGAGTTGGGTAGTGTTCCTTCTCTTTCTATTTTGTGGAATAATTTGAAGAGTATCGGTATCAGGACTTCTTTGAAGGTCTGATAGAATTCTGCACTAAAACCGTCTGGTCCTGTGCTCTTTTTGTTTGGAAGACTGTCTATGACCCCTTCTATTTCTTTGGGGGTTATGGGTCTGTTTAGACGATCTATTTGATCCTGGTTTAATTTTGGTATTTGGTAACTGTCGAGGAAATTGTCCATTTCCTCCAGATTCTCCAGTTGTGTTGAGTATATGTTTTTGTAGTAGGATCTGATGATTTTCTGAATTTCCTCAGTTTCTGTTGTTATATCTCCCTTTTCATTTCTAATTTTGTTAATTTGAATACTGTCTCTGTGCCCTTTAGTAAGTCTGGCTAGGGGTTTATCTATCTTGTTGATCTTCTCAAAGAACCAGCTCCTGGTTTTGTTGACTCTTTGCATGGTTCTCTTTGTTTCAACTTGATTGATTTCAGCCCTGAGTTTGATGATTTCCTGTCTTCTACTCCTCTTGGGTGAAATTGCTTCTTTTTGTTCCAGAGCTTTCAAGTGCGCCATTAAGTTGCTAGTATATGCTCTCTCCTGTTTCTTTTTGGAGACACTCAGGGCTATGAGTTTTCCTCTAAGCACTGCTTTCATTGTGTCCCATAGATTTGGGTATGTTGTGCCTTCATTTTCATTAAGTTCTAAGAATTCTTTGATTTCTTTCCTTATTTCTTCCTGGACTAAGGTATCATTGAGTAGAATATTGTTCAGCCTCCAAGCATATGGGGATTTTCTGTTGTTTTTGTTGCTATTGAAGAACACTCTTACTCCATGGTGATCTGATAAGAGGCATGGGATTAGTTCGATCTTTTTATATTTGTTGAGATCTGTCTTGTGTCCAATTATATGGTCGATTTTGGAGAAGGTATCATGAGGGGCTGAGAAAAAGGTATAGTCTTTTGCTTTAGGGTGAAATGTTCTATATATATCTGTTAAATCCAATTGCTCCAAAGTTTCGATGAGTTTCTCCGTGTCTCTGTTTAGTTTCTGTTTTCCTGGTCGGTCCACTGTAGATAGTGGAGTATTGAGGTCCCCCACAATCATTGTGTTAGGTGCAATGTGTGCTTTGAGCTTTAGTAAGGTTTCTTTTACAAATGAGGGTGCCCTTCCATTTGGAGCGTAGATGTTTAGAATTGTGAGTTCCTCTTGGTGGATTCTTCCTTTGACTAGCAGGAAGTGACCTTCTGTGTCTCTTTTGATGACTTTGGGTTGAAAGTCAATTTTATCTGATATTAAAATGGCTACTCCAGCTTGCTTCCTGTGACCATTTGCTTGCAAAATTGTCTTCCATCCTTTTACTCTAAGGTAGTGTTTGTCTTTGACTCTGAGGTGTGTTTCCTGTAAGCAGCAAAATGTAGGGTCCTGTTTCCGTATCCAGTCTGTTAGTCTATGTCTTTTTATTGGGAAGTTGAGTCCATTGATGTTAAGAGATATTAAGGAATAGAGATTATTACTTCCTGACATTTTTGATGTTATTTTTGTTTTTGAGTAGTTATCTTCCTTTGAGTTTGATGGAAGAAGTTTACTGTCTTGCTTTTTCTTGGGTGCCATTCCCTTCCTTGTGTTGGAGTTTTCCTCCTATTATCCTTTGTAGAGCTGGGTTAGTGGAAAGATATTGTGTAAATTTGGTCCTGTCATGGAATATTTTGATTTCTCCATCTATGTTGATTGAGAGTTTTGCTGGGTATAGTAGTCTTGGCTGACATTTGTTTTCTCTTAGGGTCTGCATGAGGTCTGCCCAGGATCTTCTAGCTTTCATGGATTCTGGAGAGAAGTCTGGTGTGATTCTGATAGGTCTACCTTTATATGTTACTTGGCCCTTTTCTCTTACTGCCTTTAATATTCTTTCTTTGTTTAGTACATTTGGGGTTTTGATTATTATGTGACGGGAGGTGTTTCTGTTCTGGTCCAGTCTGTTTGGAGTTCTGTAGGCTTCTTGTATATTCATGGGCATCTCTCTCTTTAAGTTAGGAAAGTTTTCTTCCATAATTTTGTTAAAGATATTTGCTGGCCCTTTAAGTTGTAGATCTTCACTCTCATCTATCCCTATAATCCTTAGGTTTGGTCTTCTCATTGTGTCCTGGATTTCCTGGATGTTTTGTATGTGTGTGTCTTAGTTGATTTTCTATTGCTGTGAAGAGACACCATGAACAAGGCAACTTATAGAAGAAAGCATTTTATTTGGTGATTGTTTATAGTTTCCGAGGTTGATTCTGTGATCAACATGGAGATGAGCATAGCAACAGGCCAGCATGTACAGCCCTGAGCAGTAACTCAAAGTTCACATCCAACCCACAATCATGTAGCAGAAAAACAAAAACAAAAACAAAAACAAAAACAAAAACAGGCCCTGTGTGGGCTTTTGAAATCTCAACACACAACTTCTCCAACAAGCCATACCTCCTAATTCTTCCTGAAACAGTCCAACTAGAGACAAAGAAAATATTACAGCCTGCAGGAGCCATCCTCATTCAAACCATGACAGTACAGGGAATATGAGTGAGGGAGTATGTGTTTCTGTCTGTCTGTCTGACTGTCTGTCTGTCTGTCTTTCTGTGTCTGTGCATCTGCATACACCTATTCTCTCTTTGTGTCTCTGTGTGTATGTGTGTACATCAATGTCTGTGTCTCTGTGTCTGCATGTGTCTGTTCTCTCTCGCCGTGTGTGTGTGTGTGTGTGTGTGTGTGTGTGTTTATAAATCTTCCTACAGACAAAGAAGAGGTGATGGTAACATACAAGGATAGAATTCTTCAGTATATTGACCATTAATCTATGAAATTAGGAATAATTGGCAGAAAAGTTTCAAGAATGAAAAAAAAATGTGACTAGTTCTTACTGTGGCTGCTGGTAGTCCTCTGCTTTGTCTGCCTTATAAACCATCAAGTCCAAGATAACTAGAAGTTAAGCAGACAGGTTGCAACTGGAAGAGCATGTGGGAAATCCTTTCCAGGAAGAAGCAGCAAAACGGCAAGCTTCCTTATTAACCCCTTTACCACTATTCATAGGAGAAAGCTTCTGGAAGTACTTACAAGCTAAAACCACACCTTTATGTTGTCATCTACAGGACTTAGCCTATCCTGTCCTTACTGTCCCCAGAGTCAGAAGGTTCAGCATGCTATAGCAGTGCTATAGACAGTGATCGAAAGTGCTGGGTCCTTAATGCATGGACAAATTCCTACCGGAGGCTGGTAGACTCAGAACTGTTGCCGAAGAGAGCCTGCAGGGAAGAGACTCAATGTACAGAACTCTTAATCCAACTACAGAAGGTCTTTTTTTCTCTGGACCCAGTTCTTTTTCTGAAGAAAGTTTCTCTAGGAAGAAGTTTAATGTCATAGCAAGAACGGGTAAGAATGTCCACAAATGTCTTCCACAGACAAACTAGAATCTTTGACATTATATCCCCTTCTGTGCACTGATTCCTGAGCACAAAGCCTCTGGAAGGACTGGAGAACTTATATAAAACCTCAGTATTTCTAGTGCTCTAAGGAAACTCCTGTATGCCTAAGTCTGGCATTCTGAGGACTGATAAGTTAAGAATTAACTCTTACAAAGCCATTTAACTTCAGGTGTGATCCAAAGCCTCAGGCAGAAGCTTTCTTTAGGGTTTCCTTGTCATTGCAGGATGCAGTGGGAAGATGGGACCCCCCCCAGCCACCTCAGTCTGTGTCTACTTTTACTACTTGCTTGGAGGTATTTCCTAAGTTACCCAGCCAATGAGTCTCTTTTCTGGCATTCTCAAAGATCTGGAAACACAGGTTGATTTGAGGTTTAAGGAAAGTCTCTGAATCTCTTTCTCTTGACACTGATGACATCACCACCAGACCACCACGCTCTAAGATAAAATGACAAAGATAAGTCTAAACTGTTTATGATCATGACAAAAATAAATGGTTATAATCTAGTTAGCCCATCCATTTGTTGTTCTCTAATGGTCCAGATACTTAACTTAATTTCTGGATACCCTGGTCTAGTGATACACACTAAAAACAGATTTTCTGAGAGAGGGTTATTTTGACTCCATTTATATATCTAAATATATCTCATTGCAAGTATTATTATTATGTTACACCTCATTGTTGAGAAATGCACATGTATCTTGTATACTTTTACATATATTCTTGTATGATATAGCACAACTCATTGGAAATTTAATGAGTATGTGAATTGGGTTCATTGTATACATTTTTTTTAAAAAATGCAAAACAACTCACTACCTTGAGGAATAAAGATGTCTTGAACTGTCCTTAATGTTCTGTCATGAGTTGTGAAGCATATTGAATAATAATAAGAAATTTAACATGAAAGCTTAGTAAACATGTTAACAATAAGACCATGATGCATCTTATAATTGTTTCATTAATAAAAATAATTGCAATATTTCTCCATTCTAAATGCTTGTTAATATATGTCAGGGAGCTCTTAACCTTCAACCTTTATATAGATAATCCGTTAGCTATGCTACATTTCATGTGTGAAATGAGAACACACATCCTGTCTCTATATCAGAATAGCCAGAGAAAGCAAGAGGAAACAAAATCCCCAATGCCTACATATAATGGAATCCGAACAAAATGGACACACAAGCCTCCCAAACACAAAACATAACTTCTGCCACATAGAAGAAAAGTACAAAGAGAGCTATAACCTGGAACATCTCAGCAATGCCTTTAAAGACACCCTGTGACAATCCAAAGTAGAAATATCAAATTAAATATTAGTCAAGGGAGTAGAAATTGGAAACATCTTATTTAACAAACAATCACAGTTAGCACCTTTAGGGATCTAAAAACATGCTTGAAAGTGGAGTTATGTATGTAGATTTATATATTCTACTTGGATGGTAGCAGTCATGAAAAATAATAAACTGATATTTCTAGCATTTCTTGAAACACAGGTACTTGCTGTATGGCATAAAGGTAAGATTTCTGAGACTTTAGCATGAATAACAAAATCAGCTCAGATCTCACATTTTCAACCTGTTGATTGTCCTCTAGAGCCACCCATACTAAACTGCACACACCTCTGTCTTATGCAGAGTCCTGCAGCAGCTTCAGTGTTGAATTTCTTAAGAGGAACATTTTATTTCAAAAGCCAAGTGCCCATTATTTTAGGGCAACCTAAAGCTTTTACGCAGTAACACCAGTGGACTGGGGGTTTCCCATTGCCTTTTTTCTCAGTCTGCAGGGGACAATACCACTATCTCAAGTCCCCAAACTAAGAGGTCTGACTCATTCATGATCCCAGTAGCAAATAGATGGCACACACTGTTAAGATGAATGGGTAGAGATTTAGCTAAAAGAAGGTATCCACAACCAAGCAGACAGGCTGTGAGAGTCCGTCATGTGTTAGCATGACTTCCAGCTGGAGCAAAGGAGGAGCATTCTCTATTCTTACACGCTGCAGGGAGAGAATAATGAGGGCAATGTAACACAGGGGTGTGTCCTGAGCCATCCTGATGGAATCAGTGGTTTCCTGAAGGACACAATCAGAGCTATGAACTTTCAAAGGAGAGAAATAATTAATAAATAGTAATAAATAAGTCAGTGCATGTGTTCCCTTCATTTCTACTGATAATTTCTGAGAATTGTTGGGAAATTTTGTACATGGGACTTTTGTATTTTTGCCCATCTTATATGTAGTAAGAATTTTGGTTTCTCTTTTTCTTTTCCTTTTTTTGTTGTTGTTTTTTTCCGAGACAGGGTTTCTCTGTGTAGCCCTGACTGTCCTGGAACTCACTCTGTAGACCAGGCTGGCCTGGAACTCAGAAATCTGCCTGCCTCTGCCTTCCAAGTGGAGGCAGAGGAACTAAAGGCGAGCACTACCACTGCCCAGCTCTCTTATTTTCTTTTCATTTCCTTTTTTTAAATTTTCAAACAGTTTACTTGTTTCTGACAAAAACAAACAAACAACAAAACAAAACCCCTAAGTAACAATGATCATAAATAGTTAAATTTTCTTAGTAATGCTAAGAACAGTCTTTTCCCCTTAAGGTGATTTCTGTGATCACTGAAACATTCAAAACTTAAGGGGGAGGTTTTTTCCTTATGCTTTAATGTTCCAAATCTTAGAAACCAGCAGGGACTGAGGTCGGGGAAGCAGTGAAGGCTCCTTGTTTCAGTGAAAATGTCCATCTCTGAAAACGCTATTTAATCCAGTTGGCATCAATCCCCAGATGGTGCCGTTAACAAAAGAACCATTCCATATTGCATCATAAATAATCATCATGGGCTTAACACACCTTGACAAGACACAAAGGTCTACCCAGAACCTAAATGTGTCTGAGCAGTCAGTGTTGTAATGTGGCTACCACTTCACTTCTGGATCATTCTTATTCGCAAGCAACATTTCTGGGTTAACAGTTCTACCAAATATGGATATGAAAATTTATTTTTAATAAGCCAATGTTGCAAATTATGGACAGCCAACATCCTTTCATCAAATACTTCAAGCATAAAATTGAGAATCTTTAAAAAAAAATATACAGAGACACTACAAATTGGTAGCTGCCCATGGCATTAAACAAACAAGACTCTTAAGAGCTGAAATGGAATATCTTTTTAATTATAACCATTGCCCAGTACAGGGAAAACTAGCAAGTTAAGTTTGTTTTGAAGCATATCATTGCAACATTGTATTCCTGATAATTTAAGTATACCCAACTATGAGTAAATGAATGATACATGCCTAAAAGTATCATGATTTATACTATCAGTGGCCACAGGACTTGGGAATAGTCCAAGACCTTGATCTAGATTTTGACCTAGACCTAGACTGTGATCTTGAGTGAGGTTTGGATCTCGGTGGTTGTTTTTTCCTTGATTCATTTTCATATCTTGAGCCAGACTTATAATGTGTTTTGGAATCTGTTTTAGAGGTGCCTCTAGTTTTCGTGTGAGATGCAGACCTAGATGTGATTTAGACTTTATTTCTTTCCTGGGTTAGGATTTGGACCGTGATGTTGAATTGGATTTAGATATTGAAAAAG
Source organism: Apodemus agrarius (assembly GCA_964023405.1). Lineage (NCBI taxonomy): Eukaryota > Metazoa > Chordata > Mammalia > Rodentia > Muridae > Apodemus > Apodemus agrarius. Next base: position 35,058,422 of record OZ030021.1, on the reverse strand, counting down.
ATTGATTTCGGTGTTTGATTCTATCATTATAGGAATGGCTTCAACAATACTGTCGTCTTCCAGTCAGCCTACTGTTTCTAGGGCTGTAAGATCTCCTATAGGAGATCAAAGGAACAACTCCTTGATCTCCTCATTCATGACTTCTGCTTTGAGAACATCTATATTGGTCATAATCGTCATATCGTGAAGAGCTGTATACATTCCTCCCTTCCTTGGCTTTCATTTGATTTCGTGTCTTCAGATCCCCCTGTGCGAACTGTATTTCAATTTGACACACACAAATCCATTTTCTGTCCAAATTATGTAAAGCATCTTCAGCATCATGAACATTCTTAAATTGGACATTTGCAAATCCTCTTGGACGTCGAGTGTAGAAATCAAGTGGAACATAAACCTCTACTATTGGACCATAATGACCAAATTCCCAACATTAATCTTCAGACCTGGTGTTGTCTGCCACATTTCTGATGAACAGAGACATATGGGTGGGGGCGCAGGTATCGGGGCAGGACTCTGGGACAGCACCAAGGGGCTCAGCAAACCATCCCCAGCTCCAGTGGGGGTGGCTCACAGCCACCAAATTTTGGTTTCTTAAAAAACACAGTTATGTAAATAAGTTTTTGTTTTCATCCCAGGTATAGGATAAGAGGCTGCTTCACAGCAGGTGATTATGATTTGCCTCACGCACTAGCATAAGTGTGTTTTGGGGTACTCTGGAGAGAGTATAAATGTGAGAAGCCTGAGAGGGCCAGCAGTGGCTGCTGCCAGTCCCTGTTGTTGCTGGATTCTGCTGCTGCTTTTGCTATGGCTGGATTGCTGAATATTCTGATCATGAAAATTGGACTTGCCCATAGGAACCTGATGCCCCTAATTAGGAAGAAGTAGTCTAAAGAGTTCTATGCCCCCCTTTCCCTTCCACCTTTCTTTCATACCTAGTGTTGATGGAGTGGAAGGGATTAGGGTGGAATAAGGGAAGAATGGTAGATATAAGAATCCAAAACACAACTAAATAAGAACAATAACTCTTACAAGTAGGGGCAAAACTGCCTTTGTTTCTTCCTTTCAAAGATGCTAATATGGTTAGCAGTTTTAGAAGATAGGATCTGCCTGAGCAATGTCCATGTATGTTGGCTTTTATAATTACAATGAGGTTTCCTAAGGCAAAGTATCTTCTAGTGTAGCTATCTATGGGAATTCTTCAGTGTTCCATGAACATTTGAACTTGAGAAAAGCTCATATTATTCTAGGCATTCCTTTCACTGGGATATGATTTTTCTTGTCTCCAAACATACTTGATACTGCAGCATCCTTGATACTGTGGTAAGCTGACTCGTTTGCTTGTAAGGAAGGTAAATTCTTTGGGTCTTCGTAGTTCTTTACAGGATCCCCTACTGGCAAAACATAATTTGAAGTCAAAAAAGAGGAAATCCAATGATTAGCCCATAGCAATCACCTCCAAGTGAGAACAGGGATGCTAGAGTAATGTTGATCTAAAAGGGATAATCGTAATCTATGTATCTTATTATCAGAATGCCCCTAGACTTCAGTTTGTACTTACAGGCCCTGTTGAATGTATTTAGAACTTAGACTCAAATATGTACCTACCCATGATGTCTCAGACAACCAAGGTTTTCAGTTTCAGCAAACAATTCTACCATTGGTCTGGCTAAACTCTTATTTTGTCCAGAATTCCTGCTTTCTCTCTTCCAAATATCAGAAATGTACTGTCATTTCCAGTACATTTCTGTGTATCCTTACTCACGTTAGTACCATCTCTGTGGACAGCTCTATGATCCTCCCAACACATTTGCCACCACTTGTCTCTTGTTTGACCCACTCAGTACATTGACCACACCGACTTTCCTGTGTTTCTTCATACTAGCATGCTCCTCCCTCATTACCTGCAGTCTTCTCAAACTGGAATGAAATTGTCTTTTTGGTTTGGACACCTTCCAATCATATTTCTAAATGCATTCTTCCTCAGAGCTACCTTTTTCAAATAGTCAATCCAGGTCTTGACTTTCTCCTAGAACAATATGTATTCTATGATGGTAAAAGCCATTATGTAAAAAAGTTATGATCATCTGAGTTCTAAGCATAATTTCTGCTACAGAATAAGTTCCAGGTAGCATATGAATTTACATGGCGAAACAAAAGGGCTGAATGACATTCAAAAGAGTCTTGATGGTCCCCTAACAAAATATAATTTCATTTTTCATTTTTTCTCTTGTACAATATATCCAGTCACATCCTCCCACTCCTTCTCACCTTTCCTCTCACTCAGATCTACTGCTCCTCTGTTTCCCACAGAAAAGAACAGGATTCCCAGTGATATTAACTGAATAGGGCATAACAAGATGCAATAAGCCAATATAATTTCTAAAAGATTTCTAAATATTTATCCTTTACCCTCAAATAAGTCTAACTCTCACTTGTTACCAAACAATGTAAAATAACAAACAATATATCAAATAACAAGTAATTATAATAAATGGAGACTACTACAGAGATCTACAACTAATCAAAATACAGAGAATAGGGGGCTGGAAACATGGCTCAGAGGTTAAGAGCACTGACTGCTCTTCCAGAGGTCCTGAGTTCAATTCCCAACAACCATGTGGTGGCGCATAGCCATCTATAATGTAATCTGGTGCTCTCTTCTGGCCTGTAGGCATATATTCAGGCTGAATACTATGTACATAATAAATAAATAAATAAATAAATAAATAAATAAATAAATCTAAGAAGAAAAAAAGGAATCCCAATATGCAGAGAATGTTACCACAGCCCAACTGACATATCTACAATACAGCTCCTACATCTAAAGTTCAGGGGAAATTATGGAGGAGCAAACAGAAAGACTGTAAGATCCAAAGGACCAGAATACCTGCTGTGAAATAGCATCTTCTGGATATGATAGAGAAACTGCATCCATTAAATACAAATAATTTGGTTGTGTAAACAAGATAGTAACAATATAAATTGACATGTCAATGTATAGGTTGGAAATTACACTAGGCTCAACAACTATAAGAAGAATTATAGATTCTTCATGAAGAGCCACAGACTCTAACAGCTGCTGAGAGAGGGAAAATCAGTCTTCTCCAGGAGTGAGCTTCCTCATAGGTTATCCAATCCCAAGTGGTAATCCCTAAACACATATATAAATAAGAACAGCACTAAATGGACTTAGTAGGGGAGAGAGAGAGAGAGAGAGAGAGAGAGAGAGAGAGAGAGAGAGAGAGAGAGAGAGAGGGAGAGAAGGAGGAGGAGGAGGAAGAGGAGGAGGAGGAGGAGGAGGAGGAGGAGGAGGAGAAGAAGAAGAAGAAGAAGAAGAAGAAGAAGAAGAAGAAGAAGAAGAAAAGAGAAGAGAAGAGAAGAGAAGAGAAGAGAAGAGAAGAGAAGAGAAGAGAAGAGAAGAGAAGAGAAGAGAAGAGAAGAGAAGAGAAGAGAAGAGAAAGAAGAGAAAGGAGGGGGGAGGAGGAGGGAGAGAGAGAGGAGGGAGGGGGAGATGGAGAGAGAGAGGAGGGGGCAGAAGGAGAGGGAGAGAGACAGAGGTGGGAGAAGTCACTTTTACAAGGACAGTTTTACAGAGACAGGTTGCAGGTGAAGACAGAACAAAACAGAGAATGAGAATGAGTCAAAAAATTGGAGCAGAGAGCCAGAGTTAGTTTGAGGTTGAGTAGCTGAGAGATGCCAGTTTGAATCAGTCATCTTGGAAGATTAGATTGTACAGAGGCTAGACTCTTCTATGACTAGGCACAGGGGTAGTTAGAACAGAGAAGGAAACACACTGGGTTCAGCCCAATCCATGTAGTTGCACAGCTTGGGTATGTCTCTCATCTCATCCTTTTATCAGAGGAAATAAAAGATACATTTACACACACATACTTATATAACAACAATAATTAAAAAGTGGTCTTGGACTTAAGAAGTGAGAGGGAATGAGAGAACTTGGAACTTAGGGGAAAGGAAGGTTTGGAATGATATAAATGCAGTACTTATGTCTGAAATTCTAAAAAAAAATCCTTAAAAGTTTAAGTTCCCATTCAACTATGCATAATATATTTAATGATTAATTCTTACATGTTTATGAATTTTTCAAAAGAGTGAGAAAAAGGACTAAACAAACAATTTTACCTATATCACAAACTTATATAAACTATATTTTTGAATATAGTGCTCATGACATTAAGATGACATCTTTTCAAGCCCTAAAATATAACTTAAATATGAATATTTCCCTATAGCAATTTGAATCTAAAATAATGTAGAGAACCACAAAGTTACCTAGAACCATGAGTAACATATTCTTGCCTATTCTACAGCTTTTATTCCAGTGTTTCTCAATCTTCCTAAAGCTGTAGCCCTTTGAAAGAGTTCCTCATGTTGTAATTACCTAAACCATAAAATTATTTTATTGGAACTTCATAACTGTAATTTTCCTATTTTATTAATCATAATATAAATTTGTAGTATGTGGGATAACAGATATGTGACTACCAAAGGGGCTGCAACCCACAGGTTGAGAATCACCAATTTACTCTGAGGCATAACATTGGAGTTTCGATTTCTCTGTTTCAAATCCTTTTCAATATTTAACAAAAAGTGTATAAACTGAAATTATTATATCCATGAGTCAAGACAATATAATTATCTTAAAACATTAAGAACAGAAACAGATTATTTTCCTATTCTTTAATATATGAATTTAAATGTACATTGCTTGAATACAAAAACTAGTATTTCCTAGTTTATCTGAAAAAAAAAGAGCAGAAAGAATATTCCCCATAGGCCCATCTCGAGGGGTTATAGCACAAGAAAATCTCTCCAGTTATAGTTCGAACACCTGGATAGTGTATCGATGGTGTATGTTCCAGACTTCCAGCTCTAAGCTGGTGCCAGTGCTGGCTAAGTTAGTGACTTTACGGAAAACTTCCTACCACTGGAGTGCTGAAAATATTTCCTTAAGCCTTTACTAAGAGGACAGAGTGTCCACATATCACTCAACGCTTGCACTAAGTGAGCTGTTCATTGCGTTTTCTTCTCTTTGACCAATGTCTTCCTTTGTTATAACTGAAAACATTAGGGGTAGGTTAGCAAACGCACTGACTTTCTCGGCTGTTCTGATGATGGTGCTCTGTTCTCACAGGCAGAAGAAGGGGGCATGGAGGCAACAGGGTACAGTTGAAAACACATTAGATTAAAGGAGAGAGTGTGTGGACCCAGAGAGTTTCTGCCCTGCTGCCATTTAATCTCTGTATAACTCAATTTCTAGAGAAAAAAAACTTAAAAGCCCAAGAATGATAAGATTAACTCCAAGATCATCTGGGGTTCTGTGTTTCCTACCAGCAACAAGACAGAGCCAAAAAATTGTCCTTTTCTTCATTCTGCCAAAGTCTACCCCACTTTAAATGTCCTCATTGATTTGTTTTATTAACATTTAATGAATATAACTTACGGCCCCCAAAAACAAAGTTTTCATTGACCTCTTCATTTTATTTGTTTCCTTGGAGGGTTCCATGGTCTGCCTGAGCTGGAGCAGACAGGAGCCTGACCTTGGCGTGGTATCAGATGAGCGTTGTGTCACAGGGTAGGGTGGATGGGTCTTACAGCACTCAATTTGATGTGGCTCTACACAGGGTCCCTGTCTAGGGATAGAGACTTTAGATAAGATGGCGAGGGTCAGTTCAGGGGATGAGGGATGTGACACAGGCACTTTGTCTTCTCATTGCTGTTTAAGCTTTTTATGTTCTCTGGGTAAGGAGGACATTCATCCTTTTTAACACAACATTTATTTTTGCCCAGTTTCCCTAAAGACAAAAGAGTGGAAGTAAAATTTTACTAGCTTATGAGATAGGGAATAATCACATATAATAATGGATTTCCATTATTTCCAAATAACATTTTTCACTATTTCCAAATAATTTCCAGATTCATTTTATGATGAGATAAAATAATTTAAGCACGAAGAAAGCCAAAACAAATTCTAATTTGAAATGTTTCCCTAGCCAGGCAGTGGTGGCGCACGTCTTTAATCCCAGCATTTGGGATGCAGTGGCGGGCAGATTACCGAGTTCGAGGCCAGCCTGCTCTACAGAGTGAGAACCAGGATAGCCACGATCACACAGAGAAACCCTGTCTCAAAAAAAACCAAACAGAAAACCCCAAAAAACAAAACAAACAAACAAAAATTCAAGAAGAAAGAAAGAAAGGAAGGAAGGTAGGAAGGAAGGAAGGAAGGAAGGAAGAAAGAAAGAAAGATAATGAAATGTTTCTCCCTTACCTCTGATGTATAAATTATGAATTACTCACATAAAATGGTTGTTTTCTACGCTTCTTTTATATTTAAGTACAAAATTTTACCAAAATTTAGAAAGTAAATTGCTCAGTACATTTACACAGGTGACACACACCTACATTAAGCAAATGAGTCAGTGACTGTAGGACTTTTGATTTTCCAGAATGTCGTCTGGAATACAAAAACATCAATAAGGTGAGCACTCAGGTGCAGCACATAGACGCAGGCTGGGGAAGGCAATACAACAGCACCTGCGCCTTGGTAAGTCCCAGAGGAGACTTACCTGCCCTGCATGAAGATACTTTGTTTCTTAAATAAATCTCGTACCGTATGCAGGTATACCTCAACCTTTGTTCATATCCAAACTTGTAGTCCCAGGATCCCCTTGCAATTTTGAAAATCATTGATGATGCCATGAAACCTTTTGTTTTATAAACTATATTTATTATGTACCACCTAGGATCCCGAAACTCAAATCTTTAAATATGCACTTAATAATTTAGGGTAGAAAAGCAACTTACATAAAGACAAGTTGCAAACTTATATAAAGACACGTTGTATGAGAAATAATTGCTCTGGGACTTGGGGCAGAGCTCTGTGGAAGAGGACCTGCCAAACCTGCCAAACCTAGACGAAGCCCTGGGTTTCATTTACACTATTGCAAGAGGAGGAGGAGGAGGGGAAGGAGAAGGAAGAGGAGGAGGAGGAAGAGGAGGAAGAAGAGGAGGAGGAGGAGGTGGTGTGTGTGTGTGTGTGTGTGTGTGTGTGTGTGTGTGTGTGTGCTTTGTAATGTTTTTTAAAAATGGCAAAAAAAAATTGCCAGGATTTCCTGTAACACGGATTTGTGTAATACAAATCCAACAGCTGGCTAAATCTGAGCCTACTTTTGGTTTGGTGAGATTGCTAAGTGGGAAAAGGCGCTTCCCTAAAGCCTGATGTGGTAGAGGGAAAGAACAGACTCCTGCAAGTTCTCCTCTGATCTGAACATATATACTGTGGTGCACATGTATGTACATGCATGCATAAGCACACAAATACACTATAAAAACCTTTAAAATGAAGTAACTTTGTGTCTGCCTTCAATCAGTTGAGATATTTTTCTTTGAGGTATATTTTTAAAATCGCCCAGGTACTATATTTGAAAAAGCAAGATTATGTAATTATCTTTTAATTTAATTGTGAATATCCCATATGAATGCCTTGTGAAATGACATAAAATAAATTTGCGGAGCATAATCACATTACAAAAACAATGAGTAATCTTACAAGCCTCTGGTTTCTGAAAAGTATCATAAATGAATATTCATGAATCTGCAACTGTGCAAACAAATCATGCTTAATGCCATGAAAGGCAAGAACAGGGTTAGATATCCTCTGTTATCATGTATCATGTATCATATTAGACATGATAGGCACACGACATTTACTGTCAGTACAATGCCTGCCTAACCTCTGTAGTAACCTCTACTGTGTATTTCATGAAAAGTGACATGTGAATTATGGGTATTTTTTTCTTGTGATGTATTTGTTTGCATGTCACAGGGTTGTTTCTCTGGTTTACATTTTTAACCTCTTTAATCAGTTTTTATTTTGAAACTAAAATCCCCAAATCACTTTTGGTTCTCCTCTTTTTAAAATAAATTAGACCATTTATTAATTTTTAAATTTTTTAAAATTTTAATTGATTCTTTTTGAGTTTCACATCAGGTACCCCGGTCCCACTCATCCTCCCTTCATATCCACACTTTGTACATGTAAAATGATTCTCATTAAAGATGCACCACCATCTACTTTGAGATTCTATATGTCCCAAGCAATGACAAATTAGCCCAATACTTAAGCCAGACATATAAATCTTACCAAGACATGCTTAATCTCTCAGATAGAAAATATATTTTTTATTTTCTTTTTCCTCAGAATTTATGTCAGAAACATTGTTGGATATGATAAAATCATATAAACAACTCCTCTAAGAAATCAACATTGATCAAGGAATATCTGAAATTTGCAGTTTCTAAACAATTTTCCATTTTCACCTTTGCCTTCGGATCATTTCTGTAAGTCCCCTCCCTTCCTTAGAGATGTCCAAGCTCCATGGCCAGAGAATATGTTCTACTACATATTCAACAAATATGAACATCTGCTTTTCTTGAAGTTTCTCACTCATGTTTAGAAGAACCACTATTCTAAGAAAGGTTAATGATATGAACATATCAAGCTAATGATAACATTGTGGCCTCGTTATGGAAGAAGGAGAAGAAAGGAGATGAGCAAGAGAAGCATGACAGGAAGAAGTACAGGAACACCGGGAGGGGGGAGGAGGAGGAGGAGGAGGAGGAGGAGGAGGAGGAGGAGGAGGAGGAGGAGCAGGAGCAGGAGCAGGAGCAGGAGCAGGAGCAGGAGGAGGAGAGCAACAACAATATCACTACTTCTAGCCTCAGAATTTTGATTGCTACACTTTGGTTATTTAATCCATGGTCAACCGTTATAAAATGGATATATAAAATCTCAAGTAAACATTTTCCTAACATTGGATAAAACTATTCAGGGCAATTGTCAAGTGCACAATCATATGGCTCATCCATAAAATCAAAACTATTGATTCACTCCAGGAGTCAAGCACTCTATTGAGTGCTGGAGATGTGACAGGACAAAAAAAATGCTCATGTACATATATACAGTTGCATCTTAATATAAAAGAAAAATCTTAAATAAAGTAGACACGTGTCCTGACTCCCTAGATCCCAGATCTTAATTATATTTTGGCATGAAGGAGTCTGATATAGCTGTCAAGGTCACTCATGCTCTTGAAGAATATCAGAGAACTAAGTGATTCATCAAGTGGGCATGGATCCAATCCTTTCTCACGTTTTCTGTCCTTCCTAAAGGGAGTAGGAACAGGTTCCCAAGCAGTATCTCAATGAAGATGCTCATTATAGAGAAGAAACAGGCTCAGTGAGGCTCCCAGAAAGGAAACAAGACTTGTGGTTACAATCTCTGGCTACAATGTTTCTCTACTTTAATGTTTTGAACCAATAATACACAATTATATGGGATAAATTGTACTAAAAGGCTTAGTATAGAAATTCATGAAGTTCCCATTCCAACTTCACAGAATTAAACATCATACAAGCCTTTGAGGACTGGTGTTTTTTGTTGTTTGGGGTTTTTTTGTCATTAATCTCCACAGGCCTAATTTCTTTTCATTACACAGCAGTTCATTTATGGGAGGCACAGCGAAATGGGGACAAGAATAAATTCTGTAATAAAAAGTGAGAACCAAGCACCCTTTGACAACTTTGTATACCAACTTGCTTTTCCATTCTCTTCCCATTTATTGCCTTGAATAGTCATAAATTAGTCCCATAGATCAAATATTTTTCTTAACTCTGGGATTAATGACCAAAAGTTTAAAGTTTAAAGGCTTTTCGTTTCCCTATTAGTCTAGATGCTGTAGTTTTATTTTATTTCTGTCTTCTGCATGAGATGGTTCATTGAGTGAGTATTAATCATGACCTTTCCACTCACATCTAAAAATAAAAATTGATGGCTGTTTGACAAGGGCTTATACAGGGTAATATTGCTACATTTGTATCAGAAAAGCCTTGATACTGGTATCTGTACATATTTCCTATTAGGTATGTTAGAAATATCAGGAAATAATTTCTCAACACTTGAGTTTTGGGAGTTAAAGACCACAGTAGGGTAGAATGGGTAGGCATTCAGCTATGACTTTATGTAACACTTGTATCTCATTCTTCCCTTGTATGTGCTCACTTCAGTTCATCAGCTACGTAAAACGCATTATCTGTAGAAAAGCACATGTAATTTGCATCTGTAGTAAGATAGGGGTAGTGTTGAATGGGAGAACAAAACTGCTACTGTGATAGGCTTTCAGCCAGTTCTTTTGCTTCTAGCTCTGCCTCCTATTTCATTGCCTGAGACAGCTGGAACTGCCAATTCATGGGCGTCCTTAGAATATTTTACACAAGTAAGGCAATTCCATGTGGTTTTCCCATAATGGACTTAATATCTAGCTCTCTTGGGTGCACAGTGTCTTCTTATTTCTCGTCTATATTGCTGTCTCAATCTCCATCTTTTGACCCCCCCTCAAACTCATTCAGTACACATTCATTCCAGCACAGATTCAAAAGGTAATTTAGAAGATAAAAAATATGGTACTAGATACACAAAGGGATGGTCTGTCTTCTAAGGCAAAGATAATAAAGTACATAGATATATACTTTTCCACATCTCTTTGTTCTTAGCTCTAGAACTCTAGAAAGAGTGCCATAGAAAATAAGACAATTATGGCTGATTACAAAGGAAAAGTATTGCAAAAAAGACTCTTTAGGAGAAGGTATATAAAAGTCAAGTTTTCACTTGCAGAAAGGGAATATTTTCTTTTCATCCCAAAGGTTCCTTCCATAGGCTGCCTCACCACTCAGGTGATGCTGTCCTTCACTGGATAGCTTTTTATTTCCCTGCATCCCATTTTGACTGCCGGGCTGAGTCTGCACTATTGGGCTGTGTTCAGGAATTCTGTATTTGTGCCAATGATTTCAAGAGTAGTCCTCATTTTCTCCTCTGTCAGTTTCAGGGTTTCAGGGTTGAGAATTTTGGTTCACTCGGAGTTGAGTTTTGAGCACGGTGAGGAATAAGCATGTAGTTTTACTTCTACATGTAGCTTTCTTGTTTAATCAGAACCATTTGTTGAAGATGTTTTTTTTCTCTAAGTGTGCACTGCGCTGTTGGTCTTTTTGTCAAAAGTCAGATGGCTGTGGAGTTTGGGCTTATGTATGGTGTTGATACATCATGCCCTTGATCAATGACTTCATTTTTAGGCCAGTACCATGCTGTTTGCATTATTATGGCTCTATAGTATAACTTGAAATTGGAGGTGGTGATACCTCTAGCAGTAGTTTTTTTTATTGTTCAGGATTATTTTGGATAGCCTGAATCTCTTGTGCTTTCTCATGTTAATGTTATTTTTTTTAATTTCTGTGAATAATTTCACTGGAATTTTGATGGGGGATATGATAATTTGTAGATCGTTCTTAGTCTTAGTAGATTGCTCTTTCAATATTAATCCTGTATTAATATTGAAATCCATGAATGGGGGAGGTCTTTACAGCTTCTATTATCTTTCCCAGCTTCTACTTTTAATGTCATAAGTTTTGATTGTATAAGTCTTTCACATCCTTGCTTAGATTAATTCCATGATATCTTATAAATCATGTTTCAGTAGATGGCCGCATATGGATATGGAAATGGATAATACAAGGTAGACATGATGGAGAGATGGAGACAGGCAGAGGGAGAAAAGTGTGCAGGGTACAGCTGTGGGGATCTGTGAGGAGTGAAGGGAGAAGTCTGTTCATGTCCCAACTATCCTGAACAAGATTCTCAAAGGACTAATAAAAATTTAAACAAATAAAAGCATTACTTCCCTAACATCAAAGACCAAAGGTAAGGGTGTAGAGCATGTAGCTATTTTGCAAACTGTAGATTTTATATGCCTAGGCTAATGTAATTCTCTTGGAAAAAGAAAAGAACTCTGGCTTGACCCACAGAGTCTCTCAATTGTGTGGGAAGTGGGGCTGGTAAAAGAATTTATGATAAACTTAGCCACAAGGATCCAAGCTGCAGATACTCTGACCCCATGACAACCTTTGGTGTGTTCTCCTTATGAGTTGCATCCAGCAAGTAGAGTGCAAATTTAAGTGGTAGAATTAAACAAACCAGTGAGTGGTGGGAGGATGGGAAGAGCCAGAGGACTAGGAATTCAGCTGTGAGATTGTGTCTCCTAAATATGTCAGGGAAGCTACACCCACAAAATCTCAATGTGGCTGCTTAAACAAGACCTGAGCAATGATAACACTAGTTGGCATATGTATGCAAAAGGGGATGTTCTCACAACTGCCTCAGCCCCAGATGAAGAGTTGCTAGCCAATAATGACTGCTAAGAGAGGGAGGATTTATCTTCCCCAGGGATGAGCACTCTAATTGGTTATCTAATACAAGAGTTCACCCATAAAAACATACATACAAACAACCCTAAATGGACTCTGTCGGCTATATTTGTATATTTAATCCTATGTTTTTGTATGGGCCTAACAATAATAATAAAAGAAAAAAAAAGAAGCTATGTTAGAGGGGAAAATGCGAGGGGCTGGACGGAGGATATAAAGGGGAAAATGATGTAGTTTTAATTAAAATTGTCCTTCTTACAACCCTTCCTGGAAACTGTGAAGAGTTTTCATTTACTTTTGGATTTTAATATTTTCTTTGCAATACTAATATGTTTCAAAATATTACGGATTCAGCCTGTAAGTACATACATATATCTGGGAAAGTACACATACAGGTAAGACACTGAGGCAAAAAAAAATGTACTCGCTGTGGAGAGTCAAAAAACCAGCAGGAGAAGGAAATAAGGCAAACAAAGAGACCAGGGAATGTATGAGCAAAAAATAATAAACATATGCATGATAACTCATAGTGAAATTGATTATGTTGTATACTTGTTGAAAAAATTGAAATAATAGTCTTTCTTGAAATTACAGATTTTAATAATTCTATATCTAGTAGTGAGGGATGAATAAACAGAGAGATGGAAAAAGTCAGAGCTACTTTTTAAATCAAGATACAAAGCCTACAAAACAGAGCTGAAGGATGTATTTGTTAGACCATGTACTGTAAATCAAGATAACTAGAGGCAATTGCTTTTACATTGTTATATGAGGGCAGGAGCTAGTGCAGTCCAAAGCAAGGTCAGCTACAGGATGAGGCAGGACTTAACAACTGCGACTCTGTAGTGCTGTGTTTACCAGCACCAGAAAGGATGGAGCTGGAAAAGATCAGATGATTCATCTCTTAATGACCCCCTACTAATCCTATTCAAGAACTTGGGGTTTGGTGTATTTGGAGGTTCTAGTTTTCAGAGAGGGAGAGATCCCACAAGGAATCATGCTTACATGGAACAAAATAGAAACAGAACTTAGCTATACTTTCTTGAATGAGTTTTACAAGCCGAACAGCCTGGAAGCAAGTCTTCATACTGGACAAATGACTGACTCTCATGAGAAGGAAATCAGGTTGTTGCCTCACTGTGAAGAACCAAGAACCATGTGTGAAACCCAGGAACACACTGGCTCCTGTCTAAGTCACCATCTTTGTCCAACAGAAGTATCCAGTAGAAATGGCAACAGCCTAAGAGCATGGGAAACCAGAACCTCCTGGGATGTAAGAGTGGATGGACAAATATATTTAAGGAGGAAGAGGAGGAAAAGGAAGAGAGGAAGGAAGAGAAAGAGGAAGAGGAAGAGGAGGGGAAAAAGAAGGGGAGGAGAAGGGGGACAGGGGCAAGAGAGAAGGGAAAAGAAGAAGGAGGAAGGAGAAGAAGGAAGAGGGAGGAAGAAGAGAAGGAAGAGAAGGAGAGGAAGCAGAAACAGAAGAATCAGGAGGAGGAGGAAGAGAAGAAAGAAGGAGGAGAATTCATTTAGTAACAGAAGCAACAGTACAATGCATTGACTTTTGTGGGAGAGAAAGCCTGTCCTGATAAGAAAGCCCTGTTACTAGGTACAGATTCGGCTGGTTCAACAGCTATACTGTCACTGACCTGATTCCCTGGATCTTTTCCTTTTTCTTAATTTTATTTTTTCTACATTATAAGAAGGGCATCTTCAGCAGATTTTTAGGTCTTAGGTGGGAATATGGCCACTCACGTACCAGCACTAATGTGGTAACAGAATTTACTAATTAACATGACTGGGTTCCAACCCCCAAAAGCAAAGAGATGATGCAGAGAAGATACAAGAGCTCAGCTCTGCTGGAACCCTTCCAGTGTGCCCCATCTCCTCTCTACCCTTTTCTATCTTCTGTTTTGGAACTTTCTGATGTACAGATCATATCATGGGCCTTCAGTTTGGATAGTTTGTGTTTTGTATTTCAGTTGGGTCTGACTCAGAGCACCACAGGGTAAGTTAGAAGAAGACAAGAGTAATTCAGGGTATTCATTTCCTTGTTCCTTGGTATGTCTCCAAATGAAAGATGATTTTATGTTTTTACCTCTGGCTCCCACAGTGGCCTCCTCATTACTTAAGCGCTAAATATATTGGCACATATATTGTTGTTAAATCAATATACTGAACTAACACCTTTACAAATCATGCTTGGTTTACTTTCATTTGAATGCACTGTTTTCAGTAAAGACCCTGAGGAATATAGGTTATATACTAGGATAAAAGCTACTTTGTATTAACTAAAATATACAGTTTTGGGACTGCAAGGCAGCTGAGCAGATAAAGGCAGATGCCACCAAGTCTGAGTACCTGAGTAGAGTCCTGGAATGTACCTGGTGGAAGGAGAGGAAGGCCATCTTCAAGTTGTGATCTGAGAGCTACACGTGTGCTAACATGCATACACATATGCACATGAACACTATCACAACCACTACAACCATACACAGAGACTTAATAAATAAATGTATTGAAAATACAGATTTGCAACCCTATTAAAAAAAAAAACGGGTACAGAGATAAACAGGGAATTCTCACTGAAGAAACTTGAATGGCTCTAAAGCACCTAAAGAAATGTTCAGCATCCTTAGTTATCAGGGAAATGCAATTCAAAACAACACTGAGATTTCACCTACACTGGTCAGAATGACTAAGATGAAAAACTCAGGGGACAGAAGATGCCAGAGAGGATGTAGGTGGTGGGATTGCAAACTGGTAAACCACTCTGGAAATCAGTTTGGCAATTCCTCAGAAAATTAGACATAGTACTACCTGAGGACCCAGCTATAGCACTCTTGGGCATATACCCAGAAGATACTCCTACATGTAATAAGGGCACATGCTTCACTATGTTCATAGCTGCCTTATTTATAACAGCCAGAAGCTGGAAAGAACCCAGATGTCCCTCAACAGAGGAATGGTATATACACAATGGAGTACAGAAACTGTGGTATATACACAATGGAGTACTATTCAGCCATTAGAAACAATGAATTCATGAAATTCTTAGGCAAATGGATGAAACTAGAAATTGTCATCCTGAGGGAGGTACCCCAATCACAAAAGAATGCACATGGTATGTACTCACTGATAGGTGGATGTTAGCCCAAAAGCTCAAAATAAACAAGTTACAATTCACAGACCACAGAAAGCTCAAGAAGAAGGAAGACCAAAGTGGGGGTGCTTTGGTTCCACTGAGAAAGGGAACAAAATACTCACAGGAACAATAAAGGAGACAAAGTGTGGAACAGAGACTGAAGTAAAGGCCACCCAGAGACTGCCCTACATGGGGATTCATCCTATAAACAGTCACCAAACCCTGACACTATTATGGATGACAGAAGTGCATACCAAAAGAATCTTGCCATGGTTGTCCCTGGAGGGGCCCTGCCAGAGTCTTTCACATGCAGAGGTAGATGCTAGCAGTCAACCATTGGTCTGCTGTGGGGTCCCCAATGGAGGAGTTAGAGGGTGGTCTGGAGGAGGTGAAGGGGTTTACAGCTCCTTGGGAAGAACAATGATTTCGGTCATCCAGACGCCCAGGACTCCCAGGGACTGAACCATCAACCAAGGGGTACACATGGTTCCAGCCAAAAATGTGGCAGAGGAATGCCTTGTTGGGCATCAGTGAGAGGCATGGTCCTTGGTCAGGTGACGGCTCAATAGATGCCCCAACAAAGGGAAATTGAGGGGGGAGGTGGGAGTGGGTTGTGTGGAGGGGCATATACTTGGAAGAAGGGGGTAGGAAGAGGGGTTGGCAGTTTCGCGGAGTGGGGAACCCGGGAAAGGTTTTACCATTTGAGATGTAAATGAAGATTATATTCAATTATAAAAAGAAAGAAAATACAGATTTGCTCTACATATAAAAGGAAATAAAGTATTAATGGGAGTTTAAAGAAATATAAAATGAATTCATTAAATATGTAAAATCTTAAATAACATTCTCCTTTACTGGACCTATAATTGTAATGCTTATTTTATCTACTTCAGCTATATTAAGTATCAATAAATATCATAGGTATGGAGTGCAGATCCATTCAGTGTTAATGATGATAATAAGGAAATAGGCAGACCGTCTACGTGGCAGAGAGATCTCACTTAGGATGAGGTCCAGAGAGAAAACAAGTCATGGCAATCACTGTCACGGGTTGAACTCTGAAATGTGTTGACGTTCTAAGCCCAGAACTTTAGAGAGTGGCTTTATGTGGATAAGGTATTTACAGGGGAAATTAATTGGCACGGATCTTCATTGGACACAACTGGTACACTTTAAAAATGAGACACTCAAACCAGGCTAGGTGGTACCAGCCTGTTTCCTAGCTACTAGGGATACTGAGTCAGGGAGATCACAGGTTCAAGGCCTGCTTGGTACACAGGGTGAGTGAATTGAATGAAATTCTAGCCTACTTAGTGACACTTTGTCTCAAAGTCATCATCACCATTATAACAACAACAGCAACAATAATAACAATAATAATAACAATAATAATAATAATTATTATTATTATTATTATTAATGAGGACTAGGGATATGGCTCAGTTATAGGGCACTCACCTAGTGTGTATGAAACCCTAGGTTAAAGACCCAATACCAAGGAAAGAGAAAAGAAAAAAGCTGATACATGTATACAGGATTCTCAGAGGAATAACATTGTAAAATGATACAAGAAGAAATCCATGTTAAGATGGAGCACGAAAGGCTACTAAAAACCCAACTGGATCTAAGGAGAATGTCCTCTCATCTACTCCCCCACAAACTCTGTATATTGAAGTAAAACAACGTCTAATATGACATCTGGAGATGAGGCTTTAAAAAGTACTAACTACATGAAAATAGGATGTTAAAACAGTCCTTAACCCAAAATACTTGCTCTTCTAAAGAGGAAAATTTGACAGATACACTCAGAGGAAGGACAACATGAAGAGTCAAAGACACAATGGCTACTTACAAAGTGTAGGGAACAGCTTCAGAAGAAAGCCCTTGCCTCAGACTTCTAGTCTCCATGGTTTTCTGACATAAGTTTTTGTTCTGTATGGCACATTGTTATGGAAACTCTAGAGAGGTGATCTGCAGTCTTCAGAGAGCCTGACTCTGCTTGTGCCTTGACCTTGGACTTGTAGTCTCTACACTGGGGAGAGATTAAAAGTCTGTTGTTTTGCCATTTAATTTGTAGTATCCTGTTATAGAAGTCCAAGGCCTGGGGAACTAATATAATCCCATTTTGGTTTTCTGTAATATGAGTCTTAAAATAAGAGTCCTGAACTATCATTTATAAGTCATAAAAATGTATCTCAATTATTCAGTTCGCACATCAAATATGTAGTTTAAATCTGCTTAAATATTCCCAAGTTGCTATTTTTAGTCTAACTCATTGATGGATGTGGTCACAAATTTCAGCATGTATTTTGCAGCAATCTTTTCATTCTTTTGTTTGTTTGTTTAAAGATTTATTTATTTATTTATTTATTTATTTATTTATTTATTGGATATATTCTATATTCACATTTCATTTCCCTTTTTCTGGTTCCCCATTCCCCAAAGGTCTCACATGCCCTTTTCCCTCCCCCTGTTCCTCCATCCACCCCTTCCCACTTCCCTGTTCTGGTATTCCCCTACACTGATGTTTAGCCGTCTTCAGACACACCAGAAGAGGGTATCGGACCCCATGAGCCACCATGTGGTTGTGGAAATTGAAATCAGGACTTCTGTAGGAGCAGTCAGTGCTCTTATCCTCACAGCAACCTTTTCTATACTATACTTGACAATCTTGTTCTCCTCATAGTAACTATTAGAATAGATTTTAAGTTCACAAAGTAAAAGAACTCAAAGGGAGTAGTATTCCATTGTATAAATATACCACATTTTCTGTATCCATTCCTCCTTTGAGGGATATTTGGGCTCCTTCCAATTTCTGGCTATTATAAACAAGGCTGCTATAAACATAGTGGAGCATGTGTCTTTATTGCATGCAGGGGAATCCTCTGGGTATATGCCCAGGAGTGGTATGCCAGGGTCCTCTGGAAGTGACATGCCCAATTTTCTGAGGAACCGCCAAACTGATTTCCAGAGTGGTTTTACCATTTTGCAATCCCACCAACAGTGGAGGAGTGTTCCTCTTTCTCCACATCCTCACCAGCACTTGTTGTCTCTTGAGTTTTTAATCTTAGCCATTCTGACTGGTGTGAGGTGGAATCTCAGGGTTGTTTTGATTTGCATTTCCCTGATGACTAATGATGTTGAACATCTCTTAAGGTGTTTCTCGGCCATCCGAATTTCTTCTGGTGAAAATTCTTTGTTTAGCTCTGTACCCCATTTTTTGATAGGGTTATTTGGTTCTTTGGGGGTCTAACTTCTTGAGTTCTTTGTATATATTGGATATTAGCCCTCTGTCAGATGTGGGGTTGGTGAAGATCTTTTCCCACTTTGTTGGTTGTCATTTTGTCCTTCTGACAGTGTCCTTTGCTTTGCAGAAACTTTGTAATTTTATGAGGTCCCATTTGTCGATTCTTGATCTTAGTGCGTAAGCTATTGGTGTTCTGTTCAGGAAATTTTCCCCTGTGCCCAAGTCCTCCAGGGTCTTCCCAAGTTTCTTTTCTAATAGTTTCAGTGTGTCTGGTTTTATGTGGAGGTCCTTGATCCACTTGGAGTTGATCTTAGTGCAAAGAGATAAGAGTGGGTGAATTCGCATTCTTCTGCATGTTGACCTCCAGTTGAACCAGCACCATTTGTTGAAAAGGCTATCTTTATTCCACCGGATGGTTGTGGCTCCTTTATCAAAGATCAAGTGACCATAAGTCTGTGGGTTAATTTCTGGGTCATCAATCCTATTCCATTGGTCTACTTGCCTGTTGCTATACCAATACCATGCAGTTTTTAACACAATTACTCTGTAGTACTGCTTAAGGTCAGGGATATAGATTCCCCCAGAAGTCCTTTTATTGTTGAGAATAGTTCTAGCTATCCTGGGATTTTTGTTGCTCCAGATGAATTTGAGAATTGCTCTTTCTAGATCTATGAAGAATTATTCAATGGAATACTACTCAGCAATTAAAAATAATGAATTCATGCAATTTGTAGGTAAATGGTTAGAGCTGGAAAATATCATCCTGAGTGAGTTAACCCAATCACAAAAGAATACACATGAAATGCAATCACTGATAAGTGGATACTAATGAGCCCAGAAGCCCTAAATACTCAAGACACAATTAGCAAGTCAAATGATTCCCAAGAAGAAGAAAGGAGAGGACCCTGGGCCTGTAAAGATTGCATCCAGTTTTGTAAAGAAACTGAGTGGGGAGGGGGAATGATTGGGGAATAGTTGGGGGGGGAGAGGAACTATGGGAAGTATGGTGGGTGGGAACTGGGAAAGGGGAAAGCCTTTGGAATCTAAACATAGAATATAGAAAATAAAAATTAAAAAAAAAAAGAACTCAAAGGGAGTTAACAAGCCAAAGGGCCCAAGTGGGGATGCCTCAATCCCACTTGAGAGGGAGAAGAAAGCAATCACAGGAGAGGGGAGGAAGGGAGGGACCTAGATGAGAAAGGGGACAGGGAGGGGAAGGGTGGAACATGATCCAGTATTCGGTAGGAGAACAGGGCTGAAGCCCTGGGGAGCAGCAGAAAGAATGGAAACAGGCAACCTCAGGAGGTAGGAGGTGGGGGGGAACCCTCCAGAATGGACCAGAGACCTGGGAGGTGAGAGAGTCTCAGGACTCAAATGGAGGAACCTTAGAAGAAATGCCCTACAATGGGGAAAGGGAACCTGTAGAGACCACCTCCAGAATCAAGTGAGGGTTGGGGTTGCCATCCCACTGGCAAAAGCACTGACCCATAATTTCTCCTGTCTGAAAGAATTGCAGGGACAGAAATGGAGAAAAGCCTGAGGAAAAGGTGGTCCAGTGACAGGCTCAAAGTGGGATCCAGATCAAGAGGAGGTCCCAAGGCCTTGCAGTACTACTGAGGCTATAGGGTACTCACAAAAAGGGGCCTAGCATGGCTGCCCTCGGAAAGACCCAACAAGCAGCTGAAAGAGTCAGATACAGATATTTGCACCCAACCAAGGGACAGAGGGTGTTGACCCCTGTGGTTGAATTAGGAAAAAGCTGGAAGAAGCTGAGGAGGAGGGTGACCCTGTAGCAGGACCAGCAGTCTCAATTAACCTGGACCCCCTCAGGCCTTGGACCACCAACCAGGAAGCATACATCAGCTGATATGAGGCCCCCAACACATATACAGCAGAGGACTGCCAGGTCTGGGTTCAGTTAGAGAAGAGCCAAGCCTCAAGAGACTGGAGGCCCCAGGGAGTTTAGAGGTCTAGTGGGGTGGGGGTGGGGGGTGAAGGGGTGGGGACATCCTCATGGAGATGGGGGGCAGGGGACAAGGAGGTATGGGATGTGGAACAGTCAGAGGGTAGACCAGGAAAGGGATAGAATCTGGAGTGTAAAAAAAAAAAAAAAAAGAATAAATAAAATTAAAAAAAAAAACTGATACAAACCAGAACTTTAACATCAGCTGAGATATCAAGACTGTCTTATTCTCTGGAACAAAAAAAAAAAAAAGACTTTTCAAGAAATGTCTACAACTTGGCTTTTGTTTGTCGGCTTCTATGGTATATCTTTAGTCGAAGTACAGAAAGTTAAGGTTTTGTACCAAATCTCTAAATGTAACATATTCTAGTATCATAATATTACTATAGCATATACAAATTAGAGAAAAATTCTCAGAACTCAATATTCTCATTCATCTGATGTCTTTCTTATTTGTTTATTTAGCAGATATTTTTCCTGAAATCCCAGTCTGTCCTGGAGTGCTCAAAACAGAAAGTCATCTTCACCCTCCCAAGCTGAAAATTGGACAAACAAATATTTTAAATAATAAAATGGTCAAATCCCAAAAGACTAAATTAGGGAAGAAAAATATAAATGTCTATGTTAGAAGTATTTGCCAATTTTGTGTAAAGTAGTTAAGGAAGAAAGGTCAAACTGAGCTGCCGAGGTCAGTACAGCAAAGGAAGAGCCAGGAGAGGCAGGCTGTTTCCCAGAGATCAAGGGAAGAACCAGGGAGGAGCTGGCAGGCATGGTGGAGGTAGCCTGGAACTGAGCTGTAGGGTTAGTGTGGGTAACAGTTTCTGCTGTGATTATCTTGTTCTCCAATCCCATGCACAATGTCCTTCATTAACACCCACAGTAAATCCCAGAGGACAGATCATGATTTTTGAGACCTTAATATGCTTATAATAACAATTTTCAAAAGTGCCCATATTGTCTGTAGCAGATTCCAGCTCTGCCAATGCCCGGGTCCTTTGTCTTGTGCTCTGTTGGAGGGAAGCAATCTGTATTCAGGAGCTACTGTTGACATGGGGGAGGAACTAGCTCCAGGAACAATCACAGGTCTTTTTTTCTTTTATTTCAGTGTTCAGAAACTTTTTGAAATCCCCTTGGATATGTTGATCACTGATCATATTGGATTCAAAAGTGCCTGTTTCTTCAGGCATCCACACTGAACAAAGTGGTAGGATTAGATAAGAGGCGTGCCGATGAAAGGGGGTCCTAGAAGCCAGAACAACCACGAGGCATTTGTGATGAACCAGTTATTGACAGGTGGACTTTTCTGTGCAAGAATTGGAGAAGGGAAGCAGTGGCAAGAGCCAGGAAACCCCATACGGATAATTCTAATTAGTAAACAACAGCAACAAAACATGTCAAGAGGAGGAGATTGTGCACAGAGTCCCCAGGGGCACACAGCTTCTTCCAGAAAGAAGGTGGGAACAAAGATAGAGTAATACTGCCAAGTGGCAAAAGTCTGTTAATATATCTAGATGATCTGAGTCATAAGGTAACTGAGAATTAAGGCTGAAGACATAGAGCGTTTAGTTTGATTGGTCAAAAAGCATTAGTGGGGTCTGGTGAGATGGGTCAGTACTTAACGGTTAAGGCGCTTGCTATCCAAGCATGAGGACTGAAGTTCAGTTTCTCAGCGCCCATATAAATAAAGGCCAGGTGTCGTTCTAGTCTTGGAAGGCAGAGTCAGGATGCCTAGGGCAAGCTGGTTATCAAGACTTGCTGGATCAGTGATCTCTGGGTTTGATTGAGAGATCCTGTCTCAATGAAAAAGGTGAAAGAGCCATTGCGGAGGATTCCCAACATCAACCTCAGGCCTTAATATAGTTATAATTAATATAGTATACTTATGCATATGCATATACACTCATTCACATGCAAATGCACCCACATGTGTATAGTTAACCACACACTGCCTGCACACACACACACACACACACACACACATCCACCTACACACATGCATGACATGAAAAGGGGCGGGGGGGGGGAGAACTAAGACAGGAGCCTTATCCAGTACCTTAACTCAGAGAAGAACTGACAGGAAAGGGGTGCTGTTTGCTTCGAGTAAATGCAAACTTCCAAGCACAGATGGAAAAAACTCAATAGCAGCAAATGTGATTTTGAAATCTGTCAACAATCATTTGGAAAATTACAGCGAATTAAGGATACAACGGATCAACAGACAAAGAAAATATTCCATCAGCAGGAGCGGTGCCTCCTCGCCAGCTTTTCTTGTTTAGAGTCTGCCATCCAGCTTCTTGGCATATTTGGCAGTTCAAGTTCAAAGACTACTTAAGATACAAAAGAACTTCAAAGCCATCCTGGGCGATTTAGCAAGAGATATTATCTCAAAATAGAAGGCAAAACAAGGCTAGGGGTGTACTCAGCAGCTCAGGACTTGCCCGTCCTGTGTTGGTTCTATCGCCAGCCCCGCCCCCCAAAGGACACCGGGGTCACATATGATATATATCTCCTGCCACGTTGTTTCTGCTCTCCTTATAACTTGCCACTTGCATTTTCCTCTGACACAAATAATCTGGTTCTAGAGAGGCCTGATCTGTCTTCCCCTCAGAGGCTTTACTCCTGGAAGAAAATGTGGTAGTGCTGTGTCTGCAATCTCTCACCCCAAAGATTTTTATCTATTGGGTTTCCATTTTCTACTTTAAAACTACGTCCCTCCAATGCTCTTAGCTGAGCATTTGCTGAGAAGAACTTTTCCTCTCTGGGGTACCTTCTCTTGGTGTTTCTCCAGGCTAACAGGCTACTTTTCCACAGTCCGCTTCTCTCTTTATAGCTT
This sequence comes from Apodemus agrarius, assembly GCA_964023405.1. NCBI lineage: Eukaryota > Metazoa > Chordata > Mammalia > Rodentia > Muridae > Apodemus > Apodemus agrarius. Next base: position 35,034,961 of record OZ030021.1, on the reverse strand, counting down.
GTTCCCCTATCTCACATTTTTTTTGTCTACTAACAAATAGGATATTTCATATTCCTGTTTCTATTTTTGTATAGTTTATATATGTGTTGTGGTGTCTGTGTGTATGTGTGTGTATGTGTGGTGTGTATGTATGGTGTTGTGTGTGTATATATGTATGTATAGTGTGTATGTGGTAGTTGTGTTTTATGTATACATGTGGTAGTTGTGGTATGTGTGTATGTATGTCTGTGTGTGCATGGTGTGGTGTGTGTATATATGTATAATGTGTGTGTATGTGGTAGTCGCGATCTGTGTGTCTGTGTAGAGTGTGTATATAGTGTGGTGTATGTATGTATGTATAGTGTGTGTGGTAGTTGTGGTTTATGTATACCTGTGGTAGTTGTGGTGTGTGTTTATGTGTGTGTGTATGGTGTGATGTGTGTATGTATAATGTGTGTGGTAGTTGTGGTCTGTGTGTCAGTGTGGAGTGTGTATATAGTGTGGTGTGTGTATGTACGTATAGTGTGTGTGTGGTAGTTGTGGTGTGTGTTTATGTGTGTGTGTGTGTGTGTGTGTGTAAAGGCATAGGATGACATCAGATGTCTTCTTCTGTTATTCTTTATCATATTTATTTCAAAGCAAAATCCCTCAGATGAAACCAGAGCTCACCAATTTAGCTGGGTTGGCTTGTCATATTGTTTCCCAGATTCCCTGTATCTGCCTCCTGCTCTTTCTGGAACTACAGATGGCCACCAGAACTACCAAGCATTTTAGGGAGAACTCCAGTCCTCATGCTTCTATGGCAATTGTTTTACCAAGAGAGACATCTCCAGCACTTCCTCTGATTTTTGTTGCTGTTGCTGCTATTGTGTTGTTTTGTTGATATTGTTGGGTTGTTGTTGTTGTTGTTGAGGATAAGAAGTTCCAGGTTAGGCTTAAGCAGCAGTGAGAGCATCCTACTTCCTGAGTATCACAAATAAGTATCCTCGGCAGGACTATCACTAACAATGAATGAGAGGCTTATGGCAATAATTTTGCAGGATCTTCACTGAAGGAAACAACTTTATCTTTAAAATGTACACAAAATCTGTGGGCTCATATAAGATATAATATTTTTGTGAATAGATAGATTATTGAGAGGACAAGTTTAAGTATAGATCATAGTTTACTTTCCAATCAGTGTGTAAAGATTCTTCTCCTGCCAGGTTTAGGAGACATCGATTCATGTTCATTATTGTCATGTGTATCATGCCTGGATATTTCATATTGCCTCCTTGAGCAAAAGGCACCAATGCTGTTATTAGGGTACCGTAAGCCTGTTAGAACCTGCTCATCTTTACAGGCATGTCTTTTGCCTCCTCAGTTCTCCAAGTCCACTTGTTGAATGTTGGTTACATGATTGCTTCTGGAACCAATCAAAGCACTCTCTTCCAATGACTCACAATTCAAGTACATGTTCATGCCCACAATACACAAAAATGAAACGGAAATTTGTTTTCCACTCATGTCAAAATAGACTGTTAAGAATTATATGATATAAAATTAAAAACCAAGTCTTCCAACTCCACACTTCCTTTGAACTCTTTAAAACATAATCCTGGCATTCCTACAATGTGATTTTCAGGGTTGACATACAACCATGCCTTCCACACACTTCTGACACTGAGGAGAATAAGAGGAGGATTCCTGTAATGGCGAGTGATGTCCCACTGTCTGCTAGCATGTTATAAGAGCAAAATTGGAAAGCATAGTAGCATCATATCAACTGAAGGCATGAAAGATGTCAGCCGGAATGGACCACTAAAACTTCAGCAAAATGGTGTGGAAAGATTTCAAGGTAGGTTAGCACAGACCCTCACAGAAGTGGCCCAGCATTTGGCAATGAGCTGGCAGCGAGAATGTAGCCACTGACTGGTGTGAACATCAGGTATTCATGGAGACAAACACCTCCACCCTGTTTCAAAACCTCAGCCTTGGAAGACTAGAGGTGATTCTGAAGTCACAGACTAAAATGTGAGAAGTCCATAGGACCAGGCCTATGGCTCATGCTTTAGAGACAGTAATAGAGCTGTCCAGCATAATCATGTGAAAACCATTGTGGTACCCTGATCTTTCATACAATAAACAAAATAAATGTTGCCAGTGCTAGATGCAGTGATCAGCTTTCTAGAAACTTTCTGCTCTTTCTGAAAGGAGGTCCCAGTGGCTTGAGCCCAGTTATGGTATTCCTGGATGTTCTCATTGGTAAAAAAAAAATGTCACCATTCTTCAGAATATCTTTTCAGACAATCACATAGGATGGAGAGTACCAGATACTCAGGATGGAAGAGATTTGGCTTGGTACACACACACACACACACACACACACACACACACACACACATCCTAGCTGATCCTCAAGACATCTTGACAAGTTGTCTTTATCAACCACTAAGGATTCTAGCCATCGAATGTAGATTTAGAAATGTTTAAGAAAGACATAGGCTCCAATTCAGGGCCCAGGTCTGACTTGCTTGGGTCTTAGGGCAATTCTGCTCCCCAGACATAGAAGCTTATAGAGTTAAATATGTCACATCAAGACCATGAGGCACACACATGCATATAAAATATATTCTCCATTTACATAATGGAATTAAATGTCAGTATTTCTTGACATGCCACAAATGATAAGGTATTCCATTATCTGTGCAAATATGAAAAATAATTATTTATTCTACTTGCTAATTATAGATGATAGTGAAGCAGAGAAAGGTATTAAGGATCTGGTCACACACACACACACACACACACACACACACACTTCCATCACCAACTGACACTGACCAGGGTCTGAAAAGATAATGTGGTCTCCTTTTCTACAGCAACTTCAATGGCCTTGATCTCAGCATAGCACAAGCCATTGCTTATCACTGGTCCTCAACCCAATTTTTTTTTTAACAAATGAGGCAAAGTTCATAGCATGCCTGGGTCTGAAAGTTCTCCCAGCTCATTTCCAAACTCCACGGAACAATGACGCAGCAAGAGATTATTGCCTTGTGAACATAACAAACCAGGCCTCTACACCAACAGAAACCTGAAATAAGCCTCCCAGCACTGACCCTACTGATGAAGAAAACACACACAGACAGCTGTAATCACTCCACTGTAATCCTATTAATCACAGCGGTCCCAGAATAAAGCTGGAGACAACCAAGACTGCTGCGGCAGCACAGAATTACCTTCCTCCACTGCTGTCAGGAAGAGGAAATGATTCATCATATTAAAACCTGGAGCTCATTTTCCAGATGAAAAATGAACCAAAGTTTAATTTAATGAAACCTCAGAAAACGGGTACATTTACATAATGGTTAGTTAGGTATTTGCGTTTTTAAAAAATCAAGTGCTTTCTGACTAAATGACAAGGATTGCAACCTTTCCCCAAAATTTGTCTTTAAAATGCTACAGTTGACCTTTGCTGTTGCAAATTTTTTTTGCATGCTCTTTGAGGTGCATATTTCCATTTGCTCTTGGTGGCTATCTATCTCTCAATGTTGGGCAAGTGATGACAAGCATCTCAAAGAGTGTCAAAATTGGTACCACATACCAAGATGTTGTAAGTTCACTTTGGTCTTTCTCACTCAGTACAGCCAATACTTAGAGAAGGGTTCCCAAACTGTGTGTTGCAACCCTTTCAAATGATTTTGAAAAGGGGTCACATATCAGATATCCTGAATATCATATATTTACATTGTGAATTTTAACAGTTAGCCAAATTGCAGTTATGAAATAGCAACAAAGTAACTTTATTGCTGTTGGTGACCACATATGACAATCTGTATTAATGGATCATAACATTAAGAAGGTTAAGAACCACTAACTTAGAGTGTTTATGATAAGGTGATTATACTAGGAATGAGAGCTTTTGGACTTGGTCTACTTCCAAAAGCCAGAACCAGATGGGGGATCTATTAAAGGCTTCTTAGAACACAGAGATTTGAATTAAGCCTTGAGGATCAGGGAGGGTAAACCCATACAGAGAGGCAGACTATGCCAGGGGGAAGAGTTTGAATGCTCACAGAATACAGGCAAGAGCTTCACAGAACACAAATAGGGTCTGAGATATGAGCAGCCACTCTGTATTAGGAGGTATGCAGAATACTAGCTATTATTACCCAGACTTAGTAAGGGTATATCAGAAAACTGTTTTGTCTGAATTCGTGCTCCTCCTTAAAATAGAAAAGAAATAACAATGGAAATATTTTATCAAAAGAAGAATGTTTTTAAACTGAGAAGTCAAAAAGTTCCTTAATTTATCGAAGTATTATATTGTTAAAACTAAATGATACATTGGTTTCACAACGATTTGATTATGTGACCATGTTATCCCTGTGTGGTGCTCTATGTAATGGAACATAAAACAGTGAGAACAAGGGTCTTCAAACCCAAACATTAAGGAACAGGACTGGCTACTACAACAAATCAATGAATTGCATTTAGTAAACCTGGAAAATAACCCTGACCAACCTTAGCACCAGCCATTGTGGCTTTCGGTACTACATACTGAACTATGTTTAGGCATCTGTCACTTTGGGGGTTTTGCTTGACATCTTGTCATGATGACCCCATAAGTCAGTGTTGCTACCTTTATCTTCTTGACAAAGAGACAGAGTCATTGGGCTCGGAGCTGGAACTGTCAGACACTGAGGTCAACAGCATCAGCCCATTATATACACAACCTTATCTCCAGAACACTGCTTCCTTCAAATAGTCCTGGATGAGATAAGAGGATATTGTCTGCAGCCTAGAGAACATAGTTTTGTTTGTGTTTGACAGATCATGGGTACACGGGTATACCTATGTGATAGTTAATTTTGTACATCAACTTTACTGGATAATTTTATGCATTGATCTCATTGGATTCCTAGATTGAACATGATCTTGTCTTGTGCTATAACAAATGTTGTTTCCAGGTGAGGTGAGCATGGGAATTGGTAGAGGATTTAGTAGACTTCACGGTGTCCCATCCCAGCATGCATGCATCTCTTTCAAGCCCCTTTAAGAGCTTCAGTAAAATGAAAGATGGAAGACTAAGAAATATGCCTTTTAATCTTAACCAGATTGGGATAATTCATTTCATTTTCCACAGCTTTAGTGCTAAATGACCAATTCAAGGACTCCTCAGCTTCCATAACCCCCCCCACACACACATTTGTATTAATCTACAATATTCCTGATACAATAAGCCTCACTTATGTCATAAATATGTTTCTTTCATTGAAAGTTTTGTTTATTTATTTATCATTTATTTATTTATTATTGGTAAGTACACTGTAGCTTCAGACACCCCAGAAAAGGGCATCAGATCTCATTATGGATAGTTGTGATCCACCATGTGGTTGCTGGGATTTGAACTCAGGACCTTCAGAAGAGCAGTCAGTGCTCTTAACCACTGAGTGATCTCTCCAGCCCAATATATGTTTCTGGCAAGACAGATGGGGTGTACATTTCTCTGGGTATATATGCATGCATTCCTGTGTGTGTGTGTGTGTGTGTGTGTGTGTGTGTGTGTAAGTATGACTGTTTTGAGAGATATATTGAAATTACTTTAGTACTTTAAGGGGTCAGTGAGAAATAAATTCTAAGTTGGCAACATAGCATGGTGGCTCTTAAAGTTTGTGATGGGCAAGGTCTCCCCTTTTTACCAACAAAGGAGGCACTATAGCAATAACCTTCTCTTTACAGTTTCCCAGTTCTATAGCTATCCAATGGGCAAGCTAATGGTGCAGATCAACTCTACATGACACAAACCTACAGCTGCAGCCAGGGACTTTATCTGCTATAAGGAAGTATCTGTCTAGCATTCTCTAATCTTTGCATTTGCAAGCTTTATGGTCTGGGCAAGCCTTTATGGTCTCTTTCTTTCAGCACTCAGAACATCAGTACCTACCTGGAGTGTTAAATCTGATCAAATACCTCAAACTTGAGGCACAAAGCTTTGCACATCAAAGAGGGCTTAAAGATGATTAATTACATTAGCATTCTCTTCTGTATTAGGTCATCCAGTTATTTCTGCCAAAATTCTCCCCATTCTAATGACTCCCACTACTTCAAAATAGGAAAAAGCTTATTTTAGTCAGTCCCTTGTACTCTCTTTATCTTATGCTGAGATCCATACATAGACCATATACACTGGCTCAAGTACATCACTGTTGTCTAGATATTCTATAGGTAGCCTGTTTGTCATTGCCCATATGTCTTCTGTCTTGGTGAAAATAAAATGTCTGAGAGTCTCATACTGACTCCTCACAAGTGAGCCCTCCTACACAACCTTATGAGTAACTATGCTGGGGCATTCATTGTACTTGCTAAAATCGAGGAGGTTAGGTGAGAAGACAGTGAAATTACAGGACTCCTCCCCTGTCTCACCTAGTGCATGTACAAAAACGACCAGATTAGGAAATGTCCCGATAATGCCAAGGTCTGCAACCTTCTTGCTATTTTCCAGCAGTGTTGACAATGAGCTTAGTCACATCCTGATCTCATGGTCTGGCTTAATTGTAAGAATTAAGCCTGAAATTAAATTCCTTTCCTGGCTACATGTTCTTCTGCTTTCTACTCCAATTGTTTTGATGGCTGACTGCCATTCCTAGCCTTCACCTAGTGTAAAAGCCAAAAGACCTTTCTAAAGAGCATTGTGCCTCCTGTCCTGTGTGGCTTCTCACATTTATAGGAGCATATGACAATTTTAAGATAAATGAAAGTGGATAAGTAACTGTCCAACTAAGTAAAAGAATAGGGTGTGCTCTCTTCCCTAAAACCCCAGGAATAAATGATTCTTGATACCATACAGAAATAGCAATGTTCTAAACAAAGTCTTCTATATTTTGCTAAAAAAATAAAAAAATGGATGAAGAATATGTACATTTTTATAGAATGAGGAAATGTGGGAGGAAATACTACCTACAGATTTGAAAATGGACATTTTCTTAAGTTTAAAAGAACCTCAAAAACACATTGGTAATTTATGATATTTTCATGAAGAAATAGATACTGGTAAACTACTCACTAAAGCCCTTCCTACAGCGGGTCTCTATAGCATGGATTCTCAGTAACTTCTAAAAATACAGTTATTCAGTGTGTTTGTGTGTGTGTTGTGTGTGTATGTGTATGTATGTGTGTATGGGTAAATATGTATGTATGTATATGTGTGTAATGTATATGTATATTTGTGAGTATGTGTGTGTATTTATATGGGTGTATGTGTGAGTATGTGTGTATGTATGCATGTTATGTATGTATATGTATGTTGTGTGTGCATTGTATATATGTGTAAGTGTAGTATGTGTATATGTATGTGTATGTTGTATGTGTATGTGTGTATATGTGAATATGTGTGTATGTGTGCATACATGTGTATATGAGTGTATGTGTATATGACTGTATGTGTATATGAGTATGTGTATGTATATATGAGTGTGTGTGTATATGTATATATAAGTGTGTGTGTGCACATGTGTATGTGTATGTGGGTGTTATGTACATGCACTAGGTGTCAGAGGACAACTTATGGGAGTTTTCTTCTTCCACCAAGTGGGTCTCAGAGATTGAACTCAAATCATTTGTATTGTTGCCATCTTTTATAAAGGGAACACTCTATCACCATGATTAAGCACCATTTTCCCAAGGCCATGTCAGCAGTGTTCAGAAACCTTCATAGAAGGTTTCAGTAGTCAACATAGAGCAGAGGGTATTATCTATTGTCTTTAAAACATGCAAAACTCTAACTATGGTCTGGGACACAATAAGAAGATTTTGTGGGCATCAAATAGCTGATACTCAACCAAACACCTAAAAGCAAGTTAGTAAGGAAAGAGACTGTTTACAAAAATTGGAAAAGATTCATGTTTTGTAGATCTTTGTTGCCCACAGCAACACACTGTGCTTAAACAAACACAACAAGAGTGTGCTTATACAAATTTAACTGTATAAAATAATTACTAGGGTCAATGAATCTAAAAAAAAAAAGCTTGGCAACTTAATTAATTGGAGCAAAGATATTTCTAGGATGAAGGGGAATTAGAATTCTGCACAGGCTGTCCTGGAGATTATATTATTTGACAGGAACACAGAAATACATCTAATTATTTTTACATTATGTCCATTCCAGCAACTAGCATTGCAATGGAAATACTTTCCCATAATTTTCACACTGAACTAAGAATTTACCACAACATTTGACCAGCCTCATGAAATCCTCTGCTTGTCTCCATGGGTTGTCCCATTATGATCTGCTCTGGGTTTATCCACCTACCTAGATTACCAGCTCCTTGAGGACCTAGGAGCACAAGGCTAGGGCATGAGTGCACAGTCAGGAAAGATTGCATGGACATTGATTGATTATAAACTGTCAACACTGATGTGCTAGTCAAAGACAAATAGGTTATTAATATATAATCCACTTACAATATCCACAATAACCTGCAAAATTACCCCCATCTTACTCATGGCCCATGACAGGAGTCAGACACTGGTTGTTTTATTCTCTCAGCTCTACTTCTAGAATACTTAATAGTCCCTGGCACAGACTAGGTAGTAGGTAAGCATTTGATAAATTAACAAATAAATCCTCCCAGGGCATTCCATGATAGAGGGAAAGGATCTACCTCAATTTAACGTTCCACATGCAGAGCCGTCCTTCTGGATACCTACTTCTAAATACTTTTAGAAAAACAAGAAGAATTAAAATGCATACAGAAGTTTTGAGGCAGAGACTTAGAAATGGTGATTGAGAGAAACCTGGAATTAGGTCTCCTCTAGTGGTCACTAAGCACGGCCCATGGTACTACACAGAACTGGAGCATGGCATTCTGGCAAAAGGGACTATTTTGAGCTGAGAGAACAGGAGAAGAAGATACAGGAACGAGGGCCTCTCAAAACTTACTTTATCTGACAAAAAAGCAGAAACCCTTAAGAAATGATAACTTCTTTGGCTCTCTTCTCCCAGGGTTGTTTTATGACCACAAAGAAACAGGAAGCCGGCACTAAGAGAGATCCCCACTAGAAAACTTTACTAGGACAGTTCCATTAGTCTCCCCCATATATATGTCCCTCCACACAATTTATCTCTGTACAAGCTTGAAAGTCTTTATTGTATCTTCTTACACCCAGTCTCCTCAATCCCTCATTCTTTGTTCTAGTCAGAGGGGCTAGAACTCTCGCACCCCATCCCTTGAGGATCTTCACTTTGTTTCTGGTCATGTCCCTGTTTCATGAGAAACAAACCATCACAGAACATTCCCATGCTATATCAGCTTCTACTCTGTCTTAGCTGATTCTACTTAGCACTGCCTTGGCCAATAAACTTTCTGGTACATAGAAAAGGTTTTTCTCTTCCTATACTAGCTCAGATACTTTCCCTCCTACATGAACTGTATTTATACAAAGTTGGGTGGCAGTTTGAACTCGGCTATAGGAGGCTCACACCTGACTTCATTAATCACCTCATCCATGTGAATAATTACGATATTAAAGACCCTAGACAGTTTTCAATCATCCAGAATAAGCAAACACAGCCATGAAACATAGAGACATTCTGACTAGACATGAGAAACTGTTAATCAGACAAGATTCTGAAAAGCCCTACACCCAAGCAAAGAAAACAGCCCTCTGTAGAATTTTTTTTTTTTAGTGAAGAAAATAAAACTTTTTAAAAAGGCTTTAAAACCCTTCTAAGCAGTTTCTTTAATGGTTTCTGGGGCTCTGGAGTGCTCTCTGAACTGTGACTCACTATCTGTCCTTAAATGCATTCCCTTGTCAGTATTTGAAGTCAAAACATGAAGCAGTTCAGACACTGGCTACTTGATTAAATTAATTTCTGCTGTCCAAGCTTCAGCTCAAAATAAAAGAAAATCACCCAGTGGGAGGAATTATTTTTCTCTGAACTGAGATGACGGAAGTAGATCTCATTACAAAGTGCAGAATAACATATTTTGAAGGAACACACCTTTCTCCCATGTACATATCTTTTCAGAAATTATTTTAATTTATTTTGGACAATAAAAATAATATACAATCATAATATAAAATTGACATTTCTTGATCCCCGCCTACCCATTTGCATTTTTACTTCTTTAACTCTCCCCTGAATTTTCTACTTATTAGCTTTGTAGTATCCAGCACTCTTACAGTGGTGTGGGAGTGGCTTGACAGGAGTATCACCTGGGAGTCAGTGGGCTGGGAACAATCTACTCCTAAAAGCTGCCCTGTGATCGCCAAGGTCTCGGAGGTGGTTCATCCAATGAAGTGCCTGTGCATCCATACTTGGGTTCCTAACACCCATATCAAAGTCATGAGTGACTATTCACATCTGTAATCCCAGTGTTGTGGAGACAGAGACAGATTCTGGCATTCATTGACTAGACAATGTAGTAAGTTAGAAAACTCAAGGTTCAGTGGAAGACTCTGTCTCAAGACAGAGTGGAGAGCAATCAATAAAGGTACCTGAACTTGGTCTATGGCCTCTAACTTCATACATATGCATACATATCAGTACATACACACATGCATATAATACATGTAGATACACATATCTACACCACACACACACACACACACACACACACACACGCGCGCGCGCGCGCGCGCGCGCCACAGCAATTTGGCATCATTAAGAGAAGAGGGAGTTTGTTTTTACTGCTATCCAGCTGGTTTTGATATTAGGCAAAATTTGAAAACCATTGCAACAGCTCCTTCATCCCTCCCCAAATCCTGAACTGTATGCCCTTACATCTGACTTACTGGGGTTGGGGATTTAGTTCAGTGGTAGAGCGCTTGCCTAGCAAGCACAAGGCCCTGGGTTCGGTCCTCAGCTCTGTTAAAAAAAAAAAAGACAAAATAACATCTGACTTATTTGTTACACATGTTAAATACAAATTTCATAGAAAGTTCACATAAATAGAAAACTGTCCAGATAAGATCCACAACAATAATATAATTGATCACAATTTATTATCATAAGGATGGGTGGGACATTTCACCTCAACTACAAATCACCTGCTTATCCATTATTATAGTTAAGTGTAACTGTTGTCCAAAATAATCTATTATGTTCTAGGAGAACCTTTCTTTTGGCTTAGAAAGCTATTAATTTTCTCACTCTGAAAAGAAACTCTAAATTTGATCTATAAGGAGTGCCCAAGGCTGCCATTCTCTTACTATTTACTCCAGATTTGCTAGATCAAGTGAGAGAAAACTTGATTTAGCAAGTTGATCCTTTTTGTGACTGTAAAATTATTCACTCAGAAGAGGTCCTTGGTAAGTACATTTCTAAACCACTTTATCCCTTGACCTACAAAGATTGCTTTCACCAGGAAGGAAGTGGATAAAGCAGTATTCTCTCTCTCTCTCTCTCTCTCTCTCTCTCTCTCTCTCTCTCTCTCTCACACACACACACACACACACACACACACACACACACACGCACACCTTAAAATACCCAAACACTCATGCACTAAAGAACTAAGAATTGGCACTGGGTTGGCTTTATTTCATTAGTCTGGTTTAATAATAGAACCTATATTATGAGAATATGTTTGACAAGGTACACTTAGATTATTGTCCAGAACAGAGACCTTTGGGACATTTTATTGATATATGTTTAGTACTAAAAAAATAGTGCCTAAGAAAACATAATTTTAATAATAAATTTTATAAATGAATGAATCAATTAATTTTCTTGATAATTGTTAAAGTTAAAGGAAGAAATGTGTTTATCAATAAATGTCCAAATGTATTAAAAACTTCAGCACCTACCCCTAATGAAGAAATTATACACTGTGGAAATACATTCTTCTTTGTGGAAACAGTCCCACAACAATAGTTTCTTAAAAAGAGTTTCTTAAGTTAGCCAAAGATCAAGAGATAGAAAATGACAAATAGAAGAAAAATGACTATATGCTTAGTAGTTGTTTATGAAGAAACCCAAATATAAAGAATTGTCAAACAAACCGTGAATGGCAGAAACCACATTTTGTGAATGAATACATACTGCTAAAACTCATCTTTCGAAAATGTGATTCTCCCCACAGGTAAATGTGAAGTAATGGATTAACAATAATAAATATTGGATAAATAATAAATTTTTAAAGAAATATAAAATATTTTTACATAACTATAACAAGAATTGTTGACACAGATAAAAATGATAAAGTCCCTTTCAGTCAACTTGGTTAAAGGAAATAAGTATATATTGCTAATAAAAATGGCTGCAGGCTGAGACCTTACTACAGTACAACGTTAGACATTCATAACCTTCCTACAAGGCTCACATTAATTTCTGAAAATTTCATGAACCTAATTAAAAAAGGAAATATGATAATTCATTAACAAAGAATCATGCTGGCATTTTGACAGCAAAATAATGTGAAATGTATTTTATTTTAAAGTGAACCATAAGCTAATTTGATTACATGAATGAAATATTACACAAACATTGTTATAAATGAAAACATACTAAGTCCAGTTAGGACTGTGAAGATTGATTCATTTTATAAGAATGCCTGAAATAAGCTGTTCATTTCAAAATACTTTCAACTTTTCAAAGCATTTAAAGTCTCTTCAGTTTTTCACAATTTGAAGATTTGTAATTTCTATGTCAATTGATTATTTTACTAATTCAATTTTGGTTGTCATACAGATGAGTTGCATTGATTGTTAAAAATGAATAATGTTCACAGCCAATGAGACAGGCAGGGGAGACCCTATAAGACTCTAGCATGGTATAGTGGGGTCCTCCAGTAGTATCATGCCCAGTTTTCTGAGGAACCTCCAAACTGATTTCCAGAGTGGTTGTACCAGCTTGCATTCCCACCAGCAGTGGAGGAATGTTCCTCTTTCTCCACATCCTCGCCAACACCTGCTCTCTCCTGAGTTTTTAATCTTAGCCATTCAGACTGGTGTGAGGTGAAATCTCAGGTTTGTTTTGATTTGCATTTCCCTGATGACTACGGATGTTGAACATTTCTTTAGGTTCTTCTCAGCCATTCGATATTCCTCAAGTGAAAATTCTTTCTTTGGCTCTGTACCCCATTTTTAATAGGATTATTTGGCTCTCTGGAGTCTACCTTCTTGAGTTCTTTGTATATATTGGATATTTTCCCTCTGTCAGATGTAGGGTTGGTGAAGATCTTTTCCCAATTTGTTGGTTCCCATTTTGTCCCTTTGACAGTGTTCTTTGCCTTAAGAAACTTTGTAATTTTATGAGGTCCCATTAAGTCAATTCTTGATGTTAGAGCATAAGCTATTGGTGTTCTGTTCAGGAACTTTCCCCCTGTGCCCATGTACTTGAGGTTCTTCCCCAGTTTCTTTTCTATTAGTTTCAGTGTGTCTGGTTTTATGTGGTGGTCTTTGATCCACTTAAATGTGAGCTTAGTTCATGGAGATAAGAATGGATCGATTTGTATTCTTCTGCATGCTGACCTCCAATTGAACCAGCACCATTTGTTAAAAAGACTATCTTTTTTCCATTGGATAGTTGTAGCTCCTTTGTCAAAGATCAAGTGACCATAATTGTGTGGGTTCATTTCTGGGTCTTCAATTCTATTCCATTGATCTACCTGCCTGTCCTAGGCATATACCCAGAGGATTTATCAGCATGTAATAAGGATACATGCTCCACTATGTTCATAGCAGCCCTATTTATAATAGCCAGAAGCTGGAAAGAACCCAGATATCCCTCAACTGAGGAATGGATAGAGAAAATGTGGTATATATACACTATCAAATACTACTCAGCTATTAAAAACAATGAATTCGTGAAATTCTTAGACAAGTTGATGGAACTGGAGAATGTCATCCTGAATGAGGTGACCCAAACACAAAAGAACACACATGGTATGCACTCACTGATAATCGAATATTAGCCCAGAAGCTCGGAATACCCAAGAAACAATTAACATGTCAAATGATTCCCAAAAAGGAAGGAGAGTTCCTGCAAAGGCTCAGTGTAGCATTGTAGGTCAATACCAGGATAGGGAAATGGGAAGGGGGTGATTGGGGAACAAGGGGAGGGAAAAGGGCTTATGGGGCTTTCAAGGAGGGGGATCCAGGAAAGGGGATACCAATTAAAATGTAAATAAAGAATATATTGAATTTAAAAAAGACTCTAGCATGCTCTCCTACTTAGCTTTTGATTATGTAGACATTGTCAAATGTGAATTTAAAAGTCTCCTGTAATAATTGTTTACATATATCCTCCTTCCAATACAGTAATTCTGCCTTACAAAGCCCATGGTAATTTGAAAATACTAATATGAAAATGCTTTTAATTCCTCCAATGCAGTGAACATCATAATTTGGCCAACAGTGCACTGCCAAGACTTGGCAGTTCTCTCATCATTGAGTGGCTGCCTGGCCTAGAAGTGATTGCTCTGCCCAGCTTCAAAAGTATCATTCAGAATATCATTGCCCTGAGGAAGAAGTAAATATTCAAAATTCAATGCAGTTTCTTCATACCACCACAAAGTCAAAAACTCTTAAGGGTCATAATTTGGAAACTTATGTAATTATGTATGTTGGGATTTAACAGCTCAAAAATCAAAGCATTCCCCATAGGACAAGACAACAAAAGCTCCATAGGCATGAAAAGACAAAAACACACACATGTGCTGCCATTTGAAGGATGATGATCTCTGTTCTATAGTGAGGAATTCTTTGAAATGTCCCAGCACTATTGACAGAAACCCCCAGGACACATAACTGATGTATTGGCTGCTGTAATTTAACATGATCACTATTGACTCAGAAGGCAAGACAGAGTATATGACAATGGGCAAATCCTTTAGCCTTCGTGACTCCTAGCATGCTGTGTCGATATTTTGTATTAGAACAAGCCTGTTGGATTTGTTTCCATTTCCTAGCTATTGTGAATAAAGCAGCAATGAACATGGCTGAGCAAGTATGTGTGGTGTAGATTGTCAAGCACTCTGAAAATATGCCATGTAGTGCTTTAACTGAGTCATATGTTCGATTATCTTTAACGTTTTGATAATTTCTCACACTAATTTCCAGCTTGTAATGCCACCAGCATTGTAAAGGAGAGTCCTCTTTCCTCATACCCTCGAAGCAATTGTTGCTAGTTGTTTTCTTGGCATTAGACATTCTGACTGACATCTCAAAGTAGTTTTGACTTGCATTTCCCTAGTTTAAAAGTGCCTTCAAAACTTTCTTTCAAGTTTCCTGTTTTTCAGACACTGTAAGAGTTTTACTTTTCTTTCAATGGTCCTCTACAAGACAGATTTAGTGGCAAAAGAATGATGCTACAGCCTAAGTCCTAATTGTCAGGTATCTAAATATGTGACTTACATGGAAAAGGGACTCCGCAGACATGAAAAGTTCACCACTGGGCAGGTGCAGTGTAACTGCAAAACTTTTTATGTAGAGATGCAGGAAGATCAAAGAACAGTATATGACCACAGAAACAGAGAGAAAAACTATGAACCAAGAACTGGGGGGCATCGTCTAGACACTGGAAAAGAGAAGAAATCAAGGGCCTCTAGAAGGACCCAACCCTGCAGACCCGTCGGTTTTAGCCATTTAAACCTCTATCCAAACTTCTGAACTCTAGAACCATAAGGTAACTAATTCATGCTATTCTAAGCCACTACATTTGTGGCGAACAGCAACAGAAAGAAACAATGAAGGTTGGAGGAAACTAGGTCACTGAAGACTAATGTGCATTAAGTTGAGAGTTGTATCCCACAGGGGTGAACATTCGGACTACTCAGCTAACACTGCATCAGGCTTGTTAATTCTAACTGGAGCTAATACCTAGCCTCCCAATGTAAAAAGTTCTGGTCAAGCATTTAGGAACACAATACTTTAAATCAGAACTATTTAAATTTTTACATACATGATACCTTCTCAACCAATATTTGACCCAAATAAATTTACTGTAGTGATCATGAGTTATGAGGTAATATAATGTAGCTATAAAAATGAATCACTTGTTAATACTAAACCTAAAAAAAAACCATAAAGAAACTTACTTTAAAACAATTATTTGATACACATATAGTTTTAACATTTATTATAGCTGAAAACATTTCTTAACTACCACTAGCCATGGAGGAGTGTTCCCTTGTTCCATACTCTCAACAGCACAAGCTGTCACATGCATTATTGATCCTAGTCTTTCTAATAGGTATAAGATGGAATCTCAAAGTGATTTTGATTTGCATTTTCCTGATGGCTAAGGATGTTGAACATTTCTTTAAGTATTTCTAACCCATTTGAGTTTTGTCCATTGTGAAATCTCTGTTTCAAGCTGTATCCCATTTTTAAATTAGTATCTTAGGCCATGCTCTATGACTGTGTAGAGACATCATGGCCAGGGCAATTCACATAAAGAAAATATTTAATTAGGGCTTGCTTACAGTTTTCAGCGGTTTAGTTTATTATCATCATAGTGGGGAGCATGGTGATGGGACACAGTCAGATATGGTGATGGAGAAGTAGTTGAGAGTACTTCATCTGGATCCACTGGGACTGGCTGGGGCAATTGAAACCTCAAAGCCCACCCAAAAGATAAATGTCCTCCATCAAGGCTGTACTTACTCCAGCAAGGTCAAACCTGCTGATCCCTCTTAATTAGTGCTACCCCCTAATGACCCTGCATTCAAACCCATGAGCCTGTGGGGCCATTCTTACTCAAAGCCCCACAGTTTGGGTTATTTGGATTTTTGATGTTAAGTTTCTTGAGTTCTTTATATATTTTAGATATTAGTCCTCTATTGGATGTGGAGTTGGTAAACATATTTTCCATAGAGACACTTGCTCAACACCATGTTCATCAAGACTTTATTCCTAATATCCAGAAATTGGAAACAATCAGATGTCTCTCAACAGAAGACTGGATAAAGAAAATGTGGTAAATTTACACAATGGAATATTAATCAGCATATATATATATATATATATATATATATATATATATGAAATTTGCAAGCAGATGGATAGAACTAGAAGACATAGTCCTGAATAAAGTAACCCAGACCCCAAAAGCAAAACATGGTATGTATTTACTTATATGTAGACATTAACCATTAAGTAAATGAACCAAGCTATAATCCATAGACCCAAAGAGGTTAATCATAGAGGAAGGAACTTGGGGAGACACATTGATCTCCCTGGAATGGGGAAATACAACAAATTTTATTACTAAACTGGAGCCAGAGGTTAGGGGAAGGATAATGTCTTAGTTTGGGTTTTAGTACTATGAAGAGGCACCATGACCAAGACAATTCTTATAAAGGACAACATTTAATAGTTTTAGTTTCAGAGGTTCAGTCCATTATCATCATGATGGGAAGTATGGTAGCATTCAGGCAGACATGGTGCTGGAGGAGTCAAGAATTATACATCTTGATCTGAAAGGAGCCAGGAGGGGACTCCCTTCTGCAGGTAGCCAGAAGAGGACTCCTATCTGTATTGGGCAGAGCTTGAACACTAGGATTCCTCAAACCCCACTTACATAGTGACTCTCTTCTTCCAACAAGGCCACTCCTCCTTATAGTGCCACTTCCCATGGGCCAAGCATACTGAAACATATGAATCTATGAGGGCCAAACCTATTCAAACCATCACAGACCAAACAGTAGGATCAGGTAGAATGGGAAAGGGAAGATGAGATAGATGTAGGAAATGTAAGAAACAGCTAGAATTGAAGGGTATTTGAGGGTGGTATGGACTCCTAATCCAGTGGGAGTTTCCTGTGATATATGAAGGTGATCATAGTGAAGTCTCCAGATAAGGAGAGATGGAACCCCAATTAGCCATCTCTTGTCACCAAACAAAGCTTCCAGTGACACTACTGAGTTTTATCCAATTAAGTTAGAGTATTGTATGAGAAAAGAATGTATGTTTAATAAAAGAAGTAAAAATACAGGAAAAAGATAACAAGTTCTTATACTATTGGGGTAGGTACACTAGTTTAATTTTACATAAGGAAATAAATCTTGATTGAATATCTGATAATATTTGACATCATAAGTTTCTTTCATATTGAACTATTTGTGACCATCAACACTGTCAAGGTGGGTCTGAAGGTGAGAAAGGAAGTACTATGTTGGATATTCAAAACTAAAGATGCCGTGCCATTTACTCAGAGATCTGGCCAGTCATCTTATTACACAGAATCTCATGTGATAAATTTTGTACTTCCATTTGGCTGCCAAAGCTGCCTCAGGATTCAAAGTACTAAGGTCAAAACCCCATGCTCCTGTTTCAAATCCAAGTCACCTTTTTTCCTTTGAGGCTTATCAGGACATTTGAGTGTTAAATGGCATACTGTGTGTAAAGCAGTTAGCACACCATTTGGCAGATCTTCATGTAATCCTGGCAGTGGATCTTACTGATATTGGCACAGTACCTGGAACCTTACAAGTGGTCAGCAACATGACAGCTATTATTACTGAACAAGTATCTGGCATCTTCTGCTTCCTCTTTCTTCCTGAGATCCACTGAGATTTTGCGTGTAACCCTATGGGGTACATAGGAGATAAAACTAGAGATTAGAGATGGGAATGTGCTTAATGTTTTACTCCATACTTCAGAGAGGGCTGGGGATAGTATCACAAATCTTAGGTGTAAAGTGAAAAGGAAAATCTAAAGCCACAGCAAAGAGCAGCAGACATAAGGGAGGAGCACTTGATGGAGAAGACATTTTAAAAGCATAGAAGGATCAGGATCCTTATCATGAGGAATGGAATTAGAAACAACAGACAGTTCCTCACTGTGTGGTCATCTAGAAGCAATCAATACAGAGGCCCCTCAGTCTCTAGGAAAATGGATTGCATTAGGACAGCTCTGACTCATAGAGCAGAAGGAGGAAATGGGCAGTCGATCGTAGAAAGATTTCAGTCTCATAACTGTCAGAGTGGATTTTTATAAACAGCTTTTGTTGCATGAGGTGTTTCTTCAAAATTGACTTAGAGAGCAGCCAGTTCTCGGGAACAGCCAAATTGGAAGGCGCTACTGTACTTAACCTTTGAGGAATCACATTACGTGTTCTTTGTCTTTTCTCAGTGTTTACAAAGTCTGGAAGTAATTTTCCTCCCTCAGTTCTAAGCAATTTCTGTGCATTTGGTCTCCTGGAATGTCAGGGAAATGTAGGGGCCTGTATGCCAGCCAGCACTTATTTTAGAAATGGAGACTATTTCCTTCCACCACCTCTACAGATATGTTCGTAATTGTGTAAGATAAGATGGTCAGCATGGGTTCATCCCAATTAATTTTAGAGTGATATTTAAATGACGCAAGTCTGATGGGCATCTTTCTATACACCATCTGCTATAAGTCACGGTCCTATAGCATTGAAACCTGGCATTAAAGAGGAAGTCTGAATAAAGGCTTACAGAAGAGCCCTGAAACAGTACAGCTATGTATCTGCCATGGTACAGACAAAGGATTGCTACATAGTCAAATCAGAAAACTCTCCCCAGTAAAAAAAAATAACTAGATCATACACTAAAATTCAAAACAAATTACACCCAACATAAATAGAGAGCCACAGACATTTATTCTTGAGTGGTGCAGCGACTGGCCAACCCAATAGCAATAGTTAGTCGAAATAAGAGCCAGATTTTGCCTCACATACTATGAAGAGATTGAAATTGCTTACTTAACCCTGTAAAACCTCAGGTTCTTACTTGCAAGATGTAGAAGAAATATCTATAATGTGGAACATCCTTTGGGTTACAAGAGACAAAAAGATGTCTTAAAATAGTTTAAGGGAAGAGAAATTTATTAGCCGTGAGACATGGTTCAAATATGACTGGAACCAGGTCTTCAATCCCTTGAGGAAATTCTTGTTTCTATTTAATCCATATTCAGTTCACTATATTAACCTTATTCTCACCTACTGTAGACAACTTGGACATTCTAAGGCGTTCCAAATTTATATCTCTCTAGTATTAGGACCCTAAAGGCAAAGGGATATTTTCTCAACATTAATTTTAGGAAAGTACCCCAGAGCCCTGGATTAGCCCAATATAGAATCATGCAATTTCTCACCTAGCCACTGTAAAAATAAGAGGTGAGAGCTATTATTTTAACTGAACATCAATAGACAATGGACAGAGGCAGCAGCCCACCATCATGACCAGCCCTCTTGTGACTACATGATTAGGTTAGAGATTCCTCTAAAGGCAATCTCTAGGGTGGGTACTGGTGTCTAGATGATAGCAGAGAAAACTTAGGTCTGAACAGTATCTTCTTTAAGGTAGTGATATAAGGATTCAAATAATAGAGGGGAAATATTTAGCATGCCAGAAAACTTCCTAAATCTCCCTTGCTTGATTTATATCACATATGCCTATATTTTTAAAAGCACGAATATTGGGCTAAAGAGATGTCTCGGCTGTTAAGAGCTCTTGCTACTCAAGCTCAGTTCCCAGCACCCAGTCAGGCAGCTCAGGATTGCCTATAATTCTGGCTCCAGGAAATGGGATGCCTCTGGCATCCTGGTATCTACCTGTGTTCACATGCACATACCCCCACCCCATATGCACACAGACTCACTTAAAATCAAAACAAATATTTAAAGAGATAAGGATATACTGAGTCCAATATAAAGGGAAAGTATATTATGAGACAAGTATTGCATGCATGCGTGTGCATGTGTGCATGTGTATGTGTGTGTATATGTATATGTGTGTGCATGTGTGCATGGGTTTAATTTCTCCTGCATCTGACTATGACAAAGCTTCCAGTTTTCAATCTACTTTGATATATCAACTCCAAAATGTCACAATACTTGTTCAAGTTTGACTAAGAAAACAGTTCCTTCAAAGAAAAGATTGGAAAACACCATGACAAATTCCAGACTTCTCCACAAGAAATTTAATAAAAGGAGGCACAAATATACAGTAACAATTACAGATGAAGTATGCCTTATAAAACCCATAAACTTGCAAGATATTATCCAGCCCTCCAATTTGAGATAATTATTCATATCTGTTCTCTACAAAGGGATGAAAAGCTCTTCTCCTCCTAGGTTATAAACATGTTGAGGCATTTCCTGGATATTTTAGCTTTTTTAAAATCATATTAAGTATGCCATAGAAGATACTTTTAAAGAACCAAAATATCATGCTTTTTAACCTTATCTTTACAATTTTTGATCACTGTTTACCTTCAGAGATTTTATCTGAACTTTTTTCCTTGATACACAACCAGACTTATGAAGACAAAAGTGTAAATCATCCTTTAAATGAATAAATGTATAAAGAAGTATTTTAAACATATTTAAAGTAATATGTTCATGTCACTGTTATACTTACATTACATAATAAGGAATTGAGAAAATTCTAGAAGTTCATTTTGATCTGAGATGATTGCTCTCCTACAGGACTGTGGTTTAATCTAGAGTATATTCTGATAAATGAATAATTAAAATAAAAACCAGGAATATTATTGCCTTGGTTTCCTGCCTGGCAAAAAATTCTGACACAATTCCAAAAGGGAAAATAGAAGAAGAGAATAAATAACTTGTCTAAAACAAGCAAACACTTGAATCTCATAAGCACCCACTACTGAAACTAGAAATATGGACTTGAAGAAAAGTGTTCTACGCATCTACATAGGGGTCCTCCTGAGTTTTTATACTACTGTCACATATGTGCAAATGTGACCATAACGGGGCTTGCTAAAGAACAATTGTGAAATACGGAAAGCCTAGACTCCAAGCTGAACAACTCCTGGAGCATCCACTGGGTTGGGAGATTCAAATAGGGGTACACTGAAATGCAATTGCCAGAATGAACCCAGGATGCGTGTTTTAGGAGTAGATCTCAAACAGCACTAGAAGCATATACATAAACTACTGTAGGTCCACCTACACTTAAAAACAAGTCTGCAAAGTTTCAAACCCATCCATTGGTTGTGGATAAACAAGAACACAACTGTTTTGAAAAGAAAAAAAATCAGCAAAATTGAGACATTTACAACCTGATATTATATTCATACCCTTCCCCAGTGGCTTTGCTTTCATTTCTGGTACACAATCCCAAAATATAGATGAAAAATTGAAGAAGAAACAACTCCTATAAGTGCATAAAGTTAGTGAAATTTAAATTGCACACTGTTGAGAGAAAGATGAAATTGGGCTGCCCTACTCCGTTCCTTGAAGGACATCAATTCTCTGCTAGTCTGCAAGTATTCGCGATGTCTGAGTTTCTGCCCTGTGATCATTCAGTGCCTAGCTGTCCTTGTTACCAGATTCACCATTATGGTATCACATTGCCTGTGCTTGGTTTTATTTTAATGGTGATCTCAGAGTACAGAAATAAAAAGACTGGCAATTCCAATTTACTGAATAGCAGCTACCAACTGCTTCTTCCAAGTAATATGATAGAAGAGCTCAGACTAATAAGGAAAAGAAACCACATTATTCTGAGAACATAAATATGATTTAAGGTAAGAACAAATCCAGTCGTTAAACTGTGATGCTGGAAAAGGGTCTGGTTCCATTTTATTATTCTACTTCAAATTATCAACGTAACCAGCAAGTATAAGTCCTTAGTTAAAAGGTGCATGGGAAGATGAACATAAAACGTGGTCTGGTGAGCAGAAGCACACTCTTCCAAAAAGTAGCAATCCCATAAAAAAAGGCTTCAACTAGCAAGAGACCCCTGAAATAAATGACACCAAGCTATTCACACCAAGTGAGAGCTGAATGAATATAGAAATATGTTTGGAGATTTCACAACTAAGGAATCTCGAATGGCTGAGAAGCACCTAAAGAAATGTTTGAAGTCCTTAGTGAGAGAAATGCGAATCAAAATGACCCTGAGATTCCACCTTATGCCAATCAGAATGGCTAAGATCAAAACCTCAGGTGACAACACATGTTGGAGAGGATGTGAAGAAAGAGGAACACTCTTCTATTGCTGGTGGGATTTCAAACTGGGACAAACACTTTGGAAATCAATCTGGAGGTTCCTCAGAAAGTTAGAAATAAATCTACCTGAAGATGCAGTTATACCACTCTTGGGAATATACCCAAAAGATATACCCACCATGCCGCAAGGGCACATGTTCCACTATGTTCATAGCAGCCTTATTTGTGATAGCCAGAAGCAGGAACCAGCCCAGATTTTCCACGACAGAAAAATGGATACAGATAATGTGTATAATGTGTTCATTTACACATTAGAATACTACTCAGCTATTAAGAATGAGGAGAAATAGAAGGGGTCATAGACAGTCTTCCAACCAAAAAAAGCACAGGACCAGACAGTTTTAGTGTAGAATTCTATCAGGCCTTCAAAGAAGTCCTGATACCAATACTCTTCAAACGATTCCACAAAATAGAAACAGAAGGAACACTACCCAACTCATTCTATGAAGCCACAATTACCCTGATACCAAAACCACACAAAGATCCAACTAAGAAAGAGAACTACAGGCCAATTTCTCTTATGAATATCAATGCAAAAATACTAAACAAAATACTTGCCAACCGAATCCAAGAACACATCAAAACGATCATTCACCATGATCAAGTTGGCTTCATTCCAGGGATGCAGGGATGGATCAATATATGGAAATCCATCAATGTAATCCACTACATAAACAAACTCAAAGAAAAAAAACCACATGGTCATCTCATTGGATGCTGAAAAAGCATTTGACAAAATTCAGCATCCTTTCATGCTAAAGGTCTTGGAAAGAACAGGAATTCAAGGCCCATATCTAAACATAGTAAAAGCAGTATACAGCAGACCAGTAGCCAACATCAAGGTAAATGGAGAGAAACTTGAAGCAATCCCACTAAAATCAGGGACTAGACAAGGCTGCCTTCTCTCTCCATATCTCTTCAATATAGTACTTGAGGTACTAGCTAGAGCAATTTGACAACAGAGGGAAGTCAAAGGGATACAAATTGGAAAGGAAGAAGTCAAACTATCACTATTCGCAGATGATATGATAGTATACTTAAGTGACCCAAAAACTCCACCAGAGAACTCCTGCAACTGATAAACAACTTCAGCAAAGTGGCTGGCTATAAAATCAACTCAAGCAAATCAGTAGCCTTCCTATACGCGAAGGATAAGCAGGCCGAGAAAGAAATTAGGGAAATGACACCCTTCACAATAGCCACAAGTGATATAAAGTATCTTGGAGTGATGCTAACCAAACATGTTAAAGATTTATATGACAAAAACTTCAGGTCTCTGAAGAGGGAAATTGATGAAGACATCAGAAAATGGGAAAATCTTCCATGCTCGTGGGTTGGCAGGACTAATATAGTCAAAATGGCAATCTTGCCCAAAGCAATATACAGATTCAATGCAATCCCCATAAAAATCCCAACTCAGTTCTTCATAGAGTTAGAAAGAGCAATTCTCAAATTCATCTGGAATAACAAAAAACCCAGGATAGCTAAAACTATCATCAACAGCAAAAGAACTTCTGGGGGGAATCAATATACCGGACCTCAAGCAATATTACAGAGCAGTAGTATTAAAAACTGCATGGTATTGGTTCAGTGACAGGGAGGCGGATCAATGGAATAGGATCGAAGACCCAGAATTGAACCCGCACATCTATGGCCAATTGATCTTTCACAAAGGAGCTAAAAACATCCAGTGGAAAAAAGATAGCCTTTTCAACAGATGGTGCTGGCTCAACTGGAGGTCAACATGCAGAAGAATGAGAATTGATCCACTCTTATCTCCTTGCACTAAGCTCAACTCCAAGTGGATCAAGGACCTCCACATAAAACCAGACACACTAAAACTAATAGAAAAGAAACTGGGGAAGACCCTTGAGGACATTGGCTCAGGGGAAAAATTCCTGAACAGAACACCAATTGCTTATGCTCTAAGAGCAAGAATAGATGAATGGGACCTCATAAAATTACAAAGTTTCTGTAAGGCAAAAGACACTGTCAAAAGGATAAATCGGCAACCAACAAATTGGGAAAAGATCTTCACCAACCCCACATCCAACAGAGGGCTAATATCCAATGTATACAAAGAACTCAAGAGGTTAGACCCCAGAAAACCAAATAACCCTATCCAAAAATGGGGTACAGAGCTAAACAGAGACTTTTCACCTGAAGAAATTTGGATGGCTGAGAAACACCTTAAAAAATGTTCAACATCATTAGTCATTAGGGAAATGCAAATCAAAACAACCCTGAGATTTCACCTCACACCAGTCAGAATGGCTAAGATTAAAAACTCAGAAGACATCAGGTGTTGGCGAGGATGTGGAGAAAGAGGAACACTCCTCCACTGCTGGTGGGAATGCAAGCTGGTACAACCACTCTGGAAATCAGTCTGGCAGTTCCTCAGAAAACTGGACGTGATACTTCCGGAGGACCCAGCCATACCATTCCTGGGAATATACCCAGAAGATTCCACAGCATGCAATAAGGATACATGCTCCATTATGTTCATAGCAGCCTTATACATAATAGCCACAAGCTGGAAAGAACCCAGATGTCCCTCAACGGAGGACTGGATACAAAAAATGTGGTATATATACACAATGGAGTACTATTCAGCCATTAGAAACAATGAATTCATGAAATTCTTAGAGAAATGGATGGAGCTGGAGAACGTCATACTAAGTGAGGTGACCCAGTCTCAAAAGAATACCCATGGTATGCAGTCACTGATAAGTGGATATTAGCCTAGAAGCTTGGAACACCAAAGACATAAATCACATACCAAGTGATGTCTCACAAGAAGAAAGGAGTGGACACTGGTGCTAGAATGGACCAAAACATCATTGTGGGGAGTACAAGAACAGTGAGGTGGGAGGGGGTGATGAGGGAGCAGGGGGAGGAAAAAGGGCATGTGGGACCTTTGGGGGTGGGGAACCAGAAAAAGGGAAATGAATTGTAAATATAGAATATATCCAATAAAAAAAAAAACCAGAATGAGAACATCCTGAGTTTTACAAGCAAATGGATAGAACTAGAAAATATCATCCTGAGTGAGATGACACAGATACAAAAGGACAAGCAACATATGTTCTCACTAATAAGTGGATATTAAAAAGTACAGAGTACCTGAGATACAATCCACAGAATTAAAAAAAAAAAGCTGAAGTGCCCAAGTGAGGACTCCAGAGTCCCACTTAGGAGGGAGAACAAAGCAATCACAAATGGGGAGGGAGGAATCTGTGAGGGAAAGTAGAAAAAGGGGGGGAGTGAGTGGGGGGAGAGGGCAACATTATCTGGTATTGGGTGAGGGAAAAGTACTGGAGCCCTGAGGACTAGCAGAAAAAATGGAAACAGGCAACCTCAGGAGATAAGAGATTGGGGCACCCTCCAGAATGTACCAGAGACCTGAGAGGTGAAAGACTCTAAGGACTCAAAGTGTGTGTGTGTGGGGGACCTTAGATGAAATGACCAGTTGGGAGAGGGAATTTATAGAGCCCACCTCCAGCAGGAAGACAGCATCAAATGAGGGAGGGGGCATCCCACGGTCACAACTCTGACCCATAGTTTGCCTTTCTAGACCCAAAGTGGGATCCAGCTCAAGGAGAGGTCCCAAGTCCTGACACTATTACTGAGGCTATGGAGTGCTCACAAAAAGGGACCAGCATGACCACACTCCAGAAGTCCCAACAAGCAGCTGCAAGAGTCATATGCAGATATTTGCACCCAACCAATGGACAGAAGGATCTGACCCCTGTTGTTGAATTAGGGAAAGCTGAAAAAAGCCGAAGAGAAGGGAAATCCTATAGGAGAACAAGCAATCTCATTTATCTACCCCTAGATCTCTCGAACACTGGGCCACCAAACAGGCAGCATACACCAGCTGACATGAGGTCCCAATATACAGTAGAGGACTGCTAGATCTCTGTTCATTCAGAGATGATGTACCTAACCCTCAAGAGACTGGAGGCCCCAGGGAGTTTAGAGTTCAGAGGGATTTTTAGGGGTGGGGACATCCACATGGAGATAGGGGGATGTGGAGGAGGTAAGGGATGTGGAACAGTCAGAGGGTGGAGGAGGTGGAGGGTAATAAAATATGGAGTGTAAAAAATAGATTAATTAATTAATAATAAAACAAAAGAAAAAGAAAAATTATGGACCAGGCCACTGGTAGAGAGGCCCAGTTATGCAGACTTAATCTGTGACTACCATCACTACAATCGCGCAGGTGGAAACCAAGGTATTCCATGACAAAACCAAATTTGCACAATATGTGTCCACAAATCCAGCCCTACAAAGGATAATAGGGGGAAAACACCAACACAAGGAGGGAAACTACACCCCGGAAGAAGCAAGATAGAAACCTCCTCTCATCAAACCCAAAAGAAGATAACCTCTCAAATATAAAAAATAATTTCAAAGATGTCAGGAGGTAATAATTACTATTCCTTAATATCTCTTAACATCAATGGACTTAATTTCCCAATAAAAAGACATAGATTAACAGACTTGATACTAAAACAGGACCCTACATTTTGCAGCACACAGGAAACACATATCAGTGTCAAAGACAAACACTACCTTAGAAAAAAAGGCTGGAAGACAATTTTACAAGCAAATGGTCTCAGGAAACAAGCCAGAGTAGCCACTCTAATATCGGATAAAATTAACTTTCAAACTAAAGTCATCAAAAGAGACACAGAAGGTCACTTCTTGCTTGTCAAAGGAAAAATCCACCAAGAAGAACTCTCAATACTGAACAACTATGCTCCAAATGCAAGAGCACCCTCATTTGTAAAATAAACTCTACTAGAACTTAAAGCACACATTACACCTAACACAATAATTGTGGGTGACTTCAACACTCCACTCTCTTTAATGAACTGATCAGGAAAGGAGAAACTAAACAGGGACACAGTGAAACTAATTGAAACTTTGGACCAATTGGATTTAACAGATATATAGAGAAAATTTCATCCTAAAGCAAAAGAATATACCTTTTTCTCAGCACCTCATGGCACCTACTCCAAAATCAATCATATAATTGGTCACAAGACAGATGTCAACAAATACAAGAAATTTGAACAAATCCCATGCCTCCTATCAGATCACTATGGAGTAAGAGTGGTCTTCAATAGCAACAGAAACAACAGAAAGCCCACATACACATGGAAACTGAACAATACTCTACTCAATGACACCTTGGTCAAGGAAGAAATAAAGAAAGAAATCAAAGATTTTTAGAATTTAATGAAAATGAAGGTACAACCTACCCAAATCCTTGGGACACAATGAAAGCAGTGCTAAGAGGGAAACCCATAGCCCTGAGTGCCTCCAAAAAGAAACTGGAGAGAGCATACACTAGCGGCTTAAAGGCACACCTGAAAGCCCTGGAACAAAAAGAAGCTAAATCACCCAGGAGGAATAGAAGACAGAAAATCATCAAACTCAGGGCTGAAATCAATCAAGTAGAAACAAAGAGAACCATACAAAGAATCAACAAAACCAGGAGCTGGTTCATTGAGAAAATCAACAAGATATCTAAACCCTTAGCTAGACTAACCAATGGGCACAGAGACAGTATCCAAATTAACAAAATTAGAAATGAAAAGGGAGATATAACAACAGAAACTGAGGAAATTCAAAAAATCACCAGATCCTATTACAAAAGCTTATACTCAACACAACTGGAGAATCTGGAGGAAATAGACAATTTCCTAGACAGATATCAAAAACAAAAATTAAATCAGGATCAATTAGATCAGCTAAACAGTCCCATAACCCCTAGAGAAATAGAAGGGGTTATAGAAAGTCTTCCAACCAAAAAAAATATGGGACTTGATGGTTTCAGTGCAGAAATATATCAGACCTTCAAAGAAGACCTAACAGCAATTCTCTTCAAACTATTCCACAAAATAGAAACAGAAGGAACACTGCCCAACTTGTTCTATGAAGCCACAATTACACTGATACCAAAACCACAAAAAGATCCAACAAAGAAAGAGAATTACAGGTCAATTTCCCTTATGAATATTGATACAAAATACTAAATAAAATTCTTGCCAACAGAATCCAAGAGCACATCAAAATGATCATTCACCATGATCAAGTAGGCTTCATCCCAGGGATGCAGGGATGATTTAGTATACAGACATCCATCAATGTAATCCACTACATAAACAAACTAAAAGAAAAAAAACTACAGGGTCATCTCATTAGATGCTGAAAAAGCATTTGACAAAATTCAGCATCCTTTCATGCTAAAATTCCTGGAAAGAACAGGAATTCAAGACCCATACCTAAACATAGTAAAAGCAATATACAGCACACCAGTAGCCAACATCAAACTAAATGGACAGAAACTTGAAGCAATCCCACTAAAATTGGAAACTAGACAAGGCTCTCTCCATATCTTTTCAATATAGTACTTGAAGTTCTAGGGAGAGCAATTAGACAACATAAGGAAATCAAAGGGATACAAATTGGAAAGGAAGAAATCAAACCATCACTATTTGCAGATGATATGATAGTATATGTAAGTGACCCAAAAAAACTCCACCAGAGAACTCCTACAGCTGATAAACAACTTCAGCAAAGTGGCTGGTTATAAAATCAACTCAAGCAAATCAGTAGCCTTCCTGTACTCAAAGGACAAGCAGGCTGAGAATGAAGTTAGGGAAATAATACCCTTCACAATAGCCACAAACAATATAAAATATCTTGGTGTGACTCTAACCAAACAAGTGAACGATCTGTATGACAGGAACTTCAAGTCCTTGAAGAAAGAAATCGAAGAAGACCTCAGAAGATGGAAAAATATTTCATGCTCTTGGATTGGCAGGATCAATATAGTAAAAATGGCCATCTTGCCAAAAGCAATCTACAGATTCAATGCAATCCCCATCAAAATCCCAACTCAATTCTTCAGAGATCTAGAAAGAGCAATTCTCAAATTCATTTGGAGTAACAAAAAACCCAGGATAGCTAAAACTGTTCTCAACAATAAAAGGACTTCTAGGGGAATCAATATCCCTGATGTCAAGCAGTACTAAAGAGCAATTATGTTTTAAAAACTGCATGGTATTGGTACAGTGACAGGCAAATAGATCAATGGAATAGAATTGAAGACCCAGAAATGAACCCACAGAGTTATGGTCACTTGATCTTTGATAAAGGAGCTACAAACATCCAGTGGAAAAAAAGATACCTTTTTCAACAAATGGTGCTGGTTCAACTGGAGGTCAACATGCAGAAGAATGAGAATTGTCCCACTCTTATCTCCTTGTACCAAGATCAATTCCAAGTGGATCAAGGACCTCCACATAAAACCAGACACACTGAAACTAATAGAAAAGAAACTGGGAAGACCCTGGAGGACATGGGCACGGGGGGGGGGGATTTTCTGAACAGAATACCAATAGCTTATACTCTAAGATCAATAATTGACTAATGGGACCTCATAAAATTACAATGTTTCTGTAAGGCATAGGACACCCACAGAAGGACAAAACGGCAACCAACAAATTGGGAAAATATCTTCACCAACCCCACATTGACAGAGGGCTAATATCCAATATATACAAAGAAATCAAGAAGTTAGACCCCAAAGAACCAAATAGCCCTATTAAAAATGGGGTACAGAGCTAAACAAAGAATTTTCACCAGAAGAAATTCGAATGGCTGAGAAACACCTTAAGAGATGTTCAACATTATTAGTCATTAGGGAAATGCAAATCAAAACAACCCTGAGATTCCACCTCACACCAATCAGAATGGCTAAGATTAAAACCTCAAGAGACAACAGGTGCTGGCAAGGATGTGGAGAAAGAGGAACACTCCTCCACTGTTGGTGGGATTGCAAGATAGTACAACTGCTCTGGAAATCAATTTGGCGGTTCCTCAGAAAATTGGACATGACACTTCCAGAGGACCCTGTCATACCATTCCTGGGCATATACCCAGAGTATTCCCCTGCATACAATAAAGACACATGCTCCACTATGTTCATAGCAGCCTTATTTATAATAGCCAGAAGTTGGAAGGAGCCCAGATCTTCCTCAAAGGGGGAATGAATACAGAAAATGTGGTATATTTATACAATGGAATACTACTCAGCAATTAAAAATAATGAATTCCTTCAATTTGTAGGCAAATGGTTGGATCTGGAAAATATCATCCTAAGTGAGTTAACCCAATCACAAAAGAATACACATGAAATGCAATCACTGACAAGTGGATATTAATGAGCCCAGAAGCTCTGAATACTCAAGGCACAATTAGCAAGTTAAAAGATTCCCAAGAAGAAGGAAGGAGAGACCTTGGTCCTGAAAAGGCTGGATCCAGTTTTGTTGGAGAGTACCAGAACAGAGAAATGGTGGGGGGGTGATTTTTGAATGGGGGGGGACAACTTATGGGACATATGGTGAGGGTGGAACTGGGAAAGGGGATAGCCTTTGGAATGTAAACAAAGAATATAGAAAAAATAAGAAAGGAAGAAAGAAAGAAAGAAAGAAAGAAAGAAAGAAAGAAAGGAAAGAAAGAAAAGAAAAAATGTGGCATTTAGAGTTTGCTAATGAATAAGCTATAACCATACACCCATGTATCTGAAAACCCTGATTAGGCAGCATTAATATCTAATGCTAGTCAGAGCAATGGGTCTCACCCTTCATAATGCTGTGCCCCCTTAACACACTTAAAGGTCATGCTCACCCCCGACCATAAAATCTTGTGCTGACCCCCAATCATAAATTTATTTTCATTCCTACTTCATAACTGTAGCTTTTCTACTGTTATAAATCATATGTAAATATCTGATAGGCAGGATGTCTGATATGTGACCTCAAAGAGGTTGCTACCCAAAGATTAAGAACTGCCCTCTTAGAGTGAGAGAACAACCGAACTAGTTGAAGAGATGCACAACTAAACCTATGCTCATAAACATCAAAGTCAGCAGCAGGGAAGTAAAAGGGAAGGACAGTTTAACTCAGGGACTCTGGCAACTGGACAGGGCACATGATAAAGTGTACATAGTTTACAGAAGAAAGAACCAAACAACTCTTAAAGGTAGGAGTAAATAGATAGCACAAAGAATAAATCCAAGCAATATTAAAAACACAAGTAAAAATAAATTTAAATAAAATGGTAGCTTCAACCTACGACAGAGGAACAAAGACAGTCTTATCAACAAATGAATGCCTCTGAAAAATTGGACATCCACATGCAAAAACAAAGGTAGATCTTACATATTTCATAAAAATTAATTGAAACTTGATCACAATAAGTCTAAATGAGAAGAATTAAAACCACACAATTTTAGGTTTTGCAACTTTCCAGATAAATAAGAAAAACATGGTCTTTAGCAGATAAAATAGAAAGTACCCAATCATTAAATTGAAATTGTTTTTTCTATAAATGATAACATATAGAGAATTAAAACGTAAGACACATGCTGAGAGAAAATATTCACAAAGTACTCGTATGGCAAAGAAATTGTATCTAAAACACAGAAAAGTTCTTAAAATTCAAATGTAAACAAAAACATGTTTAATGAGAAAAAGATGTACAACTTCATCTAAAAAGGTATACAGATGACACATAAACACATAAAATATTATATATCCTTTGGATTTTGGATACTAATGTAAAAAAAGAAGGCCAGCAAGATGACTAAGAGGGTAAAAACACTTGCCTTCAAGATTAGTGACCAGAATTCAATCTCTTGCCCCTCATAGTGGAAGAAGACAACCAACTCCCCAAATTGTAATGTGGGCTCCACTTGAATTCCTGGGTTGTATACACACACACACACACACACACACACACACGTAAAATGTAATAACCATTAAAATAGTAAAATGTCACTTCATATATGTGAAATGACATACCTGTTACAGGATATTTGATCACACTGTGCACCCCCAGATTGTGTTATTTATTGGAAAAACAAACCTGTTTCTAGTTGTTGTGTGGTTCAGCCCTGAGCACACACCTTTAATCCCTCTGTCTGGAATACAGAATAATGCCTTACTATTAAACCTCCAATCCCAAATGATGAGGGGAAAGTTGGTTTGTAGAATAAAGCCACCATGTTTGAAAGTGACATCTAATTGAAGTGCGAAGAGACTACTCGGATTTGACAGAATAGGACATGTCCAACTTTCATGAGAAGAGAGGTGAAAGGGAAGCTACTTAAGGGGCAATAGAGAGAAAAGGAGAAAATAGTTTTACCAGGACAATTATAGAGAGACAGGTTGCAGAGAGAGAACAATCTAGACACAAGTGAAATTAGAATAAGCCAGAAAATGAGAAAGAGACAGAAGTTCAGAACATATTTCCAAAGTTAGTATGAGGCCACACAGAGCAATTCAGGAGAGACTGAGAGAGAAGCCAGATAGAATCAATTACAGTGGAGTAGAGTTTTGAGTCAAAATAGCTGAGTTGAGCAGCCAGAGTTCAGAAAGAACTAGAAACGGTGAGCTTATTCAGTGGTAAGTCTTACAGGCTCAAAACATTCTAGGCCTACATAAGATAGTACAGAGGCCAGAAACTTCCAGGACTAGGCCTAGGTTGGCAGGCAGAAGCAGTAAACCCCCAAAATGACAGTTACTATAAGAGAATAAACGATACATTTAAGTATACCTACTTTGGGAGATCATTTGAAAGGTTTTTGTTTGGTTCTACAATGCTGGTTATTGAAATTTAGTGAATGCTGGGTCCCTTCTCCACTACTGAGTTATATCCACACCCCACTCCTTTTTTTTTTTAACCTTTTATTTTGAAATTGGTTTCAGTGGATGTCCAGGATGCCTTCAATTTACTCTGTAAACCAGGTAGGTCCTGAATCTCCTGCTTCAGAGTCCCGGGAAGCTGGGCTTCTAGGCCTCTACTACCAGGCCCAACTTGGCAGTATTTTCCCCAAAGCTAAACATCATCTTCCTAGATGGCCAGCATTCATGCTCTGAGAGATGTGGCGAACTCATGTAAAACTAGATTTTCTCACAAAATCCTTTACATGAGAATTTAGAGCTATGTTCATCTTATTTCCCCAAATAAGGAGCAACCACGATACTCTTCAAAGGCAAACAGAGAGGATGAGACTGTGGTAGGTTCAAACAGTGGAATAGCATTCAGCAATAAAAAGAAATGTGTTCTCGAGCCATAAAATCGCATAGGATTTTTATAATCATTTTTGCTCAGTAAAAGAACCAAAGCTGTGAGGGCTGTATGCTGAGCCCAGCTTTCAAAGAGGAGAAGGACAAAGACGGGGAGTACGTGAGCGGCTCCAGGCTTCGGAGTGGGAAGGGAAGCAGCGTGACAATCTTCTTTTACGAGATTGTTCTGGCTGTTTGGGGTTCCACGAGTCTGCTTTGGATGCCCCTGTAATCCCAATCGGTTTTATTGGTCTGTTTAAATTTGTTGTCCTTGGGGTCTGGAATGCAACTGACTTTTTTGGGTCGATGGGGACTTATTAGTTCTAAAGGGCTTTGTGGGTTGAATCGTGAAGGTTTTCTCTGTCCAAGGTGATTTTGTTTGTGGAAGAATTTCTTTTTTATTTCTATCTTTCCAACTGAAGTTCTTTTTCCCCCCTTTTTCTTGACTATTAAAACAGCAAAAGTGTGCTTTCTGCCTTCTTAGAGGATATATTGGACACTGTGTCTGATGTGTAGTTGAATGCTTTTATTTAATTAAAATACTAAATTCTTTCTTCCCTCCCTATCCTCCTTCCTACTCCTCGCAGGTCTAATTCTCCCTCTCTGTGTACTTTTTCTTCCCTGACTGATCTCCAGGTAGGGGTGGGGCCCAGTGAAAATTTTCCCATCTACATTGAGGTGTCAACTGCTGTTTTAATTATTCGGATCTTGTTTATACAGCCTTGTTGTCGAGATTTCATTTCATGGGAGTAGTTTCCCTGGCCTAGCTAGAAGGCACAATCTCATGGTAGACTCCTCGGTTGGTTCTAGATCTTATAACCTGTCTACCCTCTATTCCAAGAGATGCCCCCTGAGCCTTGGGGGCAGGAGTTGTGTTTTTAGGTGTATTCTTTAAGGCTGGGCATTACACAGTCCTGTTCTCTGCATTTCAACAAATTGTGGCATTTTGTAATAGTCTCCCAATGCTATAAAATAAAGATTCTTTGAGGAGGGGTGAGAACTAAACTTATCTGTGTGTATAAAGATAAGTATTCAGAATTCTTTGTTTTACTTGTTCAGGAAAGTGGTAATATGTAGGTCTTCCTCTAAGGCCTGTGGTCTCACTAGCCATCGGTAGTTGGCTATGTTTGAAATATAAGACATGATTTCCCTCCCATAAAGCAGCCCCAGATCTAATCCAATTAGACAGCTCCTGGTTACTCTCGAAATATAAATGCCGCTATTGCACTTTCAGGACATCATGACATTCTGGTCTTTGATGTATTGGTATTCTATAACTAGGTATGGCTATTTGATTATTCCCCACTCCCCTTATAAGCTTGGCTGTCATCTCCCAACACTATGAGTGCTAGTCCTCAGGGAAGCACTTTGGCTAGTTATGGTTCAAACCCTTTGACTATTGTGTCCAATGTGTGTGGTATCTTTGAAATTGGGGGCTTACTTTCATCTTCTCGGAGGCAACCAAAAGTAATAGTTTAGGGGAATCTCATGAACTCCCCTGTTCAAAAACTCAAAGGAGATTTCTCATGTTTGGTGCTTGGTTTCTTATTAGATAGTCTGTGTCTCTCAAGGGAAGTATTATCACCGTGTGTGTGTGTGTGTGTGTGTGTGTGTGTGTGTGTGATGCAGTTTTGGCAGATATAGAGTGATTTTACATTTTCAAGCATCATTAGTGTCTTTCATTTTGTCCGCCCTCTTCTTCTGTATCGTTACCCCCTCCTCTCCTTAATTAAGTCCCTTCTTTATTTACCCTCTTTCTCCATCATAGCATATGGATCCTGCTTTTGTAGTTCTAAGGGAACCTGGGGCCTTGGGCACGGTGGGTAAGTGTTTGAATACAGAGACACATCCCCACTCCTCAACTCCCAGTGCTTTTAATGTTTTTCTCATGAAAAAAAATTTTGAATTTTGCCAAATCTTTTGCAATTGAGATAGAAGTAATAAAATAATGTGTGTAAAAAAAATTCTCAAAAGAAGATCTTCACCAACTCCACATCCTACAGAGGGCTAATATCCAATATATACAAAGAACTCAAGAAGTTAGACTGCAAAGAACCAAATAACCCTATCAAAAAATGGGGCACAGAGCTAAACAAAGAATTTTCACCAGAAGAAATTCGGATGGCCGAGAAACACCTTAAAAGATGTTCAACATCATTAGTCATCAGGGAAATGCAAATCAAAACAACCCTGAGAGTCCACCTCACACCAGTCAGAATGGATAAGATTAAAAACTCAAGAGACAACAAGTGCTGGCGAGGATGTGGAGAAAGAGGAACACTCCTCCACTGTTGGTGGGATTGCAAAATGGTAAAACCGCTCTGGAAATCAGTCTGGCGGTTCCTCAGAAAATTGGGCATGTCACTTCCAGAGGACCCTGGCATACCACTCCTGGGCATATACCCAGAGGATTCCCCTGCATGCAATAAGGACACATGCTCCACTATGTTTATAGCAGCCTTGTTTATAATAGCCAGAAATTGGAAGGAGCCCAAATATCCCTCAAAGGAGGAATGGATACAGAAAATGTGGTATATTTATACAATGGAATACTACTCAGCAATTAAAAATAATGAATTCATGCAATTTGTAGGTAAATGGTTAGACCTGGAAAATATCATCCTGAGTGAATTAACCCAATCACAAAAGAATGCACATGAAATGCAATCACTGATAAGTGGATATTAATGAGCCCAGAAGCCCTAAATACTCAAGACACAAATAGCAAGTCAAATGATTCCCAAGAAGAAGAAAGGAGAGGACCCTGGGCCTGTAAAGATTGCATCCAGTTTAGTAAAGAAACCGAGGGGGGAGGGGGAATGATTGGGGAACAGTTGGGGGGGAGAGGAACTATGGGAACTATGGTGGGTGGGAACTGGGAAAGGGGAAAGCCTTTGGAATGTAAACATAGAATATAGAAAATAAAAAAATTAAAAAAAAAGATATAAAACGGGAAAAGTCATCGAAAGTCTCAAATCTGACACAGAGACATGGATTTTCCAACTAGCATTATATCTTTTTTTTTTTAATTAAATATAATTGTCTCCCACGATGTTCCACAAGCTACAAAGGCGCACTGGTAAATTCTATCAAACATATGCTGAACGCCTTTCATAATACCTGGCTCATTTCATGTAGTTGTGGTTACATGAACAACAGAATCAGAACATGAATGTGTGCTGTTATCAGAGAGTTAAGTGCACGGCCGTGAAGAGGTTTCTCTCCATGTGTTGACCTTAGACCTCAGGCTTCTGTGCCTGAGGAACATGTTTCTTTTCCACACACATTTGGTAGAATACTTTTATCTGGATTCGGACACTCAAGATATAAGCCCCAGGAAAGATGAGCATGTAGATAATGTCTTCCCTTGGACTGCAGGAGACATGGTTCTAGCAACTGAGATATTGCTTCTCCCTTCTGCCAAGCAACGGCTGGGAAGGAGGACTACACTGTGATTCATCTCAGAGCTTCCATTCACAAAACAGGTAAATTATAAGTTGTGAAACGCAAGAGAGGAAGACGATGGCAGCCGAAAGTGCTGGGGTGCGTCATAGAAGATGAAACATGGAAAAGCATAATCTAAGCTCCTTAGATTTTTTCTACTACACGTAAATATTCTCTTTCTCTCTTCACTATCATTTTATTTATTGCTTTATTTTATTTATTACTCTTCCTCATAGATCCTATGGCTGTGGAAAGAAACACTTAAGAACTGCTTCGTTTGATAACATTTAAGAATCTCTCATACAAATATTTGCCAAATATTACCTGCTAGGTGTCAGAACTTAAACAAACGGAAATGTGCATATGTCTTAATGGAGTTTAAGGAGTCTTCGTGTGTTCAGAAAGAGACACTTCTCCTGAGTAACCTGAATATTTCACACTATTGTTTATCTCTAGTAATTTGGATAGCTGAGCCTTAGAGAATAATATAAATACCTAGAGTTCAAAATCAGCATAAAAATCAGGCATTTGGGCCTGTGCCTGCTCCACTCTAAATGCCACAAAATTGTTACTCTGCTTTGTTACTGCAACAAGAAATGGGTTACCTTATCCATACTATTTTTGAGGTCTCACTAGCTGAATTCATTTATATTTTATCATGATTGACAATGCTGTATTAGACAAAACATCTAGCCTGCTTATTTTTGCACAAATATTTTTGGACTCAAAGCTTTTATTAGAATACATTTACATTTCTACTAGAATTTCCAAATCGGGCTGCTGGAAATCATAAATGTCTTTCTCCCAATTGACAGATCAGAAACACGTCTGTTTTTAATGCAAAGTTTCACCTTGACTTTACTCAGGGAGCTGACTGAGTGGTTGTCTCTGCAGATGTTTTCGCACTGGCTCTTTGAGGAATTTGCTGCCATTATTACATGTTGGTTGGTTAGTTTGGTTGGTTGATGCTGGGCATACTAGAGAGAGTAGACATACTTGGTTTAAAAGAGACAGGTCTTAACACCACAAGAAGAACTTCCTCCTGAATGTTTTATGTCAGGTCACAAAGATAAAAGCCATAGTTTAAATGGCCTGCCCTTTCTTCTTCTATTAAATGTAGCAGATGCCCCTCTCTGCATAGGATGTCAGCAGTTTCTGTATACATGAGCCATGGACAGACTCTGGATTGGAAATCATGATGCCCCAGAAGTATGACCCGGTTCTTCATTTCCTGTCTCACTTTCTTTCTATGTGCTCTTCCTATATCCATGCTTGCTCTGGCCACGATAAGACGTGTACACATACAACACTATCCAGCTGCTCCGGCTTCAAGCACTCTTCTGGGTATTCATCCATTCCAAGAGACTTTGAGAAGCCTGACAACTGCCTCTATCCCATGGGAAGATATGTATCCTTTAATCCCATTTCAGAGAATATCTATTGCATTCCTCATCTTCTCCCTACCATGTGTCTTTGTCAGAGTTCAAATATAGCAGAACTAGCCCTAGCTGCTGCCCAATCCTCCAGGATTCCAGACACCTCACTCCATGACAACATAGGCCAGGCACTGAACAAACACTGAATTCACAACTTATTGAACACAGACAGGAAGTGAAGCCCCCACCCCCTCAGCAAAGCCCCACCAGATACTGTGTCAACAGGACAGGAAAGAACAGCCCCCGTTCTCTATTTACCATTGAGGTCATCACTCTGTGAGCCCTGGGTGCTCTGTGTTCTAATGTACCTTAAAGCACTGATGTAATTCTCAATTTTGGTCTCCTAATTTAAGGTGACACCCTCAAGGTATTTTCATTACTTTTTAAATCCCTCTTAATCAGTTTTTAATACCCATCAGAAGCCTGAAATTGAAATGTTCTAACTCGACTGCCCTGATTTTCCTGTACTGCCCTTGCACAGTGAATCTTCTCCTCAAATCTTCATTGTAACTGACCTGATCATTTTCTTCAAATGCCATTCTTATAAATCAATAACATGGATTCTAAAATAAGCTTAAAGAGTAAAAGTCAAGAGCAGTTTCAAATTGAATATTAAAAACAAATATTTAATATTTAAGACAAATCCATTTCTCTGACCCAAAACAAAAGACTCCCCTAATGTCTGTTCCAACTGCACAAAGTGGCCATATCTACAGGAAAGGATCCCACCTTCACCACCATGTGATCACTGCCTTGGCCAGGCGGCCCTGGAGTGGGGAGCAGAGCTGTTCCTCAGTTCCCACAAACCTTTCCGTCTGCCTCAGAATGACTCTCTCTTGCCTTGGCATTAAGTGAATACCCCTCTTCAAAACACTGTTCTGTATTAGATCTATAGCAGTCCAGGTGGGTTGTCCCCATTATTTTGATTCCTGCATAATTTGAAAGAAAGCCACTTAGAGTTATCATTTCGATGTGCCTAAGGGAAAGTGTACTTCAAAAGCCCATCCATCTCCTGATTGAAATAACCAAAAGCAGAGAGAAAAGTTAATGTAGCTCAAGATTCAGGAAGGCATCCTTCACCTTCACGTCCTGTGTGTTATGAGTGCCACATCCTGTATGCCCTGCTAACCTTATAGCCACTCAACAGACCCACAACATAAGGTTCTCTGTAGTGACAGTGGCTGACTGCACCAGGTTTACTTCTGTTACACTGAGCTATCACTCCCTGTGTGAGAGGGGCTCTCTGGTCCAGCACAATGCTCTAGCACACAGCATCTGAGCTCATGCAGAAGTCCCAGATACTAATTCTGATTGCAAATGTGGGCCTGATTGAAAAAGAGAATGCCAGAGTCTCCAAATTTTGCCAAACAGGGTAAGTGATGAAGAAATGTCCTCTTCATGTCCTGAGTACACCTCATATGAAAGATTGCAATGTAGGTTAACAATACAAATCATAAAATCTGATCCACAAAAAAATTGAGATTTGTTCCTGCCAGTGAGATCTTATATCTAGCCCTAGGTTCAATTTTCCAAGAAAATGAATTATTACTATATAAAATATTAATATAGAATTATTTATGTGCTTTACAAACTCTATAGTAAAATTTTATTGTGTAATGAAATTTTAGTTTTCAGGTCAAGAGGGATTGGACATTTTTAAGCAGATTTTTAGCTTCATTCAACATTTAGGAAATTGCAAAGTTATACACAGATAGAGAAACTTAAAAAATTTGTCAAAGATGGTTTGCTTCCATGTCTTTTATAATATTCCTTCCCTTGCTAAAAATTTGTTTCCCATTCCAGTGTGCTATTACTTGTGCCTCAGGGTAGTCAGTCGCTGACAGCTTGAAGAAATTCCTGAGCAATGAAAATGTTAAGCAATGACAGATTTAAGAGATTCGTGCTCAATACAAAGCAGCTGGAAACGTCTTATATCTGCTTTGCACATATCTATTTATCACTGATTCTCTTTCACAAGTGCTAGGAAATGAGATGAGTGTAATTTCCATCGATAGAAGAATGGGCAATGGAAATGTGATGCATATACAATGGGGCTTTATTCAGCTGTAAAGAGAAACACAATTATAAAATCTTTAAGAAAATTGATGCACTGGAAAACATTACATTGAGCAAGCTAACCTGAGAGCTCGGAAAATCAGACCTTGTGTTTTCCCTTTCTCATGTAGATCTTAGCCTCTGGTTCCTAAATATGATCATGCAGGTGGGAGTAGAGCTGTGGAACATCCAGGCTACTAGAAAAGTCCCTGAGTGATGGAAAAAGGTAGGCTTTAGGTGAGAGGGGGAAAGAGAACAGAAGCAAAAAGAAGGGGTAAAAACTGGGACTAAAAGAACACAAGAGAAAAAAGGGGAGGAGCAGAAGATATGGAAAGGGGGAGGGGGAGAATCAGACAGAATTAATATTTATGAAGATCTCACATGGAAACATGCTGTAATCTAATATAAAAATAAAACATGTTGATAAATTCAATCAGGCTTTGGCTGATATATATATATGGTATATTTACTAATACACATATATATGCATTTTAGATCAAGAAATGTATATATACTATACATATACATATATATGCATATATATAAAATTTTTATACATATTTTTATTAATTATTTTTATACACTCCATATTTTATTCCCCACCCCGCCAACCCCTGTCCACCCTTCAACTGTTCCACATCCTATACC
Source organism: Apodemus agrarius (assembly GCA_964023405.1). Classification (NCBI taxonomy): domain Eukaryota; kingdom Metazoa; phylum Chordata; class Mammalia; order Rodentia; family Muridae; genus Apodemus; species Apodemus agrarius. The sequence goes on along the minus strand of OZ030021.1, from coordinate 34,993,322 downwards.
TCCTCCCCTCCCCCTCTTTTTTTAATTATTTATTCTATATCCTTTGTTCACATTCCAAAGGCTTTCCCCTTTCCCAGTTCCCCCTTTACCATATGACCCATAAGTCCTCTCCCCCCACCTATTCCCCAATCAACCCCCCCCCACACACACACACCATTTCTCTGTTCTGGTACTCTCCTACAAAACTGGATCCAATCTTTTCAGGCCCAGGGTCCTCTCCATTTTTCTTCTTGGGAATCTTTTGACTTGCTAATTGTGCCTTGAGTATTCAGAGCTTCTGGGCTCATTAATATCCACTTATCAGTGATTGCATTTCATGTGTATTCTTTTGTGATTGGGTGTGGTTATCCTTCATATTCTCCATATACAATGGGACAATAATACCCCTATTACATCACCAAAGGCTAACAAATTTAAAAAGCCAGAGCCAGGAATTGCTTCTTTCTTTTGGAGTTTTGGCTGGTGAAGTCTCCTAGACCCACAAACTTTATAGGCTATTGGCAATGCTATTTGTTCAGCTTCAGAACTTCAGAATAGGACCCTACTGCTGAGGATATTTCATGGGCAAATTATAGAACATGATGATATTTAACTGATATGGACAAATGAGCTTCACTCCTACAGGCTAGCATGGTGCTAGGCAGGATACTGAAGGATAAAAGCCATCATCAGTCTTTCCTGGCCACGAACCCTAAGAGCTCCAATAATGACTGGCTTGGCAAGACATACTCATTCATGCAATAATGAGAATCATGGGAGTATCAACTACTTTCTGATTAGATTTAAGATCCATATGGTGTATTCTACACCTGATAGCATGGTTGGTTCAAAACTATATGGATAGACAGATCATAGGCTCTCTGAAGAACGTACTGCTGTAATTATACTGCATGTACATAGCATTGAACTAACTCTTAATAGATCAAAAGAGATTCCATTTGCAATAGATGGTAATTGATAGAGAGCTGAAACTTGTCACAGTACAGAGATTAAGATACTGCAGAATGCTCTACCATAAATGGAGCAAATACACTGTGACCCTGCCCTCTCAAGTCTCAGAGATCATTGCAGAAGATGTGGCAGAAAGAGTAAAAGCTGGAGCCAGCGGATGACCACAGGGAAACTTCATCTTCTGAACACAAAGCACAGCAGCTGCACAGATAAAGTCACAATATCTGTGCATGCCCATGCCAGATCAAACTGCAGCATGGGAAACAGAATTTGTCACCAAGTCCCATGCCTAGCCAAAAGCCATTGGTAGTACTAGCTGCTGAGAGAGAGTCAATCTTTTCTAAAAGTATAGTCACTGGTAAGTCAACCATGTGCCAGTGGATATTTGAGCAACATAAATTTGTTTTGATCTTTTAAGACAAAAATTTGAGTGAGTAGAGCAGAGAAAGAAGATCTGGGAAGAGTTTCGGGAGAAGTTTGGGGAGTTTGATAAAAACACATTACATAAAATTATCAGGGCTGGAGAGACAGCCCAGCGGTTAAGAGCACTGACTACTCTTCCAGAGGTCCTGAGTTCAATTCCCAGCAACCACATGGTGGTTCACAACCTTCTATAATGGGATCTGATGCCCTATTCTGGTGTGTCTGAAGACAGCTACAGTGTACTCTTATACACAGAATAAATATTCTTTTTAAAATAGGTACAAAATACTCTACAAGTTCGTCAAATATTTTTCTTAATTTATCAGATACTGTAGGTTTTATTGTTGTTGTTTTGTTTAGTTAAAATCTTTGAAAGCTATCTCATGGCCATGAGATAGTTATTACCAAAATTAGGAGATGGTAGAAAAGAACTTAAATTTAAGAAACATATGTCTGGTTTTATGTGGAGGTCCTTGATCCACTTGGAGTTGATCTTAGTGCAAAGAGATAAGAGTGGGTCAATTCGCATTCTTCTGCATGTTGACCTCCAGTTGAACCAGCACCATTTGTTGAAAAGGCTATCTTTATTCCACCGGATGGTTGTGGCTCCTTTATCAAAGATCAAGTGACCATAAGTCTGTGGGTTAATTTCTGGGTCTTCAATCCTGTTCCATTGATCTGCTTGCCTGTTGCTATACCAATACCATGCAGTTTTTAACACAATTGCTCTGTAGTACTGCTTGAGGTCAGGGATATTGATTCCCCCAGAAGTCCTTTTATTGTTGAGAATAGTTTTAGCTATCCTGGGTTTTTTGTTGCTCCAGATGAATTTGAGAATTGCTCTTTCTAGATCTATGAAGAATTGAGTTGGGATTTTGATGGGGAGTGCATTGAATCTGTAGATTGCTTTTGGCAAGATGGCCATTTTTACTATATTGATCCTGCCAATCCAGGAGCAAGAAATATTTTTCCATCTTCTGAGGTCTTCTTCGATTTCTTTCTTCAAGGACTTGAAGTTCCTGTTGTACAGATCTTTCGCTTGTTTGGTTAGAGTTACGCCAAGATACTTTATGTTGTTTGTGGCTATTGTGAAGGGTGTTATTTCCCTAATTTCTTTCTCAGCCTGCTTGTCCTTTGAGTACAAGAAGGCCACTGACTTGCTTGAGTTAATTTTATAACCTGCCACTTTGCTGAAGTTGTTTATCAGCTGTAGAAGTTCTCTGGTGGAGTTTTTTGGGTCGCTTAGGTAAACTATCATATCGTCTGCAAATAATGATAGTTTCACTTCTTCCTTAGAAAAGAAACTTGGGAAGACCCTGGAGGACTTGGGCACAGGGGAAATGTTCCTGAACAGAACACCAATAGCGTACGCACTAAGATCAAGGATCGACAAATGGGACCTCATAAAATTACAAAGTTTCTGCAAAGCAAAGGACACTGTCAGAAGGACAAAACGGCAACCAACAAAGTGGGAAAAGATCTTCACCAACCCCACATCCGACAGAGGGCTAATATCCAATATATACAAAGAACTCAAGAAGTTAGACCCCAAAGAACCAAATAACCCTATCAAAAAATGGGGCACAGAGCTAAACAAAGAATTTTCACCAGAAGAAATTCGGATGGCCGAGAAACACCTTAAAAGATGTTCAACATCATTAGTCATCAGGGAAATGCAAATCAAAACAACCCTGAGATTCCACCTCACACCAGTCAGAATGGCTAAGATTAAAAACTCAAGAGACAACAAGTGCTGGCGAGGATGTGGAGAAAGAGGAACACTCCTCCATTGTTGGTGGGATTGCAAAATGGTAAAACCGCTCTGGAAATCAGTTTGGAGGTTCCTCAGAAAATTGGGCATGTCACTCCCAGAGGACCCTGGCATACCACTCCTGGGCATATACCCAGAGGATTCCCCTGCATGCAATAAAGACACATGCTCCACTATGTTTATAGCAGCCTTGTTTATAATAGCCAGAAATTGGAAGGAGCCCAAATATCCCTCAAAGGAGGAATGGATACAGAAAATGTGGTATATTTATACAATGGAATACTACTCAGCAATTAAAAATAATGAATTCATGCAATTTGTAGGTAAATGGTTAGACCTGGAAAATATCATCCTGAGTGAGCTAACCCAATCACAAAAGAATGCACATGAAATGCAATCACTGATAAGTGGATATTAATGAGCCCAGAAGCACTAAATACTCAAGACACGAATAGCAAGTCAAATGATTCCCAAGAAGAAGAAAGGAGAGGACCCTGGGCATGTAAAGATTGCATCCAGTTTAGTAAAGAAACTGAGGGGGGAGGGGGAATGATTGGGGAATAGTTGGGGGGGAGAGGAACTATGGGAACTATGGTGGGTGGGAACTGGGAAAGGGGAAAGCCCTTGGAATGTAAACATAGAATATAGAAAATAAAAATTTAAAAAAAAAATTTAAGAAACATATATTTCTCTCATCTCTAATCTCTATTGTACCTTCTGCTTTTCTTTACGTTCCTTCTAGACTTGGCCAGGTCTCGTTGCCCACAGGGATTCAAATAATGCTCCAAAGCCGGGTGGTGGTATCCCAGCACTTGGGAGGCAGAGCCAGGAGGATTTCTGAGTTCAAGGCCAGCCTGGTCTACAGAGTGAGTTCCAGGACAGCCAGGGCTACACAGAGAAACCCTGTCTCGACAAAAACAAACAAATAATGCTCCACTTCAGCACCTGAGTAGCGAAGACTTACACATGACCACTGTACCTGACTTGGGTCCTCTAAGCCATCACTCATTTAACAAACAAATCTTATATATTACCTGGGCCTCAGGCCAATTTACCCACAAACCTAGCACTGTGAGCCATCACAGGAACAAGAAGTAAGAAGACAAGGATGGAGGAGCCTGCGGTTTGTCATCTCTTGACTTAGCGGGATGCATAGCAGTAAATTTTATAAGAAATACAGTTGAAGAATTTCAATGTGTTTTCAAAGATAAAATAATGTTGCATATTTAAACAACCTCCTTTGGGTCTCATTTAATTTTCAGGGACTGTCTCCTCTGAGAAGACTTAAAAGTGACTGGCTTTCTTCTTTCCATCATTACACTGTCACCATGTTATTTTTAATGTTGAGAGTCCTCAGGCTCTTCTGAGAACGTTAATTTCTCTGGACATCTGAACAACTTCAGAGTTAATTTTCTCTTACCCAGAACCATCCTGTCAGTTAGCTAATTCTTCAAAGGAAGCATGCCCCGTCATCAGGGTGAGAAAAGTATGAGATTGGAAAATATGGGCAGTGCTAGTGTCCCTAAAACTATCACTTGTAAATCCAGAGAATGGTTCTCAATACATCTGAAGGCAGCAAGGTCTGCTTTGGACCCCAGAGACCCACCCATCCTTCCTAGCTGTTCTTCCTGGCATCTTGTTTACTGTTTCAACTGCAAAAGTGAAAGGATGTTGTTTTTGTTGTTTATTTTAAACCATTTTAATTTATTCTGTGAGAATTTCATACTTGTGTACTATGTGTTCCAAACATACTCCTCATACCCCTACAACTCCTTTGAGATCCTTCAAAACCCCTCCCAACCTAGTGGTTTCTTGTTTTTGTTTTTGTGACCCTCTGAGTCTAATTTGTGCTGTCCATACACCTGAGAGTATGGAGCTGTTCACTGGAGCATGGTAAACTTCACAGGGTCTCTGTTCTTCCCCAAAATTCTTTTTCCCCCACCCAGAAGCTATGAACTCTCAGTAGGTCCTCACACCAACGTAGAATGTTGGCGAGATTAATCTTGTCCAGTAACCATACCTACTGGGATTTTGTGCAGTGGTCCCATAATGTTCAGAAGAGACTATTTTTCATACCTCTGGCTTGTACAATCTTTCCCCTCCTGTTCTGTGATATTCCCTGATGATGTTTGGCTGATGAGGAGTGTTCTATAATGCAGATGTCTGAGTTACGGTTAAGCATCCCACAGACATTGGTTCTCTGCATTTGGACCAGTTGTGTTTCTCTGTATTAACCTTCACCACTGAGTGAGAACCTTGTGAAGACTGAGAGCTGTGCTACTCTATGGACATAGAGATAAGTCTTTGGAAGGCAGTTTGATACTGTGTCCATTTAGCAAAATAAGAAAAATCGGCCCACCACTAAGGTCTATGAAGTCCTCAGTCATAGATTTTACAGTACCAGGCATGTTGCATCCTGTGAAATAAGCCTTAAATCTGAGCAAAAAGCAGTTGGTTTCACCCATGGTATTCATCCACTATTGAACCCATAGGTATAAATTGCTGGGTTACTCATTACTACAGGTCATAGGCTTCACAGATAAGACTGCTGACTGCTCCCCACAAGCCTGCATGGCATCTATCAATATTATGAAAGCTAACAAGCAGAAAGAACGCCTCTAGATCAATATCAACTTGATTTCTGTAAGTCCTACCTTTAGAAGGTAGAAAGGGGGCATTAGGGACAAGCAAAACATTTTAAAAACAGAATGGTAAAGGATAGGTCATATGAAGTAGAAAAGGGAAATAGTGGGGGTGGACATTAAGTGGAGAGAAAATAGGAGGGTAAGAAAACAGGTAGAAAGGAGAAAATTAATACTATGTATGTATGAAAAGTGAAAAGCTATATGGAAAACTACTAATTTGTAAACTTTCATACACAAAAGTATGTGTATAAAACACATATATAATAAAAATGTATATTTTAAATGTATACATTTAATATATGTTTTATATATTATATATGTGTTATATAATACACACATAGATAGATAGATAGATAGATAGATAGATAGATAAAGTAAATTTATTCTATAAGGGGTGACAATATTGTTTCTAGAAGCCATAGATTGTCAAATGAAAAACCCAGTGTCCAATGCAGGATACCTTCCTCAGAATTGCTGGTTGGATGCCCCAGATCTCCATCAAACAATGGAGGCTATTGGCACTGTTCTTGGATGCCTGCCAGAACTTAATGGGAAGACCTTATTGATTGTTTGTCATTCCTAATAACAATCTGTAAAATCAGTCTTCCTGTGAAACTTTTTTATTTTAGCTACTCTTCTATCTCTTTTCTTGAACAACACACTGAAAAACATTTAGGTTTCATGATATTTCTCTAATGATGATTTTAAATAACATGATGAGGTGGGGTGCTGTGGTCATATTAAGGGCAATCAACACACATGTTCAGAGCCATGAATATTTTCCCTACTTCAGTTAATCAGATTAACACCTTTTCCTTATATCCTCATCAATAACGATACTCTATTAAAATTTATTTTTGAAAAATGTGGCCAAGAAAGTTCTAAATTTGATAAAAAGCATGTGTACTGGCTAGTTTGGTGTGTCAACTTGACACAGGCTGGCGTTATCATAGGAAAAGGAGCTTCACTTGGGGAAGTGCCTCTATGAGATCCAGCTGTGGGGCATTTTCTCAATTAGTGATCAAGTGAAGGAGGGCCCCTTGTGGGTGGTGCCATCTCTGGGCTGGTATTCTTGGGTTCTATAAGAGAGCAGGCTGAGCAAGCCAGGGGAAGCAAGCCAGTAAGGAACATCCCTCCATGGCCTCTGCATCAGCTCCTGCTTCCTGACCTGCGTGAGTTCCAGTCCTGACTTCCTTTGGTAATGAACAGCTGTGTGGAAGTGTAAGCTCAATAAACCCTTTCCTCCCCAACTTGCTTCTTGGTCATGATGTTTGTGCAGGAATAGAAACCCTGACTAAGACAGCATGTTTACAATTTTATTATACATTAGATTATAGATATACATTAATATATATGTGACATTCTACTTAATTGACTTCAGTAATTACTGAGTGGCATCTATTTGCCAAGTGCTATGCTAGACACTAGGAATGTAAAGAAAGGGATTGCTTTGGACCAATTCTCAGGGGGCCTTGAGGAGATATATATCCAGAAAATAAAATTAAACACAGTGCTGAAATAACCTGGTGTTCAGTAGAAAAGACTCTCTAAGTAGAAGGGTACAGCAAGGGCCCTATAGGCCACATCATTTAGGTCTGTGGACTGTGAATGATAAGTTTCTCAATGGACATCCTAATGGGTTCTAAAAATATTATTACCGTGGTTATAATAGCAACCACACTAACAAGAAACCATTAGTGAATTATAATAATAAGAGTGAAATCCAGAACAAGTGTTTAGAGGGTAAATATATTGATAAAATAGTCACTTCAGGAGTTAATGATAAGGAAATTTGAAACTTGAATTACAGAAATCCAAGCAGATTAAAGACAACCCATGAGTTCCTTCCGGGTCTAACGCTTTGTGGCTCACACTATGTTTGGGGCTCAACTGGTGGGACTATTAATAGTGAGACCAAGGTGATAAAGGATACAAAACAAGAATAAAAAGATGGTAACTTTGGCTCAGAGATATGAGACATTATTGCATCAGCCTTGGATTAAATAGGCAAATATAATAGGTTGAATCAATCCTTACAAATTTCAATAAAAGGCACCTTATCCATGAGTGGCCTAAAAAAACACTATAAATAATATTCTTTATGACCTGTTTGTGTATTAAATAGCAGGCAATGGAGCAAGTCTTGATGTTATAACTTGGTTTTAGGTCATAGAGAAATCAAGCCAAATCTGAACTGAAAGTTCCCTTCCTGTTGCTAGTGTATATGGTGTTATAAGTTGACAGGTACCAAGTGCCATATAAGAGGTCAAACAGGCTGCTGGGGCGGAAGAGTCTCAGTCCTACACAGGTGTGAATCCAACCTGCAAGCAAGATGTGCCCTCTAGTAAAAGTGTGTACCAGCGCCAGAGAAAAGCCTGGACCATCATTGAGGCCATCCATCATGGAAGCTGTATAAAACATCATGTATACAGGTTTTAAAATTGAATATGATGACTAGGAGAAAAACAGAGACAAATTGACTCAACGTGTTGAACAAAAAGTGTGTGAAAAACCCGCAGGCCATGTGCAGCCTTACATTTTCTGGTAAATACATGCCTATATTTTACAAGCTCAAAACTGAGTTTCTGCCTGACATGATTAATTAAAATGGAAGAAATCTTTAATAGTAGAAATTTATTAAATAGTTGACTTCTGTGGATTATTGACTGCTGAGATGAAGTACAACTATTGTGGAAAATTTAATTTGTCAGGATATTTGAGGATATATTTTTTCACTTAACAAAACTAAAGTTTGTTTCAATAATAGGAAGCTAAAAATACCTTACCAATCCATTAATAATTAAACAAGACCTTGGCAACTTTGTTATAATATTTACTTATTGAAACATACCTATGGTCTCTGTTTGTTTGTTTGTTGCTTCTGTTTTTTATTACTTTTATTTTTTTTTACAGTCCAGTCACTGCCCCCTCCAGGTCTGCCCTCCCACACTTCCTCATCCCATTTCTCCTCCCCTCCTGTCTCCAAGAGGATGCCCCACCCCTGCCAGGCCTCCCCACTTTATTGGGTTGTCATTCTACAGTCAACAACTCTGATCCAGACTAACTCCTGCCTAAAAAAAAAACTGCAGGGACAAAAATGGAGAAGAGACTGAGGAAACGGTGGTCCAGTGAGTGGCCCAACTTGGAATCTATCTCAAGGGGAGGCTCCAAGGCCTAACACTATAGTCTCTTTTTAGGAGTTTCATTTTGTTGAAATACATTGTAACAATACTTTGTTCTAATTTGATTACAAATCACAGGGCAATGTAGTTCTCTGGGAGCTCACTTGTCAGCATGCTCAAGGATTACCTTCTATCACTAGTATCCTCTTCTCAACGAGTTACAATGTCTCCTTTCATGTGATTGATTTTGATGTCAATGTATCACAAGTTAAAACAACTTGAGTACAGAACCTCCCCCTGAAGAAGTGTCCTGATTGCCGCTATTGATGTGGAAAAGCCCACACAGATTGTGGGTGGCACCTTCTTGCAGAAAGCCCAGACTACAAAGGGCATGGCAGAAGATTATGTCTACCTTTTGCTAGTTGGTCTTCCCTATTGCTGCTGGCTTGATTTACATTTTTGCTGTTTCTGTTGTTGCTGTTGATCAAGATGATGATGGTGGTGGTGGTGGCAATTATGATTATAATTAGTATTATGGTTCCTACACTGATGTCAGATTCATCATTTGTGAGATTTCATCCTACACAAAGGGACCAGGGGCTCTCTGAAAATCTTTCAGTATTCTGATACCTGATTAGGACTGCTAAAGTTGTTCTGCCATGAGTATCTGGGATCTCAACTCTCAAGTGTGAATCTGCTGTTGTTAATGTTTTAAAGCTGACCTAATGAATTGTGTGTGTGTATGTGTGTGTGTGTGTGTGTGTGTGTGTGTGTGTGTTCATTCATCTATTTTTAATAAGGGTTCTTAAATACTTAAATCCCCCTTCTAGCTCACTGTCCAAAGGTAGCAGAAAAAGATAAAATAAAGAGATGTGGATCTGTTTAGAAGTTTTTTGGGAAGATTCCAATCTCCATTAGTCAGGATACCAGCAGTACAGTTCAGTAGTTGACCAAACATGAATAAGCCAAAGTGATACAATCCAGCAGAAACAGCCAGGCCTCCACCAAATCAGCATGAGTAAGCATAAGCAGGAGTGACCAGAATCAGGTGGGAAGCCAGGATAAGTTTTCTGCTGTGCCTCTCTCAGTGAAGACTAGTGGAGACATGAGACCAGTGAAATATTGCAAGGCTGGTTGTGCAAGTACCCTGTCACTGTCCATTGAGGCCTATTTTACTCTCCAAACATCGCACATCCTCTTATAGGTCTTGCCTCAACAAACATCACACGAGTGTGCTTCAGCAAGACACCATGTGAGTCTGCATCACATGACAAAACTAGAAACTTCTTCTTCAGTTCTGTTTCTCTAGACAATTCTAATACATGATGCTTCCACACTTGAAAAAAGTCAGAGAAAACAAGTATGATCAATGATCTGTAGTCAACAGGCTATCAAAACTGTAAATGAAGATGTTTAGAATACCTAGTAACACTGGAAGAGATTTCCAAACCAACAGATGTACAGATGGAACCATCAAAGAACATGAGGAAAGTTAGAGGGTGACTCACCTAAATGATCAAGTTTCCTAAGCTACAAAATTCAAAGATCATGAAATACATAAAATCCTAGAAGAAAATTACAAAAATGTTCCCAGTAAAATGATGACTTTGCAGATGATACAAACAAGCTATGGATCCAATCCAAGATGTACAGAAAAATGTCAGCAACATAGAGGAAATAATTTTAAAGCAATTGATAAAATCAGCAATACAAGTGGAGAAGTAACTTAGAGGGAAAATAAGCAATGGAATTAACATTTTGAAAAAAATAAAACAGATGTTGAAAATAAAAAAAGAAATGAATCAAATTTTAAAGACATATTGGCAAATAACACCAAAAGGCTTGATCAAGCAGAGAAAAGAACACAAGGGATGGAGAGTAAAAATGAAGAAAAGCTCTTTTCAAAGGTCAGAAAAAAAAAGAATAATAAGAAGAAGACCTGGGTTTGGCTCCCTCAGTAAGCACTTGACTTGCAAGCATGAGGAGCCTTAATCCTCAGAACCCAAGGGGAAATGCACAGCATCTGGAATCTTAGCTCTAGGGACACACAGACAAGTGGATGCCCAGGCTGACTTGACAGCCTGTCTAGCTAAAACGGTGAGCTAATGAGAGATCCTGTATCAAAAGAGGTGGTTGGCATCCCTGAAAATGACACCTGAGCTTGCCATCCAGACTCTACATGTATGTGCTCACATGTACACACATGCCTCCACACTTGTGCACCCACTTACACATGCAAAAATATAAAAGGAAAATTAACGTGACCACACATAAAAGAACTCTAGAAAATATTTCCAAATCTAGACACGAAAACAGAAAAACACAAAATCTACATAGAATCCCAAATAGACATAACCAGAGAATAACTTCTCCAAAATATTACAACCAGGTCAAAACAGAAACAACAAAAAAATGCCTTAAAGATTGTTAAAGGAAATATGCTAGCTCACACATAAAGGCAACACAAGACAATAGCATCAGATCTCTCCGCCACAACTCTCAGAGGATATGTACTTCAATCCCTTAAGTTAATTGATAGAAAAAATAAGGATAAGTATGAACTATGTCAATCCATGGCCACCAAGGCGGAGCTGCAGAAGGCATTCCAAGGTATGAATACACAGAGAATCTCCAAATCAGCATCAATATTACACTAAGTGGGAGCAGCCAGGGAAGTATTATCTCTACTCTTGAGAAGGAAGTAAGCATGCCCACACTCTTCACTTATTTTTGACAATTTTTATTCAATATATTCTTTATTTACATTTCAAATGATTTCCCCTTTCCAGGATCACCCCTCCCCAATAGTCTCATAAGCCCTCTCCCCCTCACCACCCCCACCAGTCCCCGATCAACCCTCTTCTGCTTCCCTATCTTGGTATTCCCCTACACTGTTGCACTGAGCCTTTCTAGGACCAGGGGCCTCTCCTTCCTTCTTCTTGGGAAGGGAATCATTTGATATGTGAACTGTTTCCTGGGTATTCCAAGCTTCTGGGCTAATATCCGCTGATCAGTGAGTGTATACCATGTGTGTACTTTTGTGATTGGGTTACCTCACTCAGGATGACATTCTCCAGTTCCACCCATTTGCCCAAGAATTTCATGAATTTATTGTTTTTAATAGCTGAGTAGTACTCCATAGTGTAAATATACTACGTTTTCTGTATCTATTCCTCTGTTGAGGGACATCTGGTTCTTTCCAGCTTCTGGATATTATAAATAGGCCTGCTATGAACATAGTGGAGCATGTATCCTTATTACATTCTGGGGAATCTTCTGGGTACCAGAAGTGGTATAGCTGGGTCCTCCAGTAGTATTATGCCCAGTTTTCTGAGGAACTGCCAGACTAATTTCCAGAGTGGTTGTACCAGCTTGCAACCCCACCAGCAGTGGAAGATTGTTCCTCTTTCTCCACATCCTTGCCAGCACCTGTTTTCTCCTGAGTTTTTTATCTTAGCCATTCTGACTGGTGTGAGGTGAAATCTCAGGGTTGTTTTGATTTGCATTTCCCTGATGACTAAGGATGTTGAACATTTCTTTAGGTGTTTCTCAGCCATTCGATATTCCTCCAGTGAAAATTCTTTGTTTAGCTCTGTACCCCATTTACTCAATATAGTGCCTGAAATCTCAGCTAAAGCAATAAGACAAGAGAAAGGAATAAAACAGATTACAGTTAGGAATGAAGAAGTCAGAAGAGCCTTATTTGCAAATGTATATTTTAAGCTTAAAAGACCCTAAAGACTAACAGAAAACTCACATCTCATTAACTCTTTTAGCGAAGTGCCATGGCCCAAAATCAACATGCAAAAATCAGCAGTCCTTCTATATATTAGTAACAGTCTTGCAAAGAAAGAATTCAGAAAAATAAAAATAAAAGCCAATACCATTTACAATGAATTTTTTTAAAGAGAGAAAAGAAGTGGAAAGAAACTAGGAAACTAGGAAATATAAGACTAAGTGAGGAGGCAAATGACTTCTACAGGAATATTGAAAATACCAAAGTAAGTAACTAATGAACACAGTAGAAAATGTTAAGACCTTCTATCCTTATGCATTGGCAGAATTAGTATTATGTTACTTGCTCTGTTAAAGCAATCTGCAGATTCAATGCAATTTCCATGTAAATTCCAATGAGTTTCTGCACAGAAATCTACAAAGAATTATCCTAAAAGGCATACACATGCAGAAAAGTCTCCAAAGATCCAAAGAAATCCCAAGAAGAAATAGCAATGCTGGAAACCTCACAATACCTGATCACAAATTCTGCAGAATCACAGAAACTTAGCAGCATGGTACAGGAACAAGAGCAGACTCAGATTTAAATGTAATAAGAGATCTAGAAATAGAATTACAAGGCCAGAGACACTTAATCTGTGACTACATTATCAGAAACATATGAGTGAAGTGTATGAATAACTGGTGCTGGCAAAACAAGCTGCCCACATATAAAGGACAAAACATGCCTATCTCCAAAGCTGAACAACCACCAATTCAAAATCATTCAAATACTTTAATGAAACATCAAGAACTCACAAACATGCAAAACACTTTAAGATACAAGTATAGACAAAGACATTTGAAAACACTACTGATAGCACAGGAAAAATACCAATAATGAACAAATGGGATTACATAAAATTGAAAAGATCCTTCACAGCAAAGGGACAAGTGTGAGTGAGTGAAGAGACAGCCTAAAGAATGAAAACAAATAGTCAATAAGTGTGCTTCCCACAAGGGGTTCATAACTGGAATCTACAAAGAATTCCAAAAATTAAACACCAAAGATCACCCTGGGTTTTTTTTAAAAAAGCATCTCTCAAAGAAATACAAATTATTGATAGATATTTGAATAAGTGTTCAATATCTTAGACATAAAAGAAATGCTTGAGATCCCATCTCACTTGGGGCAGAATGGCTATCATCAAGAGGAGTTGGGAGGGTGAATATAATCAAAATATAGTGTTTAAAACTCTTTAAAAGTTAATAAAATATTTTAAAGAAAAATAAATAAAATCACAACAAATTCTGGCAAAGTCATGGGGGTAAGGGAGCATTTTTCCACACCCAATGAGAATGAGAACTTGGGCAGCTGCCTCTGCAGACTAATACAGTGATTTGTCAAAATACCAAGGACAGAGCTCTCATTGGCTTTGTCTCAATCCTAGGTATATACCAGAAGGACACTACAGAGATACCTGCACATCCACGCTGATCACCATGTTATTCATGATAGCCAAGGTATAGAACCAGCCTAGAGAGCACCAGCTGAATGGGTCCATGTGCAAAGTGGAATTTTATTCATCTGTAAAGTTGAATAAATTATGAAAACTTCAGGAAAGTGAATGGAACTATAAATCATGTTAAGTGAAATAATACAGACTCACAAGACAAATATTGTGTAGTTTCTATAATATGTGGAATCTAGATTTAAGCGTGCGTATGTGTGTTAGGCAAGAAAGTATAAAATGGACATGAAAGTATTTTACACATGAAAGTATAAGATGGATGGAAGAAGTCTAATGGGAGGGACAGCAGAAGTGGGCAATGGGATGTATTTGGAATGAAAGTAGCAAGAGGGACTGTTTGAGAAAAGAGACTGGAAACGGAAGGTTAGGAGGCAGGAATGGACAATTACACATGAACTATAATGATACAAATGCATGAAAAGTCAGTGAAACCCATCACTTCATATCTGTAAAAAAAAAATGAAGCTCCATTTACATTATAGATAGACCTCTAATTAGATGGGTGGGAATAGGTGGATATACACATGGTAACGAAACCCACATCTTCATGAATATAGACGACTTTGTTTAATCATACACATACATTTACATTCCTTCATAATAGTCCAGATACATTTGTTTCCACCCACCAAAAGTTTTTGCTTAAAGTGAATCTGAAGATATCCTAAACTGAGAGTTATGATAAAAATCGAAATGCAAAGTGCTTAGTCATTATGACTGGTGTGAGGTGGAATCTCAGGGTTGTTTTGATTTGCATTTCCCTGATGACTAATGATGTTGAACATCTATCTCTTAAGGTGTTTCTCGGCCATCCACATTTCTTCTGGTGAAAATTCTTTATTTAGCTCTGTACCCCATATTTTGATAGGGTTATTTGTTTCTTTGGAGTCTAACTTCTTGAGTTCTTTGTATATATTGGATATTAGCCCTCTGTCTGATGTGGGGTTGGACAACAGGTGCTGGCGAGGATGTGGAGAAAGAGGAACACTCCTCCACTGTTGGTGGGATTGCAAAATGGTAAAATCGCTCTGGAAATCAGTGTGGCGGTTCCTCAGAAAATTGGGCATGTCACCTCCAGAGGACCCTGGCATACCACTCCTGGGCATATACCCAGAGGATTCCTCTGCATACAATAAAGACACATGCTCCACTATGTTTATAGCAGCCTTGTTTATAATAGCCAGAAATTGGAAGGAGCCCAGATATCCCTCAAAAGAGGAATGGATACAGAAAATGTGGTATATTTATACAATGGAATACTACTCAGCAATTAAAAATAATGAACTCATGCAATTTGTAGGTAAATGGTTAGATCTGGAAAATATCATCCTAAGTGAGCTAACCCAATCACAAAAGAATACACATGAAATGCAATCACTGATAAGTGGATATTAATGAGCCCAGAAGCCCTAGATGCTCAAGGCACAATTAGCAAGTCAAATGACTCCCAAGAAGAAGAAAGGAGAGGACCCTGGGCCTGTAAAGATTGGATCCAGTATTGTAGACCCAGAACAGAGAAACCGTGGGGGGGGGGAGGGATGAGTGGGGAATAGCACGGGGGGGGGGGAGGGGAGAGGAATTATGGGCCATATGGTGTGGGGTAACTGGGAAAAGGGAAAGCCTTTGGAATGTAAACATAGAATATAGAAAATAAAAATTAAAAAAAAACTATTAAAAATGTAAAAAAAAAAAAAGAAATGCAAAGTGCTGAAGAATGTAAGAAGAACCCTTACCACTTATATGAGTAAAGGTTGCGTGGACAATGGATTTGATCAGCTCAGAGAACTCTCCTGCCACAGATACCTACATTTCATCAGGCTCCAAGGAGATTTTTATGAAAATAGAAGCCTAAACATCACACATTCTGAGGTGATACATAAACCAATATTGTTCTGCCCCTAGAAAGCCCAGTTGTGGAGCCTATGGCAGATTCTACTGTAGACCATGACACTATCTACTTTCATTTTAATCTATTTTCATTTATCAGATTTCTTCTGATTGGTTCTCCTTGTACTTTGCCTTGGGGGGAAAGTGTATTATTGCTCTGTCAACATTGATATTTGGGGGTTGTTTATATGTTCTCTTTGTAAAATATTAAATTGCCATTCACCTTATCCATCAGTGTCTTTGTGTTCAGTTAAGATTATCTTTATTATTAAGATTAATATTATCAATTTTAAGATTGTCTATTATTAATAAGATTATCTCCTTGAACGTTGGTTTATTTTCAGAGAGGCGTGTGAGTTCTGAAGGCTGGTCTCTTAGGTAGGAGTCTGTGCCTGCTTTTCCCACCTCCCTTGACAGCATAGAGGTGCTTATTGTAATCTTGTCACTATTTCCCCATTTTAAACAGAACCAGCATCTTGCCTTTCTCTGGTGAAATCTTTCTCAAATTCCTCTGAAACTTGAACTTGGCCATTGACTCTGGAGCTGACCTTTTAAACTCAGCATGAGGGTTTGGGTTAAAACCAAATATTGCTGAAAGCTTAGCTCTGCTCGTCTTTGCCATGGGACCACAGACCCAAACACAGCTGAAAACTAAGTCATTATGAGCCAATGATCTGAACTAGAGAAAGACAGAGTAGGGAGCTTTATCTGGAGGCATTATTTAAATGCCAATGCTACCTGTGACCTTTGTACTGAACTATCCAGTCACTTCCTTTTTTTCCTTTTCTTTCCTTTTCTTTCCTTTCCTTTCCTTTCCTTTCCTTTCCTTTCCTTTCCTTTCCTTTCCTTTCTTTCTTTCTTTCTTTCTTTCTTTCTTTCTTTCTTTTTTTTGAGTCAGATGGATTTGGGTATCTTTCCTTGACAAAGGAAAAGTCTGACATAAAATACAAAATAACATATTTATACTTCTATATAGAGAGCTTTACTTTTACTTTTACTTTTTCCACCAAAAAAGTAATAGCCAGGTACAAAGATCTACTATTTGGTCTGGTGGGAATCCATACTCACAAAGAATATGGATTTGGACTTGGCAATCATTATGGGTGAACCTAACCTTCATGAAAGCTTAATAAGCTGAACCCAATCACTATCACTGTGAAACAACCACAGCACAGGCTTAGAGCTTTGCTTCTGTGTTTCCCATGGGAAAGAAAACAAGGACTTGAAGCACTCTGCAAACCATCCTATCATGTTCTGAATCATAAATGCTCTCCATGTATGCTGTTAGGAATGTTGCTATGGAAGTGAACTGAGTGGGAAATTGATGCCACAGAAAACTGGTGTGACATGGTGGTGTCACTGTCTTCGAAGCCCTTAGTCCTTCATCGGGAAAGCCATCTGAGCCCCAGGAAAGGCAACAGCTTGACAATATATACTGTCACTGCAGAGTCCTCTTCACCTTCTTTAAAAGTCAGGACTACCTTCATTACCTATATAAATGACACAATTTAAAGGGAAAAAAAGCTTCTGATAAGCTAGTATGATTAAATGTTCCAGAAAAAAAATAGGCACTGAAGTTTCCTATACGTTAAGTAGATTTTAAACTGTTTTCTATTACAACTTCTGCTGTCAGGTTGGGGTTTTGTTAACAAACGTGATAACCTCAGAAAGCCACTGACATTTTAAGAAGCAGCCATCTCTGTGAAATAACTAGACATGGCATAGTGTTCACACTACAAGTCATTTTCCCCACTGCAAAAGGAAAGGAAAAGTCTACCTGGAGGAAGCTAATGATTGTATAACCATACTGGACAGATGCTCAGGAGGAAAGACACATTGGTGACTAGATTCTTCCAAGGCAATATGTACATCCCATCCCATATGAGGAGACAGTCACAGGAAAATGCTTGGAGCAGAAGATGAAAGAAGTTGGGGCTGGTCTTGCAAATGCCTGGGGAGAATGCTGTTTGGTGTGCTAGCAGAAGGGGAAAGGCCAGTCAAGAGTCACATTGCATTTCTGTTGGGATTCATCCTGAGCAAACAACCAAAGAAAAGCTGGGGAACCTGTATGAATGAGTTCTCCCAGCCAAAGAATGTGTTTGCTAAGCATCCCTCAGGATGCCCCAGCAAAACCCAAAAATAATTGAGTGAAAAAGACAGAAACCATCATTCATTTTCTTGTTTCCCTCAATGTCCTCCTTTCTGTCTGTCCTAGTGGGCACTTCATCTCCTCACAGATGCCCATCTACTCTTGGACTTCTATCATGATACCCCGATTCCCGAGGAGCCACTGAGAAGGCAAAGGTGGATAGATTTCACTTTCTTGGGGGTCAAAGTTCATCAAGAAGAAATTAGTAGCACCTTGAATATCGTCTTATGCCAGTGGTTCTCAGCTTTCTTAATGCTGCGACTGTATAATACAGTTCCTCATGTTGTGGCGACCCAAACCATAAAATTAATTCTTTTCTACTTCGTAACTATAATTTTGCTACTTTTATAAATCGTAATACAAATACCTGATATTCAGGATATCTGGTATTTGACCTCGAAGAAATCATAACCCACAGGTTAAGAACCACTGCCTTATGCTCTACCCTCTAGAGAGAAGACATTGTTGATGTCATCTTTGCTTGCTTTTTTTTATTAGTTATGCTAGTTAAGAAAAGTGATGATGAACAAGCTTATCTTTCTAAAATGTAAGCCACATGCAGCTTATTTTCCTTTTTACTTTAAGGTAAAAAGGACAAACAAAACATTCTTCCTTTTGGCATGGCCATTCAAGACAGTCATTGTACTGTGACTGCCAACAGAGTCAAGGAATGTACCTGCACTTCAGTTACACATTGTTCTGTAACAAATCTCCTAAATCTAAATGAAGTACGGCAGTGACTGGGGTCCAGGGAGTATGTGTGACTCCTATGGCTCTGGAAGCCTGTCTTCTGCAGCCTCTCACTGGGCCAAAGGTAGCTCTGATAGCAACTGATTCATATAGTTGGCCTGCTGTGGTTCCATGTATGGCTGGCTCTTCACAAGGCAAGCTTGGGCCCCATAGCACTCAGAACTTAGGAGCAGCAGACTGAATTCCCAGTCTCCGTGTCACCTAACTGCTTTGTGCTGTTGAAACAAAGTCACAGCCACGATAGGATTAAAAATGATGAAGATCCGGAGTGGAGTAGCTCTCCAGCAAGAGGCAAAAAGTTGTCTTGGTGACACCAGTGGCTGCTGTTTTCAAAGACTATTTGCCACAAGGGTTTCTAAATTTATCTACAAAATTCGGAACCTCTGGTGTTGGCCCGTTCACAAGCATTTCTTTCCACAGCAAGCTTCCCAGGTCGTTCTAAGATGTGGACATATTTGTAAACGTTTATCTCCCATAACTTCCAGGGAAGAGATTTAGAGAGGAAAAGGGCTGTCCATAGCAGCACCTCAGCTACACACTTCCTCTGCCACTTTATGGTGACAGTGGCACTCTGGGTCTCAATACACATACTTAAGCACTTTAAAGTTCCCATCCTAGGTTTTTCTCGTGAGCCTCATGGGGAGGCCAATGTTTCAAGTCTATCAGAAACCAGGGGATTCTAGGAATATAAGAATTGCAGGGCCGAAGCCAGGATAGTGAGGGTCAAACCAAGACAGGTGGCTTCACCTTCTGCTGGACTGGCCCATGTGCCGCTGAGCCTGCTTTCTGAAATCACAGCTCATCATTACTACAAGTGTCTCCTTAAGGATCATGTAAGCCAAAACTGTAAAACTGGGTCCATGGATCCACGGCATCAGTGCTCAAGGCTTTTTAGAAATGGAAATATGGGGTTTCCCCTAGACACTGGACCAGAACCTCCAAGAATAATGCTCTGGAATCAGGTTTTGAGAAGCCTGACTTGAAGCATGCCCACTTTGCTTTCCTTTTCCTGTCTTCCCAAGCCTTCACAGGCCAAAATCGGGTTTCTGTTTGGCAACAGAGATATAAACCAGGTAATAGGACGAGTCAATCAATGCTGATTTTGGCCAGAGACATTTTGAAAAAGAGCAGCTGGCAATTCAGACACTTATATGTTGATCATTATTTTGGCCTTCACTTTTGTCAATCATTTACATCAGAGGCTGGAGGAAAAGTTTTAGGTCCACAGGAAAAAAACTGGAGTATGGACAGAGGAAGAGATAAATGCAGAAATCCTCAGGGAGGAAGGCCAATATTCTAGAATACCTCAAAACTGTCAATATTGAAAGCATAGAATCACGCTTTATGCACGGCTTAGTTGCCATGATCAATTAACAGTAAAAAGTCATTAAGAGCTCAGTGATTTAAAAATTATGCTTATTTGGACTAGCTTGGTGTCTTAGTGTTTCACTGCTGTGAAAAGGCACCATGACCATGGCAACTCTTATTTATAAAGGCAAACATTAAATTGGGGCTAGCCCAAACTTTCAGATGTTTAGGCCATTATTATAGGGAAGTGTGGTAGTAGGTAGGCAGACTTGATGGAGGAGCCAAGAGGTCTACATCTTGATATGAAGGCAGCCAGGAGGAGACTGTCTTCTACAAGTAGACAGGAGGAGACCCTTCTGCAAGCAGACAGGAGGAGACTCTTCTGCAAGTAGACAGGAGGAGATTGGTTCCACACTGAGAGAAGCCTGAGGATAGAAGGGGACCTCAAAGCCCATTCCCACAGGGAACAACCTTCCTCCAATAAGGCCACACCTGTTCCAACATGGCCACCATTCCTAATAGTCCCCACTGGCCAAACATCCAAACACAGGAATCTATGAGGACCAACCTATTTAAACCACCAGATTTTGGGAAAAGTTACTTCAGAGCAATAAAGAGTTCCATAAAGTAAATTAATGCTCTATTAATGTAGCTGTCTTAAAGTCAAAACATCTATTGTGAAAGTCAAAATAGATTTTCATAATATTTTAAAGGACAAAAAGCAAGCTAACTTTTAAAAGAATTTGCCAGCTTATTATTGGATGTCTGCTAATAAATTCATGTGAGTCTATCTATACGTGAAAAAAATACCAAAACAAAATGATTCTTGATATATAATACACTATATTCCCCCTTTATCCAACATTTAACTATGTAGCCCAGGATAGCCTCAAATTTGAGATATTCCCTCAGGGGTCTCCTGAATGCTGGGATTACACCATTGTGCTTGTTTGTTTTTGTCAACTTCACCCAAACTACAGACATCCAAGAAGAGAGAACACCAACTGATAAACTACCTCCATCAGATTAGCCTGTGGGCATAGCTATGGGGTATTGTCTTGATTGGTGACTAATGTGCCAGAGCCCAGCACACTTGGGCCATGCCATACCTAGACCGTGGGCCAGGGTTGTACAAGAAACCAGGCTGAGCAAGCCACAGAGAGCAAGGTAGACTCTCTGCTTTAGTTCCTACCTCCATATTCCTTTCTCAAGTTCCTACCCCGCCTTCCCTGATGATGGACTATGACTTTTTAGGTCATAATATTTTGCCTCAGCAGCAACTGAAAGCCAAGAGGCAATCACCATATTCAGAAAAAAAAAGTATTTTTTAAAATACTCCCATGAGGCCAGGCGGTGGTGGCGCACACCTGTAATCCCAGCACTTAGGAGGCAGAGGCAGGTGGATTTCTGAGTTCGAGGCCAGCCTGGTCTACAGAGTGAGTTCCAGGACAGCCAGGGCTATACAGAGAAACACTGTCTTGAAAAAAACAAAAAAAAAAAAACCCAAAAATACTCCCATGAAGCATAATTTCACTCATTCCAATTGGTCCCTTTGCTTATTGAACAAACAATTTAGTATGGTTTCTTCTCCAGTCAACTAGCCTATAACTTAATCCTGGCATGGTAAAGCAAATGGAAATGAAAAATCCCCTTCTCAAAACCCACCTCTGACAAACTATGGCTCTTTTCACAAACCTCTCCTCCACAAAGGATTAATTAAAATAAAATAAAATGAAATTGCCAGTTAACCAGGTCTGTCTGTCCGTAACAGAATGCAGTCAAACTGACTATGGCTGACTCCTCAGCTAGCCTGCTGCAGCCTGCCCAGACTTCAGCTACACTGTAGACCTGGCAGGAGGTAATGAGGCAATTCAATCTTTTTCCCTCCATCTACCCTTCCATTTACATAGAATCCTAAGGCAAGCAGGAACAGTTCCCGGACTATCTTCCATGCAGCTGAGAATCTAGCGGTACATCTGAGACACACAGGTTCATTTTCCTATGTTACAGAGTCATGATAAATCAGATTCACTTTCATTGGCTACATTTTAAAACACTAAAGAGATTGCATGCCTTATGCAAATAATCAACAGGCAAGTTTAATCAATGCTATATTTTATAGGAGAGGGCACAAATATTTCATATATAGCCAACTAAAGGATGTACAAATAATCCATTGTAAAAGAAGTGAATTCTATCCTTCTTTCTACCTGGATGGACAAGCTTTATCAAAATGAGTGCTATTAGTGCCTACTGATGTGGCACACACTTATAAACCATCATGCCTTCACCTGGGTTTGACCTCTAACTAGGAGGAAGGTGGTACTACATATCCTCCTAGAACAAATATGTTATCAGTGTGAGGTACATGGAGACCAAAGGTCCAAAGAGAGAAACTCAACATAGCCATAACTCTAACAAGTCATAGAAGGATTTCAACCAAACCCTGTTGCACAAGTATTGCAGTCTAGACATCCTTTAACAAAACAATGTGAAAAGGAAGCTGGAAATACAGACCACAGCAGTGCCCTGTAAGAAATACCTTTGCTCAGCAAAGTTAAATTTCATTCATAAAACATGAAGAGCAGCCTACATATGTCAGACAGTTATAAATATGAATGAAGTAAGTGAGCGTGAACACAATGTGCACACTGTAAACTCACTTGTAATTACAAGGGACCATTGTGATGACCTTGTGCCCACCAGCCTTGCTAGCAGGTGACATGCTGATATAATGGAGTCAGGGACTTGTCCCATAGTGACTCCTTGAATGGTTTGTTGCAGTTGTCTGTCTGCCCCTCTACTGGACTTTGAACACCTTGAACAGAGGGACTGGGCCATGATCATCACTCTATCTTTTCTTATACAACTATCTAATGACTGTTTCTGGAATGTTGAATGAATACATTCTGAATCCTTTCTGCTTCTCAGACTCCCAGCTGACAGTGGGCTACCACGTGGCGTAGTGTGTAAAACAGAACAGCAAACGCCCATGTTCTCAGGAATACTCCCCATCTGCTGATTCTGGCTACTACCCCACTCCTAGAGCTCTGGCTGCATGAGAAAAGAGCTGGAGTTCTCAGAAGAAATATTCCTTGAAGTTGGTCATCGGAAGAGGCATTGACCAACAAATGCCTTGAAAGTGGCTCATAGCTGAGCGCCATGGTGTTCTGATCTGCTGGGAACCAATCTAACTTCCACATCATCATAGTTAAAAAATCGGATCGGGACTACACTGGAAGCTTTGCTATTTTCCACTCTTTATGTGAACCAATCAGGCTAGATGGAGACCCAGAATGAGGCTGTTGGCTGACTTCCATCTACGTTCTTGAGGAAGAATGCACTGGTTGCACCCAGCTCTCTGTAGTAAGGATGCATGGGCCTGTCTCATCAGCAACATGACCTCAACCTAACTATCTCACTGTCTTCCGCCCACCTCTCCTCCTTCGTTTCTTTCTTTCTTTCACCATTATTGCCCGCATTTGATATGCTTAGCACCGCGCTAGGCGGAGGTGGATAAAGAGCCTGACATTCTTTTAAGGGAAAAAAGTGAGGGATAATTGCAACGAGACAAGTTTCACTAGGAATTGGATGTCACCAAGGTGACGGGACGTGGCAGCGTGAAAGGGGTTATGGGCCAGAGCTTAGCTGAGCCGGCAGCCCCTCAGCCCTAGCACGGAGAGGGGACCTATAGGGCATTGCAAACCCATTTGCAATCAAGTGCTTCACACAGGCCTGCCAGAGTGGGCCCAAGATAGCTCCCGTGAGCAGGCCTCAGCAACCATTCTCTAAAGATGCCACAAAAGACAACAACACACCGCTTAAGCTACTGCGGTGATTCAAGTGGCTGTCCCTCAGGTTGCCTGGAGTGTATCACAGATGCCTGCAGTACAGTGGCCTTCAAAGGGAGCCTTGAGGCCCAAATAGTACTAAGCACAACGGATCCCTTGATCAGCCAGGGGTGTCTCAGCCCTGTGTTTTCCTGATGATTATGCTTCCCTTCATCCAGGGGCTCTGCTGTATTCTGAGCTGCATCCTTGTCTCTGCCTCAGTACTCACGTCTTCTCATTCAGCACTCAGGACTTTCCTGGTTACTCTACCTCTTCATCATGTGGTCCCTGTGAATTCCGACTGATTTGAATGCCTCTGGGCACTCCTGTGCTAATCCCAGTGTGCACCGTTTACATCCTACTAATGAGCTGCCTCCACCGTTGGACTTGCTTCTGCCTGTATGCTATCTGTCCTCCGCCTTCAGACAAGAGCAAGGCAGGAACTTAGGACATTTCCTCTACCCTACCCCCACTGCTTATATAGCCTTTTTCACCAGCCAAATACTTATTGATAAACTGTTCTCCGGTGTATTTTGCTAGGGGAAAACGAAAAGAAAGTAGAATTTCTCTGCGTAAAGGATTTTCGTGCCCGCACTGACAACTGTGACCTATCATAATGCAGCACGACCTTGAATTCCCACAGTTATGTCTCTTGTCCTAAATTGTTCCTGGTCCCTTTTAGGATGCCCAAGTCTCTATTTGATGTTTGCATTTCCGTGTTTAAGTTAATCTGTGTGAAATATGGTTGCCTTTCTGAATACAAAACATCTCTGCTCTTCTGTAAATACAGCCAATATGCAGTTCAATGACACGAAGGAATAAGAAAAAAAGAAACTCCAGAAATTTTCTCCGATTATTTTCTTGTCTTTTTTTCAACCCAAATGTCTAGTCATATGAACTCCAAGATCTGAGAAGTATATTCATTTCTCTTCGAGTCTATTTTTAGCCTCCCTGAGTCACCATGAGGTTACCTGGGGCCAAAGAGCCCTTTGCAATTTGAAAGATGTATTCATCCTTCCCTGCCCAGCACGTAGACACTTGCTGGCAGGAGGAGATGAGCTAGATTTCAGGGACTTGATCCTTCCTCAGGCTCAGTACCTTGGGTAGCAAATCAGCTTCAGGAACTCATGATCCTGCTACCATTTTCTCTCCTTCACTACTGCAGGGGCCTTCCCCTAGTCTCCACCATTGCCCATTCTTTGCAGGAAACCCAACATGGTCCCCTACAGTTTCTTCCACGGCTTCAGCCGTCATCTTTCACGGTTCACAATCCATCTGTTCTTTACCCTATGCTATGTAGCCCGGCATGATTTGGCCCTAGTTCATTCCTGTGCTCTACCAGCCTGCTCCTGCCCTGGCTGCCTTCCTCTCCCACAGAAATGCCCAGCTCCTCTACGCTCACTGGAGCTTTGCTTGTCTGCCTTCATCCTTCAGTCCTGGGTGTGCACAGAGTTGGTCTCAGTGCCTGATTCATCTCATACTTTCATTATTTTCCCTGCGTGGCCTGTCGCACTCTGCTAACGGCAACTTACTTTTAGTGCTAGAATACGTCCACCTGCCTCTCCTGCCAAAACTCGGCTCTGAACCGCTCACCTGTGTGTAACCAACCATAATGCTCCCTTGTTTCTCCCATCTGAGCGAGCCGTGATTTCATGGTCACATTTCTCTTGGTTTCCGGTGTCATTTTGTGATTGCATATTCTTAAATAGTTAGGCTTTTAGTCTTAGTTATTTTAATGTAATTTTAAAACTCATGCTATATGTGGTCTTAGTGTTCAACTTTTCACTTAAGATTATTACATCATTAATAATAATATCACATCATTAATAGGAAGACCAACAGAGTCAACTTACCGGGACCCTTGGGGGCTCTTAGTGACTGAATAACCAACCAACAAGTATACACGGGCTGGACCTAGGCCACACATATGCAGCAGAAGCTTGGTCTTCATGTGGGTCCTGAACAGCAGGAGTGCGGGCTACCCCAAAAGCTGTTGCCTGTACGTGGGATATGTTCTAGCTGGGCTGCCTTGTCTGGCCTCAGTGGGAGAGGATGTGCCTAGCCCTGCAGATAACTGATGTAACAGTGTGGAGTGATCCCAGGAGTCCCTACCCACTCAGACGAGAAGGGGGAAGGGGAGGGAGAAGGGTTATGGGAGGGGTGACTGGGAGGGGGGCAATGCAAAGTGAATAAAAAATAAAAAATACAATAATATTGTTGTTGCACGCCACTTAGTCTACTTTTTAAAAACTATTTATTTATTTATTTATTTATTTATTTATTTATTATATGTGAGTACACTGTCGCTGTCTTCAGACACACCAGAAGAGGGCATCAGAACTCATTACAGATGGTTGTGAGCTACCATGTGTTTGCTGGGATTTGAACTCAGGACCTTCGGAAGGAGCAGTCAGTGTTCTTAACCGCTGAACCATCACCTTTCCAGCCCCCTAGTCTACCATACTCATGAACACAGACACACATGTAAGCACACAAACATTTTTAAAAGGTAGACAAAAAATGTTTGTGTATATACCTGTGTGTCTGTGTTCATGTGTATGAGGGGTGGGGTGCATATATATGCATGTTAGAGGCCAGAGGGTGACCTCAAGTGTATTCCTGAATCTCTCTCCACCTTTCTTCCTAAGGGAAAGTCTTTTCAGCAGTCAGTTGAGATTGACAGGTTGGACAGCAAACACCCAGACATCTCCTCCCCCCCCCCCGCCTCCTCAGCACTGCGATTACAGGTGTACATTGTTTTGCCGTTTGTTCTTGCACAGGAGCTAGATTCACACTCAGGTCCTCGGGCTTTCAATGCGGCCGCTGTACCCGTGAGCCATTTCCCCAGCACGCTATTTGACGTTGATGGCTGTATAGTATTCCCCACGCTACTCTACCCCCTCGCTAGCAACAGGCACTGAGGCTCCTTCCGGGCCTTTGTTCCCTGGAAACCAGCCTGTAATGTATGTCTGTGTGTCTGTCTTCTACTGAAAATGTGCCCACTCGCTGGCCAGTTGGATCACAGACGTGGTCCAAATGATCTACATAGAACGAAACCCACTGGCTTCCAAAGTTGTATCTCCCTGCAGTAAGATAGGAAGATCCTGTGGGCCCACAAGCTCTTTTCAGTGTCTTCATAGTTTTCATCTGGGGAACTTCCGTGTGATCTTCCGTTTGGCCTGTGTGCTTGTTAGAGGTAATTACAATCAGTTCTTGCATGTATCGATTTGCATTCTAAATTCTTCAAGGTTTTTCTCACTATTCTCCATGTGGGGATAATTTTTAGTTTGCTCTTTTTTTTTTTTTTTTTTTTTTTTTTGCTCATGCCATTTTTGTTTTCTGAGAAAGGGTCTTGTGTATCCCACACTGATTTGACCAGGAATTTATGAACTTCCTGCCTTTATCTCTCCAGTGCTGGGACTATGGGACTCAAAGGATGAAACCTATGCCTTGTGTGTTATAGGAAAACACTCTACCATCTGGGCTGCACCTCAGCCCATACCACAGAGCTCATTTTTATGCATCACCCTGTTCTGTTTTCTTTATGAGTCGAGAATTACCTGGGGTCATCTAGTTTGTCCACTGATTATCATCTGCCTCTCTCAAATAAAATATGAAAATCTTGGCTGCCTCGTTCATTCATTTACCTCTGGTGGCTAAGAACTACATCTAGCACAGCATGGGCACGTGAAAATGTGAGGAACAGAGTCACATAATATACGAAGAAGGTTCTAGAACGACATATACTGAGTTTCAGTCTCAGCTTCTCCATTTGCTCTGATCATGATCAAACGATATCTACTCCTGGGTTGCTTCAACTGTAAAACGAAGTGCTTTAGGTGATATCCTGGGAGCTTTAACACACACAAAGTTCTTTAATGCAAGTACAGTGAGTGCTTGATAAATGCAGTTATTATCAAGAAAGGTTTAGCAACGCCATTACCTTTCCTTGGCTTGAAGACTCGAACTAGTGTGGGTCTCAAGAGTCCCTACTGCACCTCATCTTTGGCATTTACCTAGTCTTGCAGGTTCTGGTTCTCATAGCCAAACAAAGGAGAGAAATAAGCACAGGGATGCTATTTATTGTCAAGAAAATCGTCCTGTCACTCGGATACTGAAGAAGCCAAGCTGAGTAGGAGTCCAGGGTTTTAATGAGTGGGTATCTCACAAGCCACCCCCTCACTCCCAACATTACATCACTCACAAAATCACGACACTCTTCCCTCCCTCTTTTTTATTTCTGCTCGTGTTTTCAAAGAGAAGAGAGCTAAGTTAGAAAGACAGTTGGTGAGGGCACACACAAGACAAGGAAAGAGAGGAGCAGAGGAATAAAGCAAGGGGGAAGGGTCAAAGGGCAAGAGGAGGGGGTACTTCAGGTCAGCCATGAAACGGATGTAAACAGTCAGAAGCTGAAATAGGAGCCAGAGGAAATCCCACCCATACCCACACAGGGGAATAGTTTCACACAGGAATGTGGAGGCTAGATAAAAAGACTACGGGTGACCAGAGGCCTGGGTCAAGCAGGGGAGGCAAACCTGGCCCCGTTAGAACTTAGTCCCCAGTCAATGTCATCTCAGCTGTGGGCTTACCTCAGTCTGTATCCAGGAATCCCGCTCCATTTGAAGCATCCCTTGCCTCAAAGTGGTAAGCTTGGCCTTGGTTAAACACGCCAGGGGGCCCAGCCCCAGTGCATTTCCACTGAGATTCCCAGCCGATTCCTCGGGAGGAACTGTTTCCATTTGAGATGGACCAGGGATCCTGGCCAGGACCAGCTGCTTCTCAGAGCCAAATTCCGTGACAGCTGGTGGAGACAGCCAAGGGGCTGCAAAGAGCCCCTGGAGGTGGGCAGCAGCGAGCCGGGACGCGGCTGGGACCAGCCAGGCCCCGGCGGCCCACTGGTGAAGGTGCAAGCCCACACCTTTGGGGACAGGCTTCGGCTTGTCCCCGCTCCATACGACAGTGCTGAAACTGCAGGGCTCCCCAAGATGCCCCGCCACCACTGGGGGACTTCCTCCTTCCCACGTCCTTGGCAGGCGGGAGAACACTGGTGGGCGGGGGGACCCCGACTGATCAGGGTTGTCGCCGACCTTGAGGCTACCGAGGAGTGTTCGTGCGCCAAAAATAAACGCGGGTGCGCGCACTGACACGCACACACACACACACACACACACACACACAGGCATGCATACAAGAACAGCCTCTGCTTGACACTCCCCTCCCAGAAAAAGCAATTGTTCATAAACAGCCTAAAGCACAGGGGAGGGAACCCTGTGCTAGAGACATCATGCTCAAGACCAAATTTGGGGATGATTTTAAGGTTTGGATTGAAGCGTCTCAAAAAAATAAATAAATAAATAAAAGGACCCAGGACAAATTTCATGCTCTCTGCGTGTGGGGAATGGAGAAATTAGGACCTAATTGCAGATGGGTTCACCAAGGCTTTAGAGTGAGAAAGCAAACAATGACGCGGAGATTTTTCTACTCCCGGTCCGCAGCGAGCGCGGCGCCACAGGGGTTAACGCCGCGCTGCCTGCCTGCAGGCTTTCCCAGGCAGGGAGCGTGCGCCCGCTCTGGGGAGAGCCGGGGATCACCCGCCCGCAGAGCTCCTGGGGCGCTTCCCGCCCCGTGCTATTTATAGCTCGGCTTCCAGCTGCTGCAGGGAGCTCACCCGCTAGGGCGTGTGGAGTTTGAGAGAGCCTTCCAGAAGCAAGGAATTTTCATAAATTCTCTGAATGGCAAAGATGTCTCTTGATTGTCGTGTATATATTTCAGGTTAGGATTATTCTCTCCTCTCTCTCTCTCTCTCTCTCTCTCTCTCTCTCTGTCTCTCTGTCTCTGTCTCTGTCTCTCTCTCTCTCTCTCTCTCTCTCTCTCTCACACACACACACACACACACACACACACAGAGAGAGAGAGAGAGAGAGAGAGAGAGAGAGAGAGAGAGAGAGAGAGAGAGAGAGAACTGAACTGGGATCGAGAGCATTTGCAGCAACTTATGAATGCAACCAGGTAACGCGTTACTGCGACGTGTGGGATTCCCCCTTTGTTACTGGCCTCACAGTCATGCACAATAAAAGCTATGCAGAGCACTGAAAACTACCATCTCCTCTGTCTCCTGCCTCTGTCTCCTCCCTGTCCTCTGCTTGCTCTGTGAGCCTAGCCAGGTGGTGCCTGTGGCAAACCAAAACACCAGCAGGTCCAATTCTGCTGTCTCCCATGGAGTCTCAGCCCCAGTAGATAGACCACTAAGGTAGAGAGGGTGGGGTGTTCTTCAGCCTGATTTCTCACGCTCAGCGTAAACTAGAGCAGACTGCTAGTCTAGAAGATTCTAAATTGGCCCTTTATTCCCACGCCTCTTTCTGCAATGACCATTTCCAGAAAAATACATAGTATCTTTGATATGGAAAGGCCTTGTTACCCTCTGGAAGCTGCAGAGGGTCAGGAAATGGCTTGTGCCCTCCCAGACAGGGACCACCATATCGGGGAAAAAATAGAGGAGCTGAAAAACCTCCAAAAGGGCAGCCGCCTGGCAGTCCAAGGGGTGGCCAGATTAAGCCTTTGACCTTTGGCCCTCCTTCCAGGTCTTCCTCTTCCTGCCTCTCTATAGAATTTTTTTTTCAGAGCCAACTTTGGTGTAGCAAAAGTTTATTATTTATTTAACTGCATTTAATCAGAATGAACTCTAAAGGGCAGGCTCTAATTGATTTTACCTCATTAAATTATGGGCTAGGTGCAAGTCCCTTCGGATTCAGTTCCCTGTCACCGTGTCTTCACCCTGTATGTTTTCCCACACCCTAGTGAAGAGCGGGTACAGAGGGCCTGTTTCTGCGTCAGGGCTGCTGATTGGGTTCCAGGGTGCATCAGGGAGATGCTAGAGAAAGACTCTGCCGCTTCTGTTCCTCCTAGACACTTATACAGAGGTGTCGATTTGCTTTACCACCTGCTCCTCAGTTCTCAGTTGTCATGTGTGGATGACACTAATAGTAGACACTCCATGGCATTCTTAGGAGATTAGATGTGGGCATCTGTGTGCACTGCTTGGACCACAGACTAAAAGCTCAACGACCATGAAATAGTATGGCCACCCAAAGGTGAGTTAGAGTTGATGTGGATGAATTTGTGCAGAGGAACATCTCAATAAAATCTGTGTTGCCTATGCAAATCCAAGCTATAAATGAGCTTTTTCACTATGCTCAAGCAGGTTCTCCAAAGGCGTCTATGTATAAAGATACTGCCCCTGGTCATTATCCTGCATTCGTTTCTTCCACAGAAAAAAACCAGCTCCCCCAAAATCCTTTTAAAAGTTCTGCTAAGTCACACACTATACTGATGCCATTTAGAGAATCCGCCCCCGCCCCCGCCCCTGCAGTGGCCCAAGACTGTCCTTGTTATGATTCTGTCTAACCTCCACCCCACCATTTACCTGGCAACAGCCAGGTAGGCCTGGCCCACTATAAAAGGGACCACTTGGCCCCTCCTCTCTCTTATCCTCTCACTCTTAGTCTCTCTCTTGCCCCCTCTTAGGCTCTTACGCCCCCCACCCCCACCCTGCCTCCTCCACGTACTAGTAGTGGCCTCTTATTTCTAAAAACTTAAACAGGGGAGAGTAGGAACAAGTTCCTCTTTCCTTCACTTCCTGAGAAGAGAATCCCTGATTTTTTTACTATAGCCAGGCATAGATGTACAGTTATGCTCTAAGGATCTATACAACAAAGTTGATAATTCCAAGAAGCCTCCCTGTATACACCCGCCTGCCTGTGAGGGCTTTGTACAGAGCCATTGAGGTGTTTGGACTAAGCACAGCGCTCCTCACATGCAAATGAAGGTCTGTATTTGCACCAGTCACAGCCTTGCCTCTAATAACAGTCACAGCGGATGACCAGGGAACATGCTTCCTTCTGCCTAGGTAGAAATGCTTTCATGGCCATGTAGGGTTCACTGAGGCTTGTAATAGCAGAACTTCTGGTACAAATGGGTTGAAACAGCCATGGCTAAGACTCTGCTTCCCAGAGCCAGTTCAGCTTTGATGGGAAGGCACCCATGGACTGTTCAAAGTTGTGGGAAACATTTTGAAAAGTGGCACCATGCCAACCTATACCCAGCTACTCTGTCAGAGGTGTGAACGCCTCTAGGCTAGCTCCAGGCAGTGAGGCATAGCTGTGGGTTTGGCTCACATTCCCAGCTATCTACCCTCTGTGGTCAGCCATCCCAAATCCCAGTAACCCTGTAAAATCAAAACTCTAGAGACTTGGCATCGATAAGTCAGATTGATAGCAGTAAATTTTCACACCGCAAAATGCCCACACAATGAACTCAGAGGCAATTAATATTGATATTGAAAGGATAAGGTTGCAAGCTAGGAATCCCCCGTCCCTGAGTCTAGGGTGACCCCAAAGGAGCAGAGGTTTGGCCCATTCTTTCCTCCAGGGTCCGGCTGCGAGCCAAGGGCTGGGAGTGTCCCTAGCATCTTTTCCCTTTTGCCTCCGCGGAGCGGCTGTGGCAAGGACAAGCGCGGCTGGGGGCTGGCAGAATCACCGCGGGGGCTGTAGAACTCCTGCGGGGGGGGGTATACTTAGGTCCCTCTATTGCCAGTGGGGGAGGGTGGGCGCGACCCTGTGCGTGGCAGCCACATAAGCAGAAATGACTTAACTAGTTCTCCCGGCCTCTGTGAGAGGCTGATAGGTTCTCAGAGAGCGTGGGTTCGGATGGTTTGAACTGATTGGCTTAGAAGCTTGTGGTAGGCGGGTTCTGTTATAAGCCTATAAAAGGCCAATCCAAGCCAGCCCACACAGCTCACTTTTTTTACCCTGCATGGTAGGACTGTGACCCCCAGAGCTCTGGAAATTAAAATTCCTCTTGCAAATTGCATCAGGTCTGTCTCTCGTGAGTGTTTGGGGTGCCGGTTTCCGAGGCATGGGGTGCTGGGGTATCCCCGTTTTTCTTTCGGATTTTACAATATAAATTACCCACCTAGATAAGACAAGTTGTCCTGTAACTATCCATCCCTCACAAGATATTCATAGCTGATGGGTTATAAAAGAGAGAAGGGGTATTAGAGAGTGTGGCATGGTGGCATGGGGGAACAGGGGTGCCCAGGCGGGTCCATGCCTAGGCACCTCTTCCCCCTGAGGAAACACACACAAACATACACACACACACACACACACACACACACACACACACACGGTATAGAATAGAGTTTATTCAGGGAAAAGGATGGGAGTTAATGGTGTAGTGAAGGCAGAGAGAGGCAGAGAGAGAGAGAGAGAAAGAGTAGAGAAGTAGAGAGGAGTGGAGGCCAGCCATGACCATGTGGAGAGAGGAGGGGGAGGAGAGCCTAAGAAGGGCAGAGAGGTGAGAGTATAGAGAGGTAAGGGCAAAGAGCAAGAGCGAGAGAGAAAGAGAGAGAGAGAGAGAGAGAGAGAGAGAGAGAGAGAGAGAGAAAGAGAGAGGGTGGGGGGTCAGGTAGCCCCTTTTATAGTGGGCCAGGATCTATGGTGCGGGGCATACCTGGCTATTGCCAGGTAACTGTGGGGTGGAGCTTGGACAGAGTACCAACAATAGCTGCCTGTGGCTATTTAAAGCCATGTGGAATCTGGATCTCTTCCTTCCTCCTTCTTGTCCTCTATCTCCCTGCTCCTCTTCCTCCCCCAACTTTTCAGCTCCATCTTCCCTTCTACTACCCAATCACCAGCTCTAGCCTTTATTTTACAAATTAGGTTGGGGAGAAAGTTCACAAGGAGTAGTGATTCACTCTTAGTTCACAGCCCCTCCTGGGAAAGCAGAATTAGCATCAAAATACAAATAGCACCAGGACTGTTTATAAGATGTAACCATAGCCTAGTTGGTTGTTTTATAGCTCATCCTTTTGCTCAAAGAAGTTAGGGCAGCAGATGAGAGTCTAGTAGCTGCTAGGTAAGGAATCCCATTGCCCCATTCTCCCACATCTCTGCTCAAGTATAGGAAGACAAACATCAAAAGGAATGCTTACAATAAAAACTTAAGGAATCTAGCAATGGCACCATCGATGATTTTAGCATATTTTGAGTTTTATTTGTTGTTGTTGTTTTGTTTTGTTTGGACAGGGTATCAGTATGTAGCCTGGAATTTTGTAGACTAGCTTCAAAATCAGAGCAATAGTGGTTCACACTTGCCCATTGCCCCAGGGAAAGGTGGGACTGCTTGTCTTTCTCAGTAGAAGCAATCTAGCCATCACCCTGTACTAGAAAAGTCAGAATAGAGTTGGGTGCTGTGGCCTGTGAACCACCTCACACACCAGCTAGCTCTACTTGGTAGCAGTAGACAGTGACCAATCTAAGGTAGCACCTACCTTCTGTCTTCAGCTTTTCTGGCTCCTGGGCAAGGTAGTAGCTTCTCCTTCAGGTCATCAGCATTACCAAAGATGAAGGTTTACAGCTAGCTAAGGGCTGATTCAGTCTTCTTGGTTCTAACCAAGATGCGCTTACTTGCATTTATAATCAAATCTATATAAATCACAGTTGAATCTGAACTAAAAAAGAATATGAGCTCATGTGTGTGTTGGTGACCTGCCCTATGTGGTTCTGTGGGCTGGGTAGGTAAGTGTTATATCTCTAATGTAGACTCTTGTGAACAATAAGCAAAAGTTGAAGCTGCTTCTACAACTAGAATTTCTTCTATGCAGCCTCAATTCCTCTCCTCAGGTGGCTCATGCGATTAGAATCATTTAGGATAATCTTCTTTACTAAAAGTCAACTGCTTCTAGACATAATTACATGTACAAGATGCATCCACCCCAACATCCATCCTTTGATCGCATTGACTGGAGAGTGAAACCAAAGCCACTCTGACTCATACCAATCACTCTGACTGTCTTCATTACCTTTCTGGGGCTGTGATAAAGTACCCTGACAAAAACAACTTAAGAAGAAAGGGATGCGTTTGTTTAAGCTCAAAGTACAGGCTGTCCTGGCAGGAGGCACTTGAAGAAACTGGACACATGGATTCTGAAGTCAGGAGGCAGACAGCAATGAAGGCTGGAGCTCAACCTACCTTATGTTTTATTTACAGTTCTAGATCTAAGAACTGTAGATCTAGATCTAAGCCCAGGGAATGGCACCACCCACGGTGGGTGATGCTTCCCACCTCAATGAACATACTAAAGATAATTCCACCCCCAACCCACAAGAATGCCCAATGGCTGGCTTCTCCTGCTTCTCAAGGGATTCTAGATCTCACCAGGTTGATGGTTGAAATTCCTCATCACACACCCCATCTTTCCCTTTTGAATACCTGCCTTGATGCTTAGGGGCCTAACAACACTCAGGATGCTAAGATGGTGTTTTAACTAGTGTCCACAGTTATGGAAACTCCAATCCCTAAGATAAATTACTTAATCAGTTTCACTCTGGGTTTTTCCAACCCTCAGCAACAGATACAGTGTACGTAATTCATTCTTTCTCACCTTTTTACTTTACTGCAGAGAACCAAGTACAAACACGAAAGAAACCAATTTGAATGTGAGGATGTGAGCTTTTCAACTAGAGCAAAATGACTCTGGACTAAGAGAATGTGATGTAGCCCTTCCACTAAAGTTAAGATGCTCAAAATGTCACCAACCGTTGACAGGAGGTTCTTTTACTCAAACCAGATAGAAACCATGGGCAGACAAAGGGGGTACTTCACTTGACATTAATATCCCTAGTTCTAGAAGCTCACATACTGGGCCTTCAAATCCAGAGTCTTATGGCTCTAAGTCTTAAGCACTAGAGGATTATGATGACAAGCTTTCAAAGTTGGAGGTTTAAGGCTCTATGTCATTAAGGTTAAGACTTGCAGCTCTGGGTTTATGTGTCAGTGGGCAGCATTATACCTCTTGAGCTTGGGTATCAGGACTTTCAGCTCATCCTTTGAGGATTCTTTCAAACTCTTGCAGCAATCAGGGCTCATAGGCTCCTCCCCTCATCTCTTTATAACTCCTCAACTCCTGCAGTCTCACGGCTCTGCCTATCTCTTGTCTTCTCAGCCCCACACTGTCCTTTGTTGTCTTGGCTTCTGGAGGAATCTGTACTCCATTACTCTTTGGAGCTGTGGAGCCCCTTCCTAGTGTTCTAACTCAGGGTCCTGATATCAAGACCTTTAGGTCTCTGACTCTGAAACTCAGCAGCTACTTCCTCACTGTGACTGCCACTGAGGATAAATGCTGAAGATAAAGTCACCACTTCATGAACCCAGTTCATTTGCTCTGCTCGTGATAAGGATTGTAGGCAGAGGCAGTCTTAATTCTTGTTCAGGGGTCCCAAAACAATGTAGGCTATTGCTGCAGTCCCAGAACATGAAAGTGACCATGAATGGTCACTAACAACAGCATAAATAATTCATAGAGTCTTAAACAGTAAATTAAATAAGCAGTTTAAAATAATAAATTATACTTTCCATATGTGTTCAAAATCCAAAATTGGCTGGCAAAGTATCACCATTTTTATGAAATTATTTCAATTGGGGTTGGTTTGCTTAGCACTCTTCTCAATGGAGGTCAAAGAGTCCTGTGTTTTCTGCATTGTAGGTCAGTTAGCACAGTCTAGACTTTTATGTAAAATAAACCATACAGTGAGCTTCTTTTGGAAGGGGTGTCTTTCAGTGCAATCAGAATAATTATTCTCATGTGTATTTACATTGTTATATACATCAATACTTTCCCATGTTTTGATATCCAGTAAAATTCCATTATATGGAAATGATATGGGTTGTTTATTTCTTTATCTGTTGGTGGATATATCAGTTGTTATCAGAGTTTTAGCTATTGCAGAAAAGTTGTGTGAATATTCATGTTCATGCTTTTGAATGCACATATGACATCAGTTTTCTTTCTAAATGCTCAGAGAAGCAACAGTTAGGTCTGTGCTAGACCTATGTATGGTTGCTTAAGAAAATGGCAATTGGCTTTCCAAAGTGATTTTATCATTTTACGTTTCCGCATGTGTGTGGATGCGTTGGCTGCTTCCCACCATCACTGTCACATGGAATCCTCAGTCTGAATGTAAGCCCATGGCTATGTAGGGGGAGGTTGCCAAAATTCCATTGTGCATCTTCCTAACAACTACGGAGGTGCTGAACACACCAAACTTTATTAGTCACTTATGTACTCTGGCAAAATGATGACTCAAATATTTTGACTTTCTGTTGTGTTCTTATTTTGTTAACCAGTGGCTTTCAAGAACTATTTATATATCCCAAATAAGTCCTTTTTTCAGAATGGTAAACAGTTCCTTCTAGTCTGGTTTGTCTTCGATCCAGCTCCATTAAGGTTAAATTGATTTGTAAACCATATAAATGTACAATATATAGTATGACATTTTTAATATACAGTGAAATTATTAAATTAAACTAATTAATGTATCTAGCACCTTACACACTTTGCTTTTTTGTGGTGAGAACATTTAAGATTTTGTCCTAGCCATGCAGTGGTGGCACACGCCTTTAATCCCAACACTTGGGAGGCAGAGGCAGGTAGATTTCTGAGTACAAGACCAGCCTGGTCTATAGAGTGAGTTCCAGGACAGCCAGGGCTACACAGAGAAAACCTGTCTCGAAAACCAAAAAATTAAATTAAATTAAATTAAATTAAATTAAATTAAATTAAATTAAATTAAATTAAAAAAATAAAATAAGAGATTTTGTCCTTAGCCATTTTCAGGTTTCTAATATCCTTTACCATAGTCTCATACTGTTCTGTGGCTCTCTAGATCTTACCTGACTTTTCTTTCTTTTTTATTGGTTATTTTTGCTTATTTATGTTTCAAATGTTGTTCCCCTTCCTGGCTTCCTGGCTGCAAACCCCCTACTTGATCCCCACTCCCCTTTGTCTCTGAGAGTGCTCCCCTACCCACCCACCTATTCCTGCCTCACTACTCTAGCATCCCCTTATGCGGGGGGTATTGAGCGTCTACAGGACAAGGGTCTCCCCTCTGATTAATACCAGATATAGTAAACCTCTGCTATCCATAGCTGGAGCCATGGCTCCCTCCATGTGTACTCTTTGGTTGGAGGTTTAGTCCCTGGGTGCTCTGGGGGATTGTTTAGTGGATGTTGTTGTTCTTCCTATGGGGTTGCAGTCCCCTTCAGTTCCTTCAGTCCTTCCCCTAACTCTTCCATTGGGGGGTCCCTGTATTTGGTCCAAAGGCTAGCTGTGGGTATCTGCATCTACTGTTTCCTTAACCACCCTAACCCTATCACCAATCCTGAAGACCGGGGGCTCTATTCTCTGCTTCAGTTCTGCTTTGCTCAGTTTTTATATGCAGATGGATTTAGAGAGTACTTTATCTTTCTTATCACATTTGGCAGTTTGTCTACATTGTTGTAAATGACAGCAGATCATCAGTGTAAAGACCTTCATCCTGAGTGGATGCATAGATAGGGTCTTCCTTACTCACTAATCCATATACTATGGCAGATTCCATATCCTGGTGATTTTGAACATTCCTACAGTGAGGACACCTCTTCTGCATGCTGATTTCAC
Organism: Apodemus agrarius; assembly: GCA_964023405.1. Classification (NCBI taxonomy): domain Eukaryota; kingdom Metazoa; phylum Chordata; class Mammalia; order Rodentia; family Muridae; genus Apodemus; species Apodemus agrarius. The sequence goes on along the minus strand of OZ030021.1, from coordinate 34,954,743 downwards.
TTTTTGGCATAAATTTAGGAATAGGAATATTGTATAATATAGAAACTCTAATATTTCAAGAAATTGCCCTACTGTTTTCAATAAAGGCTGTGCCGATTCATATTACCCACAAGCATGTTACAAGAGTTTCCTTTTCATCACATATTATCCAACTCCTGCTTTTCAATCTTCATTGTAAGAGGTAATTCAATTTGATGAAACCCTAGTTATCTATCTTTGCTTTTGTTGTCTGTGTTTTACAACAATAACCTTTAGTATTTGGATTGTAGGCCATGGTCAGTCTCTTCTTTAAAGCTTTTCAATTGTTTATGAATTGTCCACATTTCATGGGGACATAATTATTTCCTAATACACCATGATAATACTTTTTGAAATGTTAATGTGTATCAGTCAGTTTTCTAAAGGAGCAAAATTAAGAGAATGAATATATATGAGATTTACCAGATTGACTTAACAAGACATGTTCTGAGTTTAACAATGTCTATCTGCCATTGGAGAAACTGAAAAATCTACTAGTTGTTTAGTTCATAATTCTGGATGTCTCAGTGCTTCGTTATATGGGGCTGAAAACTTAAGAGGTTTCCTGGAGAGTTGCTGTTCTTCAGTCTTCATTGGAACCCCAAAGAAATTTCTAGTATCAGTGAAGAAATCCTTCAATACCAGGATGGTTGAACTTGACAGTAAGAGTGGGGTCAAGCAGGCAAAGAGCAAGGTTTCCTTCTTCCCTGTCCTTTTATGTAGGCTGCTGAAAGAAAGTATGGACTAAATTTATGGCGGGTGTTTCTGCTTTGAATAACCTGAAGAAACTCTCCCACAGGAGTGCCAGCAGCTTGGGTTCTAGTTGTTTCCAGTCTTGATGCAGTCAAGTTGCCCAAGATTAGCTGTTGTACTATGGCTGCTAGCTAGATATTTCATTTTTCCAAATGAACATGGGATGATTTGAAGCTCTTGTCTGTGTTGGGGGTGGAGCTTTTTTCTTCACTGTAAGGTTTTTAATTAAATCGATTAATTTGACAGCAAAGAATGGAAAACAAGCCTGTAATAAAAACTAAAGACCTTTTTGTTATTAAATTATTTGATGTTTATGGATACAGGTTTTCTCAGTTTATAGCGCTCAATGAATGGATGCACAATGTTAATTCTTAAGGAAATTAGCTCATTTACTACTATCCATAAAAACAATAATCAGCCATATCTTGTCCTCTTTCCCCATTCACTCCCTACACCAGGTATATGCCATCTGCAGATTCATTTCACCTGATAATCCATCTACCATCTTCCTAGTCGCTGATGAAATAATGACACTTGATGTAGGGCTCCAGATAAACAATGCAAGAAAATATTATGCCAATTCTGGACTCTCAAGGAGAATAAACTAGTACTGAACCAAAACCTAAAATGACATTGCTAGCTACGATAGATAATTAGTCGAGAGAGCAAGACATGGTTCAGTGGGTAGAGTGCTTGCTGGGAAAACATGGGAACCTGAGTTGAGATGCCCAGACTTCATATAAAAAGTCACTTAAGCCCGTTTCCGAGGAGGTAAAGACTGAAAGATGTGGGGTTCTTCCAGTCCAGATAATCTAGCCAATTGGTAAATACCAAGCTCAGGGGTAGACTCTGGCTCAAAATAATAATGTGTAGAGAAATTGAGGAAGACATCCAGATTTGGCCCTTGTCTCCCAGATGTGTGTATCATGGTAGTGCACAACATCACATGCACAATACATGACTTACACACACACACACACACACACACACACACAGAGAGAGAGAGAGAGAGAGAGAGAGAGAGAGAGAGAGAGACTGCATAAAAGAATGCTAAATTTGCTTAAATAGCTTCATAAAGTTGGCTTCCCATGCAAGTAAATTAAGATTTTTATTGTTGGGTGGAGAAATACAAAGAACTTTAGAAAACAAACAATAAAAACAAAACAACAGTGAAATATGAGCAGCAGCTCTCTTAGTGACCCCTGCTGAGGAAACTATTGTGCTAAGTCACCAGGGTACCATGTCTTCCCCAAAAGTCAGAGGGTGCATAGTTACCCCAAACTCAAAGCAATGGCACCTTACTGAACAGAAAATTAATCAGCTATAAACTCTGTCATTAAGTGCTACCAGACCCATCTCTTCCAGTCAGGGTTCATTATGTATTCATGAACCAGGTTGACTATCTTTCATTCTTTATTGTGTTCAGGGAAGGAAAAAAACCCCACATAAAACTATTTTCCTGGCTGAATGGGTGAAATAATTTAAAAGCCAATACGTTAGGCTGGCAGCTTGTCTAACAACCACGAGGCTCTCTTCAGACCAATAATGAAAGTAGCTCACTCATTATTATATAATTTATTCATCCATGCCTTAACACCAGGTGAATTTTTGTATTTATAGGAAAAGAATACTGAGACCATCTTGCCATTCTAAAAGTCACCTTTCATTACATGGTCACACTTCCATCAAGAAAAGTGGGTACACCTTAGTCCTGTGGGATGACTGCTTTTAAACTCATATGACATCCCCTCTGTCTTTACATTGGAGATTAAAACTGCAAAAGCAAGAAACTGCTCAATGGGACCAAGAATATCCTCGAAGGTGAGAAAGCAGGTTGTGTCTATTCCTTCCCATACATTTAAAGACCTTGAATCCCCAGTATCTACCTGGTAGAAGGGTAATGTATAGAGGCGAGAAGAAACAGAGGTTTCCAGAATACTAAATATAATCAAGGAGACTCCACAATGTTTCCAACTGTATCGGGTCTCGCCACTAATCAATTCCCTGTCTGTCACCACCCACAGGTACTGACTTCCCACCTAGATTTCACGTAACTGTCAGAATTGCTTCCTACTTAAATCGCTTCCCTCCACACCTCTATAACGTTCAGTTGACTAAACCCTAATAGGTTAAGTCCAGCTCTCCATAAGGATTTGTTCCTGCAAATCCTCTTACCAGCATCCCCTCCCCTGGTATTTATTAATTGTTATTATTATTTAGCTAAAGCAATGTACCTTTTTTTTTCCATTCACTGACAAAGTGGAGAAATCATAAAACAACCCCCTTACCTCTTTCACAAAGTTCTTTGACTTACTCAACTTTAACCTTTGTACTCTGCTCTTCTCTCTGTTACAAGGAGTGTTTGCTCCTGTTTCTAAAGACAGATGTGTCATTAATTCTCATCCTTCCATCCACATAATACCTTCTCTCTTGAGGGTATTTTTCTTTATTTTTGTATATTATGAAATTTCTCACTACCAGATTGCTTTGATCAAAAGACAGTGTAATATGTATTGTTTCTTTTTTTAAACCAAGGTACCAGTTAGGAAATTAATGGTTCTAAATTAGTATAATTTGAAGGCGGTTCCTAAATAGATCATTTTCAAGAGAAGAATAAGGCATGAAAATAAAATAAACCATTGAATATATAGAGTACTTCTGGGTGGTACCATTACCAACTACTTAATAAAAGAATAGGCTACCAGAACTCACAAGATGTCAGTCATGCAGAATAACTACTAAGAAAAGTAACAAAGAGGACTGGTGTCAACTAACAGCAAAAGCAGCAGCCAATATTGTTTTGGAAGGCACTAAAGCTTCCCTGGACAATAACTCTTAACTCTTGTCTTTTCTGTTGTGATAAAACACCCTGACTGAAAACAACCTGAAGTGAAAAGAATTTACTTGGCTTACTCTTTATTTTGCTCAGATCTCTGTTCATCGCACAAGGAAGTCAGGACAGTAACTCAAACAGGACAGGAACTTGGAGGCAGGAGATGCTGCAGTTGCTATGGCCTGGTGCTGCTTACTGGCTTGTTCCCCATGGCTTGCTCAGCTTGGGTTCTTATAGAGCCCAGGACCAGAGTTAGCCCCACCCACAATGGGCAGGGCCTTCCTCCATCAATCATTCATTAAGAAAATGCCCCACTAATTTGCCTACAACCCAATCTTATAGAGGTATTTTCTTTTGGAGTTTCCTTCCTCTCAGATTACTTTAGCTGTGTCAAAGTTGACATAAAACTATCCAGCATAACCCTGTTGCTAGAAGACATCAAATACTTTTGTTACAAGTCACAGAGAAATCAAGCTGGAACTGAGCGAGAGGCTTCCTCCCTGCCGACTAGCACTCATTGTTCTAGGAGGTGCTTTACCAGATGCCTGGAGAGAAAAGTCATCTATAGTCTTAGCCAGAAGTGAAGCTTGGGTGCTAAAATAACCGACCTGCTAGAATAGTGCTGCTCTCAGCCAGGGTCAGAGAAGCACTTTTGTCTAGTGGACTATGATTACTGCAGGTATTCGTAACCAGTGGTAGTGCTGAAATGAAATGACTTTTGAAACTTCAGCTCAAACAGGACATGATCTACCTGAGCGCTCAAAGGTCCAGGGGATGTCACCGAAGAGGGATGAAAGCCTATAAGTTATGGGGGATGGGGAAGAATGGTGAGAAACACTGTTTTCTGAATATTATACATTCATGAACTTACAGTAGGTATGGTTATCTGTGCAAGACTTGCTCACACATAAACTCACATCAAACAGTTATGGAAAAGGAGGGAATTACTTGGGAAGAATAACGCGATTAGTAGGAATAGGAGGAAGGATGGGGTAAATGATGATGAACACAATCAATATACATATGTGTGTGTGTGTGTGTGTGTGTGTGTGTGTGTGTGTATGAAATTGTCAAAATTAAAATTAAAAATTTAAGAAGAGAGAACTGACCATCCAGACACACTCTCTCTCCTTCATAGA